>JAJJWW010011351.1:600000-1001236 GCA_023531295.1 Papaver armeniacum | reverse complement strand
ATATATTCACTACGAAAAAGAAAGGGGAAAATAAAGGAACGGCAATGTTATTCACCTACCTCTTCTCCTCCCCACTCTCCTCCCTGTCCGACGTGTTCCGCTTATGTGGCTAAAACCGAACATCCCTTTACTTTGCTGAATCATTTTCTATTTCCCTTTTCTTGAACCTTCTCCACTCCATGGCGTGTGTGTGAGATAAATGGGCCAATCCACTTAGGATGCATCAATTTTTTTTAAAATCAGTCTCCAACCCGGATGTCATAAATCAATGTATGGATGACTTTAGGTAGAAATGTCTAGTGGATTGTCTAGTTTCCCACATTCATGACATTATCTACCATCCCAAATTAGAACTTTTTAATTAAAAATATATTTTATTTACTAAAATTAATTCTAATGAATAAATAATCATTTTTTAGATCTAATAAAATCTTAAAATTACTAAACATAAAATTTACATTTAATAAGAAAATGATCACAAACAACACCATTTGGAGATGAATAACTTTTTTCACCTAAACTTAAGGAAAATTTGGAATAAAGATGTCTTGTTTCAAGGCTGCCACATGGAAATACATACAACAACCATCGAGGTTTGGCTTTGTTTAATGTCTACGGAAAAATGGTTCTCTTTCCCATTTTCCTTTTTTACGAACTGACTCATTCTTCTTTAGTTTTGTAGAATCATTATCTTAATCAAGATATAATTTCTGCAGCTAGATAGTCATGAGTTCGTGGTTGTTTTGTAAGAGAAAGGGACAATCAATACGTGTTGGATTTTATTTCTGGGCTAAAACAACCAGAAGCTGCCATTGATGCTTACGTTGCTCTTACAGAAAATTGAAGAAATATTTTTAAAGTTTTTGACGGATTATGAGTTGGGTTCCTGCTGAATTTCAATTCACATCGAAGGAAACTCAAGATTTGATGCCAAGAAGTTGGGAAAGAAGAAAGCTTGTTGTTGTTTTTAACTGATGAATGGGTGAGATTGAATGTGTGTTTTAGAGATATAACGGGATTAAAATGATGGGAGTTGTGTGTGAATTCAACATTTGCAGGGAAGGAGAGCTGAGAAGCAAGAATCAAACTCAATAGTGGTTTCTCTATAATCACCAGTTTGAGAGTTGGGCACAATCTGTTCGTAGAAATGCCTGAACGAGTATGCTCTTCAACATACATTCAGCTGCTACCAATCTGCCTAAGTTTTGTACAGCCCGGCCATGGTTCAATGGGTAAGAGTATACAGAGATTAAGAGGCAAGACAGAATCAGTAACAGGTTAGGGGGTTCTCAATTGAATTTGAAATAATTGACCGTAAAAGATGCTCATGAACCCAATGTTTAAATGAACGAATTTATTAACCCATGATCTTGATTTTAATTTGTTGATTAAACTGGTTCTCTTAATCTTCACCTTATCACTGCGAAAAGATATATGATGAACAAAGATAAAAGAGAAGTGCAAGGAAGAGAGTGAAATTTTAAGAAAATTATGAGTCGAAGATATCACGTGATTTTCTAATTACGTGGCTTATGTTTTTTATGTCAGGTAGTACAGCTGGGTGTGCCACATAGGAAAGGGTGGAGAGTAGGGAGGAGAAAGGGGAGCGGAATAGCATAGTTTTATTTAAAAAAAAAAAAAAAAAACTCCTCTGCCGTGTACTTCATTTTCTTCTTCTTGAGACAGATGAGTAAATTCCTCAATGAGCTGACATCAAGAATTTGATCTGCATTAATTGAGGTATTGCTTTATCACTTTGGTGGGTAGGCTCTCCACAATGAGCTCACTAGCTCAATTTTCATCTTTTGTAGTTCAGATTTCTCAGCTTTGATGCGTCAAGGAAGTTTTTGCACGTTAAGATATAAAACTGCACAAGTTGGTATACTTACCACCGTCGTTTGTACCCCCAACGTAGGATATGCTAGAAAGTTTGTCCCGTCATATGTATTTAAAACAAGGCTGCTCAGTCACTCAGTAGAAAGCTGAGTGAAAGCTGCTTTATCTCGACTTCTTAATTACTTAGTAGATTCTATGCATTTAGGCTGGACAAATTGCAGTAATGTAGACTTTCCCGTCAGGTATCGGCCCAACTTTCTATAAATACTTACTTTATATAAATACTTACTTTGTTTCAGAACTTTATTATCAATTGATTTTTACATCAATTGATCAGCACTTAACTTTTCAGGAAGGAATTTTATAGTTTTTGGCGTCGAATACTACCACAATGTCGAGTCTCCCCGAAGACATCCACTTGGAGATCCTTCTACGGGTACAACCGAAATCAACATGTGTATGTAAGTGCGTTTGCAAGTCTTGGTTTGAATATATTTCAAACCCTAATTTTATTAAGATGCACTTGGATACTAGTACTACTTCACAAAGAAAACACAGTAATCTCATGTTCGAACGCTATGACAAGAAAAAACAACGTTGGTCAGTCAAATCTATAAGTCATGATTCATTACGGTCGCTAAGTAGAAGTACCGAAAGTGAACTTGTTAAACTGGTGGATTACCACCCATTCAGGTCTTATTCGATTCTTCGGTTTTTAGGTTCATGTAATGGTCTGGTTTGCGTATGGACAGGTACTAAAGCTCAGAAATTCTTTTTTTTCTATAACCCAGCAACTAAAGAGTACAAAAGAATAATAGCCGAATCACGACATAGTTATTCCATGGTTAATGCTTTTGTTTATGATTGCAAGGCTGATGATTACAAGTTAATAATCATGAATGGATATGATGGAACTCTCGACGTGTATACATTAGGAACGGATGCATGGAAAAGTAGTCAAACCGTGCCTTATAAGTTTCCTGATATGCGACAAACTGGGATCCTTGTTAATGGAGCGTTTCACTGGTTAGGCAAAGAGCGTAGGATAACGATCAACTCACCTAAACTTATTGTCGTTGTTGATTTCAGTAACTTTAAGTGCGGTGAGTTGCAACTTCCAGACGAAATCTTAGAGATGAAGCATTTGCGGATGACCATTGGAGTTCTGGAAGGGCGCCTCTGTGTATTTGTTACGATTTCTGAGGTTTGTTTTAAAGTTTGGGTGATGCAAGATTATGGAGTTCAAGAATCTTGGATTGAGCGTTATGTCTTTGCCCGTGAATTAATTACGAGGGACTATGCATTGAAGTTTATGTCGACTTTCAGGAATGGCCAGATTCTTCTAAAGACGGGCTATGAGTTATTTCTATATGACCCAAAGCATTCAAGTACTGGTAGAAAACACAGGATTTCAAGTTGTTTAAGGCTTCTTGATGCAGTTGAATATGTGGAAAGTCTAGTTTCACTCAACTCGGGTACTTATGCTCGCCCGAAGAAATGAAATTATAGGAAAATAATACATTTTTTTCCCTTCATTTTGTATTTTGATTTTTGAAGCGTCATATTATATGCAGTCCTGCACAGCTTATAATTTTGTTTGTGTTTTCAGTATTTTCCTAATTTGTAAAGCTTTTCTAGTATGGTCCTTTTGATCGTTCATATGTGTAGTCCACAAATGAATGGAGCCAGAATCATCATGTCAGAGAAAAACGATCATCTGATGATCTGCTAGGCAAAACGCATGGACTGGATGCCTTTCAGTAATTTCTCCACCATTAATGAGTTGTAGACTTGCAAGCATTATGTAGAGCGGCACTACTGCATGAAAGTGGGTGCGTCCTGTTCTAGTTCTCAGCTTGTTTTCAATGTACATGGGCGGCTGCATGAAGTTTTTATGCATGGCTAACTTAATTGGTTGTTGTGCATTTCTTGGTATGACTGCTGTCGAAATTTCTTATAATTATATGGTATCGGTTACTGCAGTGTGCAGCTATTGTGAGGCCTCCATGGTGGGATTTCTAGTACCATCATGACCTATTGAATGGCATAAGTGTGGTATTGTTTGCAGCTGGGCACTAAAGTTTAAGTTTGAGTCGAGTTACAAATATTTGTGAAGGCAGCAGGTACAGACAATTGACAACTCCCAAGAGCTGCGGATAACCCATCATCATGAAGTGACCTCTAAAATATTTTAGAGAAATTACTGCTCTTTTTTTTTGTTCTTGTTTCTGTCGCTTGTCTAAACTAAAAAAAAAGGAAATTTGGTCATCAACAATTAATTATTTTAGAGAAATTACTGCTCCTTTTTTTTGTTCTTGTTCATATCGCTTGTCTAAACTAAACCACCGACATATATAGTTGTACGGTTACTCTCGATTGTGGAACCTCCTGTAGGGATCAACTAGCTTAATGTCCTCATTGCTTTGGATGGGTCTTAAATGAATGTGCTTGACGGTGGTAATACAACATGTTTTCAACGTGGGCTTCCCAATAACTGTCATTCCCAAGAGTTGTGACTACTAGTTGTGTTCAAAAATCTCAAACGCGATTCAAGCTAGCTGTTATGAGGCTAGATAGAGATGTTTTGTGCATTAACTAATATAAGAAGCATCTCTTCAACACTTGAAATGCAACACAATTATTGTAAAGATTTTTGAATAGAGAAACAAAGAGAATTCCAGTGAGTGGATATATCTTGTCAGAGAAATATTATAGTTAGAGAAATGAGTTCTACGATTCGAGTTACACGACATGTTGTATGCATTCCATTTCCAGCTCAAGGTCATATAAATCCAATGCTAAAACTAGCAAAACTTCTTCATAACAAAGGCATTCATATCACTTTTGTCAATACAGAGTTTAATCATAAACGTTTAATCAAGTCGAGGGGACTTGATTCTGTTAAAGGCTTGCCTGATTTTCAGTTCCATACAATTCCAGATGGACTACCGTTAAGTGATGATGATTCAACACAGGATATTGATTCTCTTTGTTTTTCCACCAAGAAAAACTGTGGAGTTCCATTTCGGAATCTCCTGACTAAACTTAATGAAACATTACATATTCCTCGTGTTACTTGTGTGGTTTCTGATGGGCATATGAGTTTTACACTTGCAGTTGCTAAAGAGTTTGGTCTCCCAGAGTACCTGTTTTGGACTACTAGTGCTTGTGGTTTCATGGGTTATCTCCATTACCGTCATCTGCTCGAAAAATGCCTCATTCCGCACAAAGGTACGCAATATCAAGGACTGATTTTGAGTTCATATATAGAGAAGTACAATGTTAACAACAACTTTACATGATATATTTTCTTCTTGCAGATGAGGTTTCAAACAAATGGGTTCCTTGAAACTATAGTCGACATTCCTGGATTTAACAATATCAGGCTTATGGATTTCCTGCTTTTGCACGAATAACAGACCCTAATGATAAAATGATCGAGTACATTCTTGGAGAAACAGAGAATGCAACAAAAGCTTCAGGTATCATCTTGAACACATTTGATGAGTTAGAGAATGAAGTTGTGGAAGCAATGCGGTCCAGGAACTTATCACTGCCTCCTATTTTCACACTTGGTGCTCTTCATATACTTATCGACCAAATTCAGCAAACACATGAGTTAAAGTCCGTAGGCTCTAATCTGTGAAAGAAGAACCAGAATGTCTACGATGGCTCAATACAAAAGAACCCAACTCAGTCATTTACGTAAATTTTGGCAGTATCACTGTCATGACAACACAACAATTGGTCGAGTTCGCTTGGGGACTAGCTAACAGTAAGCGAACTTTCTTGTGGGTCATTCGACCAGATTTAGTCCAACAAGATTCTGCAAAGTTACCTATAGAGTTCCTTGAAGAAACAAAAAGAAAGAAGTCTGTTTCCAAGTTGGTGTCCACAAGAGGAGGTATTGAACCACCCTGCCATAGGTGGCTTCTTAACACACTGTGGTTGGAATTCAACTCTAGAGAGTATTTACAGTGGTGTTCCTATGATATGCTGGCCGTTTTTGCCGAACAACAAACAAATTGTAGATATGCATGTAAGCATTGGGGAATTGGTATGGAGATCGATAATAATGTAAAGAGGAATGAAGTCGAGGAGTTGGTTAAAGAACTTATGGAAGGTGAGAAGGGTAAGGAAATGAAGAGTAAAGCCATGGTATGGAAGAGGAAAGGCATGGAAGCGGTTGCACCTGGTGGCTCATCTTATGTTAATCTGAACAAGATCATTGACGAAATACTACATGCTAGTACTAAAATTATCAATTAATGTTGCAAAATACAATTAGGTGAGCTTGGATTCTATACAAATGTTTAGGTTCTTCTGTTTTTCCGTCTTGTAAGAGTGATGTTCATAGTCATAAAAGTAAGTTCATTGTAAAATGTAAACGTATATCTTTATTTCACCTAAGAAAGTGGGTACAATTATGCTCGCGCTGCTCATTCAGTTTTGTTGGGCAATGGAAAACAGAAAAAGGAAAAGAAGAGATGCAATATCATTATTTGCTAAACATGAGCAGCCAGAAAAAAGCCCAAACTGATTGCTGGTGGTAAAGCTTGTGGCAAATCTAGCAGAGAATATCATTGCCGCAAAATGCAAGGATTTCTAAGATGGGATCTTAAAATGCCAAACAAATAAAAAGAATCAGTGTAAGAGTAAGTTTTCAAATTCACCCCATATCATCAGCTTCTACATTTCCAAAATCCCCAGATACCTTTTTCCAAAGGAATCTTAACATTGTGATAACGGCGATCAACCCAATCTCCATATGATCAGAACTATTTGTTTTTAAACAAATTTGTCCCATATTTCTGCTGTTAAGATTTGCCTTAACTGACATGCTTGTACCTCTGCCCAATTCGAAAATCAGAACTTAAAGTACCCCTAAAACCATTTCTTTATTGAACGAGAGCACTGTCAGAAGAAAACTAACTTTATCATTTCTTACTGGGTAGTCTCTCCCTCTAATTATCGTTTCTACGCTCCCACCATACGCTACTTGACCTGCGCTGCCCAGGCCCCCACCATTCACAACAAGCTTCACTCTATTCCCAATCAAAATGGAGTTATCAATTTTAGCACCAGCATAAAACCTATTCCCAAAAGAAGTTACTGAAATCCCGCATCCAGTTGTGTTGTGCTTGAAGTTCCTCAGGCTTGTATCCCCACGAACTGTGCATACCAGATCCTTACCAGATGTTTGAACATCAAAACCTGCAGAAGCAGAGGGACCCTTTAGAGTTTGTGCAAGTTGCAGAACATTCAGTTTGCATATTAAAATCCTGCTTGTCCTTGCTCAGTTGACCCATAATAGATGCATGCAGATTTCTTTTATTTCCACAGACGTCTCCAAGTTAATGCCATCAAACCCTACATCATGATCCCAACCTGAGGATCAAGAACAGGTCGAACAAGCCACTGATCACTGGCTATTAGGCAGCGGTATCTGTGTGTAGGGTGGTCTGAATCAAAACTAGGTGGGAAAGCTATATCTGGCAATTGAACAGCCTCTGGGGTTCCTTCTTGGTTATCAGGATTATCATCACCAGCCAAGATTACGTTGTTGGAAAGAATTTTCTCTTTTTTCTACGAATATCGGCCTTCAACTGCTTCTTGAGATAAAGGGTCTCCCTATAATCAAGTTCATCAAGATATTCATTCTTCTGAAACTCGGTTAACTTTTCAAATTGCAATTTTGTCAGGATCCGAATTGGAGGCAATTGATCATACTCTTCTTCCTCTGCTTCTAACATCACATCAGTCTCATCAACCATTTCTATCGTACTTGATTCAGAACGCGGCCGTAGAAGAGTGGAGAGGAGATGCGGCGATGGCAACCGGGTATTACCAGCAGGTCCATTTGAAAGTCATCACGAAATTTCAGGAGGGCATTAGCATCTCCCAAGACTTTTGTACAAATGCACAACAGGATAAACCGAGGCCTCCAAACCTGCCCATTTGGGAGAATTTTCTCCCTTAAGATATTTTTCTGCAATGAGGATGATTCTCCACCAATAGGACAGGGTTTTCGAGTTGTGAATCTGAAAGAGCCTGGTGTATGTAGTGTTGAACCAGATTTGAGCAATTGGTCACATATGAATCGTAGTTAACTTGATTTCCACTAGGTCCTTCTGGGAGAGCTGAAAGAAGCATGGGTCATAACAAGGATAGTATTAAACCAAATTGCAGATCCAAAATATTAGTTATAAGCTTCAGAAGGGGAGAATCACTGTAACCCATGTTTATAAGATCAAGGCGTTCAACATATAAAACAATGTCCGGAGGGAATCTTTTGATGTACCTCTTCACTGAGAGCAGGATTTTCCTATTCCTGCGCAGATTACTTGTAGATGAAGGCAAAAGCCCAGGGTATCAATGAATGTGATTTTAATGCCATGTATGCTCCCTGTGACTTCTCGAATTTGATCAGTGGAAGGTTGGAATGCATCTGTTGTTGTCTTCATTTGCTCGAAAATTGAGTTTATAGTAGCACTCTTCCCAACCCCTGTTTTCCCAAGACTAGTATCCTCAAAGAAAAATCCAAAGTAGGAGAGCCAGTAACTTCTTGTTCTGTCGCTATTGCTCTTAACTTATCATTTGGTAGAGAAGATTTCTTTAAATCAGATTCTCCAACTCGTATTAGAGTAGCTAGATGTAATCGATACAATACTTGTGCCACCAGAGATTATCAGATGACTGCCCTATACGACGGACAAGACGTAAGAACTTAATTTGTAGAGCTTTGATCTTAGACAATGGATCTTTCCCATTAATGTTATATTTGGAGAAATGAAAATCATCTACTAGAGCACGTTGTGGAGGAGGTTGATTATCTGAATTGGCTGTGGGAGATTGAAGAGAGGTATCAGGAGAAACATGGGGCTCTGGTAAACTTCCTATGAGATTTGCACCTGAAATTTTCATGAAACAAAATCGTTAAAAGGACACCAAAAAGCATAAGAAATGGATAGGGGAAGTCGTCAAGTGTTCGAAAATTGGGGTAACACTAAAGCATTAGACAATTAGCTATCGAACTACCATATTTAACTGTATGTTATTACGGTCGGTCGAATGAATGTGCAACTTCAAATTTACATGCTGCAGACTAGACCACGTTTGTACACACGCGCAGTGATCCTGAAACACCCTTGACAAGGTCTATTGAGGATATTTCAGAGGAAAAAGAGGCAGTTCAAAGCAACTGTTAGTGTTGTGGTGTGCAAACAATGTGGACAGTACAACCTTTGGAACAGAAACTTGTGTGGATGTATTTTAATCATTTACCTTCAGTATACAATAAAATGCATAATACCCCCTTGCCTAAATTTTCCCCTAACACAAAAGTTCTTGATTAATAATATACTTTCCCACAAAATTCGAAGTTGCAGATAATTTCTGAAATTTGCTTTTCTCCCCACTTCTGTACAGAAACAAAATTATTCTACTAGCTTCTATCAAACAAATTATAATTTCAATTCAGTTTAAGTATACAGCATAGATCTATTTGAGCATGTGTGAACGAGTATTCTTCGATTTCAAGGAGCAAAATCATACTAAAACCTATGACTAAGGAAAAGAAAGCAAAGGACATCGTCATATTCATACCTCTATCTTCATATTCTTCATCCTGAGGTTCATCATCAATGAAATTATCATTCCCTGGTAATGTTCTTGACAAGTTATTGGATGCTAACTGAGATGAAATCCAGTCCTTGACAGAATTCATCCTATATCAAATACGTTCGTAAGGTTGATAAATCTTAGCTCCAATCTTAATCAAATACCATGGAAAAACACAAATAGATTCATAATAGTTTTCGATAACAACAATTATTCTAGGTTTTTTTTTTCTAATCTATGAACCGAATGAGTGAAAAAGTACCTGAACATGAAATCGATGATCGGAGATTTCGCCCAAAGGTTGATGGGTTTTTATGTGGAGGGAGGGAGGGAAGGAGGAGGAGAATTCATGGAGCTCGTTCAATAGAAGACTTGTCTTTGAGTTTTGCTTTGCTTGGATAAGATTTTGTCTAGAATTCGATTTTACTTTTCATTTTTTGCAAACTTATTTTCTTACCAACCAAACAAACAGAAGGACTACAAAACCATGACTCGATACTTAGGGGCATGTTGGCAAAACAAAGTTGGTGTGGGCTGAGGTTTGATGATACATAATCGATCGGTGGTACCTGGAGTCGGTACTGAGTTGAAATAAAATTATGAGAAGTATAAAGAAAAGATTAAGAACACAAAGTAAATAACACAATTGATTCTGCTAACTTCTTCTTCTTTGAACTGTGAAAGAAAAACTCTTTTACAAACCATAAAACTGGCTTTGCTTTCTCTCCCATTTTTCTCCCCATTTCTAGCCTAGAAGTCTCCTCCTTTTATATAGGTGTAAACTTGTTGGAAAATAAATAAAGCTATGAGTTTTAGAATTAATCTAAACTAGGAATCCTATCTAAGTTAGGAAACCTCAAACTTCTAGGATAAGTTATCAAACTTACACCTCTTCTAGTATCTTCTAGATACTCTCTAGCCGTAACATGGCTCAATTAATCCTAGGCTAATGATTAGCCTCATCGGCGACCTTAGTTGTCCCTCTGCTCTGTTATTTGCTTGTTTAAGTTCATGTGCATATGTTCTTCACGTCACTATATACTACGTGAAGATAATTTTCACGTCACTACGATACTCCCGTATCATGGCTCCCCCATTTTAGGAAGCCGTTGGAACTCCTGTGGAAGCTTTGAACTGAAAGTTGGGAAATTCGGTCCCCTTGTTCTTTGTTGAACCACCTTGCTTTACTTGGTACTTGACACGCACGTCCCACGCGAAACATTACTCGGTTTCCTCTTCTGGTAGGCGTCACTTTTGTCTCAACAATGCAATCTTCTTTAAGAACTTTTTCTCGTTCAACCCATAAGTCTTCTACTGATGGTAATTTCAACTCTTGATCATCTTCTTCTTCACTAAGTAGTGGAGGTTCGAAAAGCTTCAGATACTCTGCATTAATGACAGAATACATCTGCATATATGGTGGGAGATCCAACTGAAAAGCTGTTTGCGGGTGAAAACTGTTTCTGCTGATTTTGGTAATTTTGGGTGTGTGGATGAGAAACGAATCTAAACCCTAAACAATGCACTGCACGGGAGTACTTTTGATTCAAGAGATCAATCTGCACAATCCTGGCCTAAACCAAGAAATGGCCGTTCCAGGCTTGCTTCGGTCACAAAGTGAAGGAGAAATGGTTGGTCTTAGGGAGGGAAGCGAAGAAAGTGTTCGAGACCCGGAATGGTTAATTACGAAGATGTGGCTTGTTTTATGACTTGTATCAGAAAGTGGAACTGGCTTGCAGAGTGAAAAGCTATCCGTTCTTGGTGAATTCTGGATACTAGGTTGTTGCCGACCAAAAACTTGTTTTTGGTAGAAATAGGTGAAGCCTATTTATACAAGTCATATTAAAACGTGGTCTCGTGGAAGTGGAAACGATTGAGTGGTAAGAAGAATGGAGTAATGTATAACCGTCTCGAAACCCATGCTTCCATGATGAAGGAAGTGGATCCGTTTACTCTCGTTACTTCTGCCGCCATTAATTGTCCTACTTCATGACACTTTCCTATAACGGGCGTATTGCACACACACAACGTAAACCGCTACCCCCATGAGTATCCCCCCAGTTTGTGACAAATTTGATTTCTTGAGTGTTTTCGTGGAAAACATGTAGCATTTTGCTGCGTGTGGAAAGTTAAAATCAGGAGGCTTGCCGTAGGAAAATAGCATGTGATGCTATTAGGCTCGTCTTGGCTGGTCGCCTAAAGATTTCCACAAGTCTGTTAGTTCGGTGGCGAACTTCGATGGCTGAGATCGCATCTCATGAGAAGGGTAGCCGTTTATTATGGCTACCTTGTGTTGGCGCCTGATAATGGCGCAGTAGCGTTTTGGCGTACGCCAGTGGCAATATGGCATGGACAGTGCATGCCAGTGGTACGATGGTGTAAGTGGCGCCTGGCGTAGCCATGGCCACTAGATTTAGGTAGTTGGTCGCCTGAAGCTTGCCACAAAGTCTCATCGGTTACTGTGGCGAACTTGGATGGCTGAGATTGCATTTCATGAGGAAGGGTAGCCGTTGATTATGGCTACCTTCTGTTGGTGCCTAGTAATGGCATAATGGCATAGCCGCGGCGTAGTGGCATGCGCCTACGACATGGTGGCATAGCCGCGTCTGTGGCGTTGTGGCATGGACACGCTTGTGGCTTGGCGGCGTGGCCAAGGCTAGGTTTTGGCACCGTGTCCAAAGTTAGGGCTTGGCGGCATGGCCAAGGCTAGGATTTGGCGTCGTGGCCAAAGTTAGGGCTTGGCGGCATGGCCAAGGTTAGGATTTGGCGCCGTGGCCAATGTTAGGGCTTGGTGGCGTGGCCAAGGCTAGGATTTGGCGTCGTAGCCAAAGTTAGGGTTTGGTGGCATGTCCAAGGCTAGTATTTGGCTCCATGGCCAAAGTTAGGACTTGGCGGCGTGGCCAAGGCTAGGATTTTGGCACCGTGGCCAAAGTTAGGGCTTGGCGGCATGGCTAAGGCTAAAGTGGCTCGTGGCATGTTGTGGAGTATGACCAAAATTAGGGTTTCGGCTAAAAGTCTTTCTTTCGATCACGAAATCCTAATTGGAGTCCGTTATGGCATTGGCCACGAATAGAAAGTGGATTAGCAAGTAGTGGCGTCATTTTTGGCACATTGTCATGTTACTGCGGCAGAGTGGCATGTTGGCATGCCGATTAATATGTTGTTGCGGCAGGGCGCGTTTGGCTTGCCAGTTAGTATGGTGGCGCGGCAGGGTGCGTTTGGCCTTTAATATATGGTGGCGAATTAAGAGCGACTTGATTGGTCAAGAAAGGGGCCCCAAACATATGGCGCGCCACACCTCTAGTGCTCGTGGCGCATTTTAAAGTGACCTGATTGGTCGGTAGGAAGGAGAGGGGATGGTCAAGCATGGGTGTGGCTACACTTCTGGTGTGAGTGTGGCGGCTTTAGAGCAACCTAATTGGTCGAGGGAGATGGGGCGTGGCCAATGGCGCTGGTTGGCCTAAGGCATGGCCACGCCTCCCTTTGCTGCTGCTCCTATTCTGCGGCTCCTTGTTTTCTAATTCTGGGAAAGATTTTGCACCTGCTAATCCATGGCGGATTAATTACCTAGTTTTTCTAGGCTTAATTTTGACAAGCAAGGTCTGATATACTGCGCAGGGCGTAAAACCCTAACTTTTGCAAATTAGTCAGGATAATTGATTGAATTCTATGTGTTGACACAGAGTTCTTTTAAGTTCATTGCCAGAGAGCAGCATGCTTTCTGATTGAATACCTTATGCAAAGACCTTATCCTTGATACTTGGAAATTCGTGCTACTCTGCTGCGAGTGAACACAAATTGTCATACCATATCAACATTAAGGGTTCATCCGGGGGACATAGCATGAAAGTATTCAAAGGCACTTATATTAAGTGAATATAGGCAAGGCGCCGAAATTTACAGAACATCCGGATGGTTGCTACATGCGCCGGTCACGGATAAATTTCATGTAAATATATTGAACTACTCCAATAAATATGTCGGTGGAGAGGTTAACACTCACGACTCCGTTTACTCGTAAAGTGACGTCACATTAGATGCAAGGTTTTACAATTTTAACCCTAAGCTAAAAACCACCATCAACATTAAGTCCCCTGCTTAGCTCGGAACAGTGGCATTGTTGCGGGGCAAGCATGAGATGGTGACAGACAAGGATAAAATCGAAACGGCAAGCCATGAAGATATCGTAAGGAAGATTTGGCTAACCTTTGTCAAGAGGTATGAAGAATTTGTGATCCTTGCATTGGCTGTTTTGCATAAATTCAGCTTGGCCATGGAATGTTGGCATCAGCGCTGCAGCTTTGGCTACTGATCGGCAGAGGTGGCATCAGTAACTTGGTCCGCGAATCGCGCCCGGCTGGCTAGGAAAGGTAGATGGCGCCGATTTGGCTGGCTAGGGCATGATCAATGGCGCTGCCGGTTAAGGCGTGGACTATTAGCGCTGGTTTGGCCATGGACTGATGGCGCAGGTTTGGAATGGTGAGAATTGTCTCTTGGCTGGCTAGGAGCAAGCGGACATGACGCTACTTTGAACGGTGAAGATGACGCTGCTTTGGCTGTGGAGCGAGTGAGGATGGAGCCATGGAGCGTTGGCACTGGCTTGCTTGGTACACGGACTTTGGCACGGGCGTGGTGTTTCTGGCTTGGATGCGGAACGTCAGAGATGGCTGCGGCTTGGATGCGGCCTGTTGGCGCTCTCTTGGCCACGGGGACCAAGAAGCGTCATGGAGCGTTGCCTTCATGGGCCTAGATGCCTTCTTGACGCATGGCCCAAAAAAGGAAACCTCCTCCTACTCAAACTCCAAAGCACTTTCCATATAAAAGGCGTTGCCTAACTTTTTTTTTATTTTTTTTTTTTTTTTTTGTATCGTTGGCTTTGTTCGTGCGTCTTCATATTGGCGTGGAGGTGCGTCGATCGTGAGCCACCAATCGGAAGGAAAAGGCATCAAGAGGAAGCAAGCATATTTCGGGTATGTATTCCAACGTTTCTTCCTTTGTTTGCTCCTCCATGTTGGTGTAAACCATAGCCATAGGCACGACCTCCATGAACTTGTAAAAATACTTCAATATGAATGATTCCTCTTTGCTGGTAGTATTGTAGTAGCGTTAGCCACAGAAACGAAACCAATTATTGTGTTAAGTAAGCATGTATGGGCGGACGACTTCGTTTGCTCTTTTCTCCATCAAAACCTAGATGTAGGGTTTCCTTTTGTCCATGAGCACAATTCCCATGGCCAAGCGTAACTTGGCCGAGGGCATACTTCCCGCGGCTTTACATGTTCCCAGCGGCATTGTCTAGTTTCGTCCAAAGAGCATATCTCCCAGCGACATCACATGTATCCCTTTTAGCCGGGCATCGGTCCCATTCCTTTTAGCCGTGAGTGCCATGACATGTGGCCAAAGGAAAATCTTCCCGTATAAAATTTGTTGTTGGCTCTTGATTATTGTACCCAGATCCTGACAAAATCTTCATGTATGTTTCTTTTCAAAGTAGTAACTTTTGTTTTGCTTTGTTGTAGTTACCTTGAAAGTGGAAATAGTATAAGGAATTTTGTTAAGATGTCACCTGAAAGCGCAGTTCTGCCGCCGCACCGAGAAGTGCTAACAACTCCAAGCCAAACACAGATGATGAGTTCTTTACGAAGTCTGCTACGGTTACAAGGACCCATCCCAAATTCGTGGCAACTCTTCTGACTGATTCAGAGAATGATGGAGAAGTCCCATCATTCTATCCAGGGCGTTGTTGATGGTGGTTTTTAGCTTAGGGTAAGATCGTAAAACCCTAGTCAGACAGTGACGTCATAGAATTTGAGTAATAATGTCTCCACTGAGTGCATGAACCCTTTAATATGTCTGCGAGAAAATTACCAGGGTGCCTTTTTTTTTAAATACTAATTAGGTTTCAGCAGAGGCTAACCTTAATTCCCCACCAGCGTGAGAATGGCAAACCATGCCGACCACATCTCCGCGCCAAGGCGTAACAACCATGCTAGCTGCGCCACCTTGCCAATGGAAAACCATGCCAGCCACATCTACCGCGCCAAGGCATGCCAACCATCCTAGTCGCACCATCGTGCCAATGACAAACCATGCCAGCCACGTCTACCGCGCCAAGGCATGCCAGTGTACCAATGGCAAACCATGCCAGCCATATCTACCACGCCAAGGCATGCCATGCGCCTAAGGCATGCCAAACCATTGGCCCCACCATGCCAAGCCAACCACACCTTGGCCCCATCATTAAAAACCGTTCATGCCAAACCCTTGACCCCACATGTGCCAATGGCATGCCAGCCACCTTGTCGCGCCATACCGTGTTGGCCTTCCCCATACGGCTGCCAAAACAAAGGCTGCAAAAAATCAACGGCCATCTTCCCATCTAAGATGCAAATCTTAGCCGTCAAAGGTCACCAACCAACGCATGGTAACCTTTGGCCCAACGCCAAAACCCTAGTTTTGGCCACGCCCAAACCGCGCCAAGGCATGCCGACCATGCCATATGTGCCCGATGGCATGCCGTGCCGGCCACCTTGTCGCGCCATACCGTGTTAGACTTTCCTATGTGGCTACCAAAACAAAGGCCTGCAACAATCAACGGCCATCTTCCCATCTAAGATGCAAATCTTAGCCATCCAAGGTCACCAACCAACGCATGGTAACCTTTGGCCCAACGCCAAAGCCCTAGTTTTGGCCACGCCCAAACGCGCCAAGGCATGCCGACTATGCCACATGTGCCAATGGCATGTCGTGCCACCACCTTCTTAGCGCCATACCATGTTGGCTTTCCCTATCGGCTACCAAAACGAAGGCGTGCGACGATCAACGGCCACCCTTCCATCCTAGGTGCAAATCCCTAGCCATTACAAGGTTTCCAAACAACGCATGGTAACCTTTGGCCCAAAACACGCTAGCTTCCCAAAACTTGCTAGCTTCCCAAAACATGCTAGCTTCCAAAAACGCACCAAACATGCCACCGTCCCTCTTGAATTATTCCTGAGTTTCACTTCCCGAACGAGCTCAAAACCCACATATTCCCTCGAAAGGAGATAGGAAATTCTTTTCCGTACATAATGGAGGGTCGGACAATCAAAATCCGAGTCCGTATGAGAATTCTACGTCGATTATAGTAAAGGGCGCTAATTAGGGTTTCAAAGATACTAAACCCTAGTTTAGACAAAGCCGCAAGTGTTTCCCTTCCAAGCGCACACTTTGCCACGGCTCAGCTCCATGTCTAAGCCATGCCGGCCATGCTTTCATGCCACCGGCTGCAAACAAAGGCTCCCAACAATCAACGGCCATCTTTCCATCTAAGATGCAAATCTTAGCCGTCCAAGTAGCCAACCAACGCATGGTAACCTTTGGACCAACGCCAAAACCCTAGTTTTGGCCACGCCTAACCGTGCCAAGGCATGCCGACCATGCCACATGTGCCAATGGAATGCCGTGCCGACCACCTTGCCGCGCCTAACCCATACCATGTCGCCCTTCCCTTTACAGATTGGCAAAACGGAGGCTGCAACAATCAACGGCCACTTTTCATCTAAGGTACAAATCTTAGCCGTCCAAGTTACCATCTAACGCATGGAAACCTTTGTCCCTAGTTTGGTCGCACCTAAACTAATCCAAAACCCAACTTTTGGCGCGCCTAAACTAGGAAATATTAAAGCCATACCGATCATGCAATAATCAACGGCTACCTGTCCTCTTAAGATGCAAAATCTCGACCGTCGAAGGTCACCACGCAAGTCTCCCAAGCTCAACTTGCAGGACAACGAAGAAACGTGCTACATGTTTCCCACAAAAATATTCGAGACATCAACGTGTCACAAACGGGGATGCTCATTAGGTATTGGTTTGGCGGTTTACAGCGTGCGGCGTACACTACGCCCGTTATAAGAGAGTGTCATAAGGATGAAGCGGTTAGTAAATACAGGGAGTAATAGTGAAATGCCTTCTCTAATGGAGCATCGATTCCAGGCGTTACCTGTGACTACCTCCTCCCATTTACTCACCCGTTTTCCATTTCTTAATGAGACCAGAGTACGTTTCATTCCGACTTGTATAAATGGGTCTTACCTATTTCCACCGAACAACAAGTTCAGGTCTGGAGCATACAACACTCAGAAAATATGCGCTAGCTCTCCATCTGTTAGCTTCCCACTTTTTGATACAAGTCGTAAATCAACTACTCTTCCAGAACCAACTATTATGGTCTCAACACTCTCTTCGCTTCCCTCCCCAAAACCAATCCTTCTCCTTCACTTTGTGACCGAAGCAAGTCTGGAACGGCCATTTCTTGGTTTAGGACGTATTTGTACAGATTGATCTCTCGAATCTAAAGTACTCCCTTGCAGTACATTGTTTAGGGTTTAGACTCGTTTCTCACCCACACACCCAAAATTACCAAAATCAGCAGAAACGTTTTCACCCTCAAACAATTGGCGACCACAGTGGGAGATTGATCTTTCGGTTACAATGTCAATTTTCGACCATCGATCTCATGCTTCGACCCAGACATCAAGATGGTAAAAGCAGGCGATCCGTTCAGGGATCGACGACTCGGTTACCAGACGACCCGATTATCAGTCTTGACACGACAAGGGATGACTGGGGACTGCCTAGAGATTAAAAGCGAATGATCCAACCAGGGATTGATGACTCGATTATCAGATGGGACGACTGGGGACTTTTCACAATCACGGCGGTTCTTCCCATAATACTCGGTTTTACACCCGGAAGGTTCCCTTTTCATCAGGAGACCTGAAAAACCGAGTAAGTCTTACCTAGACAAGATACATGTTTTGCTATTTCAAGTTTTCACGGGAATGATAAAACCGATAGCCATGTTATGTTTCACCCCATGTCATCTATCAACACACGGTTCCACGGTTTTCCTGAGATGTTTGCGTCACTTGCAATCGTAACCAAGACAACATCATTCCCAAAACAATCTATTCCAAAACAATTCATTCCAGAAGAATAATCCATAACCCTCGAAATAACATTTGTCTATCAACCCAAGAAATCTAGGAAATCAAAACCACAAACTAGGCGTTTCTTCTGCCTTTCAAAAAAAAAAAAAACCTATGAAAAGAGGTTCAGAAAACAAAAGTATTCAAGGAAAATTACCTAACAACGGCTCATTCTTTTTGGAGAAAATTTCTTTCATACTTTGAAGAGCAGCCTGCTTCAACTTCAATTCCTGGGACAACTTCTCGACTTCTACCTCCTGTTGATTAATTAAATCCGTAGAAGGGCCATCAACCATTCCAGCCTGCAGCCTTTGGATCTCGGAAAATCCCTCACAGAACCAGGAAGCGTTAAACTCAAAGTTTATACACATATCCCGGTGGAACTCCCAATTTGAGATTACGTCTCCAGAAACAGTGTGGCCAGTCACCTCGCGCATATCACAAATTGAAGATAATATTTCTTCCACTCGCTTAACCAACGCGAACCGGCTAGTGATCTTCTTGGCTGTTGCGATGTGTCCATGTCTCTTCTATATTCTGGTATACAACTCCTCATGCTTAGACGGTACACTGAAGCCTCCAATCAACACATGATCTTCATGAGGAATCAAGAATGGAGGGTCGAAATTGGCGCTTGCAATCAATTCCCGCGACCAAAGAAAGATTTTTTGGGAACAATCACGCCCGCCACCATGGCGTTGTTCTCCGCCATTGGAGACACAGCAACATCCTCACGACGATCAACCTCCATCTCCAGATTACTAGCCTGTACGATTTCCATGATTGGAGACACGGTTGTGTCTTCGTCACCATGAATTCCCATCTCGGGGTTATCTTCAGAAGCGGAATCTTCTTGTAAAATATCACCAATTAAATATTTATTCCACATAAATAAATAGCCCAGGGGAAAACGTGCGTAAACTCACCGACTCATTCGTGTGCGTACTAAAAGAAGACTCGCCGCTACGCTCTGAAGTACTTTGCCCGTCACTGTCGGATCCTGAACTTTCCTCTTCTTCGCCTTCATTTTCACTGACAAGAGGCTCAGTATCGCCGGATTTTTCTTCAGAAGGTGCCATTTCCTGGCCACGTGCAAGTCTGGAAAAGGCGTTTGTCTTACTAATACCCTGATTCAAAAAAGGGAAAAGATCTTCAGTGGCGACAATTCAGTATATTTATGCAATACTGCCAAATCGAGAAGAAAAATCATACATACTTGCATGTTGGAAGAACTAAAATTCACAAGAGCCGTTGAAACTGAATCTGGTCGGAAGCCACCCGCACGATTTTTTGACCTTCGCTCCTTTTCCTGGGGACTCTCTACATCCGAGCTAAAGGATTTTCGCTTGCCCGAGGGAAGCTGTTTCCATAACTTATGCTTTGCTAGAACTGCAGAAGAAGGTTTTCCGCGTGGATTTGTCACAACGTTTTGCAAACTGATGAATGGCGAGAAACTTGTCTTGCCGAGAAGAGGTTATATTTGGGAGTAGTCACGGAGTTTTCATTAGGAGCAAGAAAGGAAGGGATTTACCCGGCGAAAGAACACTGGCGTCAAGAGTAGCTAGTAACAATTCTTCCGGAGCGGTCGGCTGACGCATAAATGGAACCCCTTGGTCAAATCCCATATGTCGGGCTGCCCTGTCAATATTATAAAGGACCGCCTTGAAGGACCCATGGAAGAAGGATGGCACGTGTCCAGAGCTACAGCTTTGCACGAATACAATCTCTCCAACACTCATATTCTCTCCAGTGAAAGCAAAGTCAATCTCGGAGCTTGGCTGAACTATGGAGGCATGGGCCGGGGTCCAAGGACGAAAATTAATTGCATACGAATTGTCAAGGAAATAAATGAGCATTACGCCGGCTCTTGGACGCCTCTCCAACCAACGGAGTATCCTAGAACCGCCATACGCATCAGGAAACGAAACTCTCGGGTTAGGAGCATAATTTTTGAAATGCTCCCACAACCACGCTTGAAGAAAAGCGACGTGAACATATGAGTCCACTTTCATATAACCATTTGAAGCATACGTGTCCGCGACCAGGTGATCCAAATGGGTGTACAAAGAACCAAGAAACAAGCCACCAATGGGAAGAACAACGCCTTTCGCCAATTTGATGGCAAATTTGAGAAGCTCATGTCTTATCTCCTTTTTACCAGAGCCATCGTCGAAAATATCTCTGGACAACCACAGAGCTAAAAATGCAGCAACATGGAGCGTATCATCTAGCACTAGACCCAACTCCGGCTCATCAGGGAACCACTCAGAAACCCACCAGTTATAGAAGCACTTTTTCTCATAATTCTTTCGAACGTATCCAACTTCCTTTGTGGCCAAAGTAGCACGTATTTTTTCTTCTTCCTCAGATAAGACGACATTAAGATTTCCGATTACCGGGAGAACGACTACGCTTTCCAAAGAAATAGTCATCTCACCCCATCTACATATAGCTATGTGAGTTTCCGGGCACCACCTGGAGACGAGAGTAATCAACCCTGCAACGTCTTTTCTAATTTGAAGTATCGCAGGCGCCATGATAGCATGCATGATTTGCGCTTCGTTTAAGTTGGCCTTCACGTGATCGCGGCTCATCATGAACTTCATCCATTTATCATAAGAGCGCAATGAACTAAGGCGGATTTTGAAGTCTATGGGAGAAGCCGGATATTCTTTCTTCTAAAGGCAAAACCTCATTCTACGCCCTGGGTAGACTGATTGGACTTCTCCATCATTCTCTGAATCAGTCAGAAGGGTTGCCACGAATTTAGGATGGGTCCTTGTAATCGTAGTAGACTTCATAAAGAACTCATCATCTATGTTCGGTTTGGAGTTGTTAACGCTCCTCAACGCGGCGACGGAACTACTTTCAGGTGACATCTTAACAAAATTCCTTATGCCTTTGAAGTAACTACAACGAAGCAAAGGAAAAGAATTACTACTTTGAAGAAAAGCGTACATGGAAATTTTATCAAAATTGGTCACCACAATTAAGGGTCAAACAACACTTTTATTTTGGCCGCGTGTCACGGCATTCATAACTAAAGGAATGGGGACTGCTCAATAAACTCAACATGCGAAGCCGCAGAAAGTAGAACCTCATCCAAGTTACGCTTGGTCATGGGAAATATGCCCGCGACCAAAAGGAGGATGTTTCCACCACGGAAACTGTGCACGCGACAACAAGATGAAAAGGAAACCCTAAAACTAGGTTTTCACGGGAGGGGGACTAATGGCAACAACCCATTCACGCGCGCCTATTTGCATAATAATTGGCCTCCTTACTATTGTGACGGCTAATATTACTCCGATACAGCTAGCAGGGAGGAATCATTCATACAAAAGTACTTTTATGGGTTTATGGAGAATATTTATGTGGCTAGGGTTTACAAAAAAAAAAAAAAAAAAAAAAACGTTGTAACACATACCTGGAGTGCGCTTGCCTACTTCTCTGCCTTGATGCTAACACGAAGAGGTGAAAACAAAGCCAATATTACAAAAAAAAAAAAAAATGTGCGACCCCTTTTATACACATATTACTTTGGAGTATGGATGGAAGAAGGTTTCCTTTTATAAGCACAATTGTTTTGGAACTAGAATGGAGGAAGGTTTCTTGTTCAAGTTATGCACGGAAAAGGGCAACCGGGCCCACGAAGGCAACGTCCCATGGCGCCACCAATCCATTGCCAAGACAATACCAAACCATTCACTCCCAAGCCAACGCTTCGTGGCTCCACCTTCACCGCTCCACGGCCCTTCCAAGCAAGTCCACATTCCATTTGCCTTTTAAGCCAAGCGGCTCCATTCTAACCCGACACCACGCCCGGCGCTCTGTTTCAAGCCGCACCATGCCAACGGCTTGCCAAGCCAAGCCAACAACACCAACGACTCGCCAAACCAGCGTCATGATGTTCTCTAACCCAGCCAGGATGATACATAGCTGGACTAAACCGAGGATCCTCATCTCGCCACCTCGCGGTCTACACCATAAATGGAATCTATGCAAGGCCACCAAACACGGGATCATGAACTCTCCTTACCTCTCGAAAAGGTTAGTCGGACTTTCCCGACCATCTTGCATGATTTACATTTCGATTAAATCCTTGTCTGTCACCATCTTATGCTTACCTCGCAACAATGCCCCTGTTCCGAGCCTAGCAGGGGACTTAATGTTGATGGTGGTTTTTAGCTTAGGGTTAAAATCATAAAACCCTAGTCGGACAGTGACGTCACATAATTTGAGTAATAATGTATCCACTGAGTGCATTTATTGAACCCTTTAATATGTCTGCAAGAAAATTACCAGGGTACCTTTTTTTAATACTAATTAGGGTTTCGACAGGCCAAACCCTAATTCCCACACCACTGTGCCAATGGAAAACCATGCCAGCCACATCTACCGCGCCAAGGCATGCCAACCATGCTAGCCGCGCCACCGTGCCAATGGCAAACCATGTCAGCCACATCTACCGTGCCAAGACATGCCAACCATGCTGGCTGCACCACCATGCCAATGGAAAACCATGCCAGCCACGTCTACCGCGCCAAGGCATGCCAACCATTCTAGCCGCACCATTGTGCCAATGGCAAACCATGCCAACCACATCTACCACGCCAATGCATGCCATGCGCCTACGGCATGCCAAACCCTTGGCCCCACCATGCCAAGCCAACCACACCTTGGCCCCATCATGCCAAACCGTCCGCCAAACCCTTGGCCCCTCATGTGCCAATGGCATGCCATCCACCTTGTCGCGCCATACCGTGTTGGCCTTCCCCATGCAAACTACCAAAACAAAGGCACAGAAAAATCAATGGCCATCTTCCCATCTAAGATGCAAATCTTAGCCGTTCAAGGTCACCAACCAACGCATGGTAACCTTTGGCACAACGCCAAAACCCTAGTTTTGGCCACGCCCAAATCGCGACAAGGCATGCCACCATGCCACATGTGCCAATGCCATGCCGTGCCCCACCTTGGCGCACCATGCCGTGTTGGCCTTCCCTATGCGGCTACCAAAACAAAGGCCTGCAACAATCAACGGTCATCTTCCCATCTAAGATGAAAATCTTAGCCATCCAAGGTCACCAACCAACGCATGGTAACCTTTGGCCCAACGCCAAAACCCTAGTTTTGGCCACGCCCAAACCGCGCCAAGACATGCCGACCATGCCATATGTGCCAATGGCATGCCGTGCCAACCACCTTGTCGCGCCATACCATGTTGGCCTTCCCTAAGCGGCTATCAAAACGAGGCGTGCGATGATCAACGGCCACCCTTCCATCATAGGTGCAAATCCTAGCCGTCCAAGGTTGCCAAACAACGCATGGTAACCTTTGGCCCAAAACACGCTAGCTTCCCAAAACTTGCTAGCTTCCCAAAACATGTTAGCTTCCCAAAAACGCACCAAACATGCCACCGTCCCTCTTGAATTCATCCGGAGTTTTACTTTCGGGCTGTTTCACCTCCCGAATGAGCTCAAAACCTAAATATTCTCACGTAGGGAGATAGGAAATTCTTTTCCGTGCAGAATGGAGGGTGGACCATCAAAATACGAGTCCGTATGAGAATTCTTCATCGATTCTAGTAAAGGCGCTAATTAGGTTTCGAAGATACTAAACCTAATTTAGACAAAGTCGCAAGCATTTCATTTCCAAGCCGCACACTTCCGGTGGCTCCACTCCATGTCAAAGCCATGCCGGCCCATGCTTTACGGTAGGCCTCGAAAGATGTTTATATTTGAGCCTACGGGTAATACCGCAAGTGCACGGCGTCTATTGGAGACGCGGCAAGTACGGGTCGATCCACAGAGACGAGGGGTGCTTTCAATGATCTATGGCTATGCTAAACCGACTTCAAGTGGTAGCAGTGATAACAGATGGTAAAACAGATATTTTTGTGCCGAAACTACTGATTTGTAGTGAAATAAACCTAAACTAAGGTAAAAGGTAGTGACAAGGGATTGCTAAGGTATTCAAATTCACCTCTAACTCCTCTTGTGTGCTCACCGAGTTGAGGCTTTCTTGCCTTGTGGCCCGATAAGGGCGGGTGTCAAACCCACCACCTATCTAAGGGTTTCTCCATGTTACACTTCAATACACAGCTAAGGTGCTAACCCCGAGTATTAGTTATCTAATTAAGTATAACTAATCAAAGGAATTAGCCTATAACTCTAAGGAATGAGTCGCAACATACTAAACATAAGTATAACCTAACTACAATGCATCCATGGCGTTGGCATGCATTGTGAGAGAAGAATGTTAGATGCTAGGATTGAAATTATTTTAAAGTTTAAGCATACAAGAATGGTTCAAAAACAGTTAACATCACAACATGGAAATTAGGGTTTCAATGAAACCCTAGCAAATTAAACTAAAACAAATAACAAAAATTAAATCTAATTGACAGCACTGGCTAATCCAGGCGTGACTAAAATCATCTCCTACATCTTCTATTTATACATGCCAAGTTTCTCCCAAAATACCTAACCCTAATTCAATTAAAATAAAAATTAAATGAAATTACATCACACCCATACTACCGAATTAAATTCCTCTTCTCCGTCAATCGGCTCTCCATCGACTACTCTAGCTTCCTTTGATTTATCAATGAAACCCTACCTATCTCTGTCTAGTTCTCTCTTAGCTCCTAGGAGAGAAGCTACAAAAGGACTAGAAAGTGATGAGGTGAGGTGGTGCGGCTTGGGTTGTCAGGAGATGGTAGAGGTGGTGGTTTTGCAGGCGGCGACTGGTATGGTCGGGGCAGAGAGGGAGAAGGGTTTGCAGAGGGTTGTTACTGTAAAGTGACGGGAGGAGAAGAGAAGAGAAATGAGTTTAGGGTTAGGCTTAGGGGCTTATATAGGGCTATGGTGTTGAGCGAGGTACATCGAAGATCGATGGGAACGCTTGCCCGAGCGTAGGATCTTGCGGAGAGATCTGAACGGTCGAGGTTGGTAGCCGGTTCATTGTGATATGGTGTTGCGCGAGTGTATCAAGAGATGATGTATAGTGAGGGCGGCGACCGTAGGATGTGGATGAGAGAGATCTCAACGGTTTGGAGTGGACGGGCTCGGATCCGGGTCGCGGGTTGCTCCGAAGCTCAAGCCCATGTCTTGTAGATGAGTTGCTACTTGTTGGGTTGCAAGCGTTGCGCGCGGGCTTTGGCTTTGCTCCATAGATGCTCGACTCCACTTCTTCGCTCTTTTGGCTCTCGATTCTCAGAACTTTATTTAGTACCTAAAAAAACAAAATTAATTAATACAAATATTTATTCTTGAAAACAAAGAAAACACGAGAATGCGGGATAATATCGATTCTTGAGCACAAAAGATGAGTAAAATGCCAATAAAAAGGTGTATAAATATGCACTATTTGGCACTCATCAAATACCCCTAAACACTGAATTTTACTTGTCCTCAAGTGAAACAGAAATGAAGAAATCCCTAACTATACCCCCGGTCTCGAATGCATTTAGCGTATGCACTAAGCCTTTAAACCCCTAGGTGTCCCTAGTGGACGAGTTGTAGTCTCGTGAGGGTTTACAAGAGGTGTACCCACAAAACCTTCTCCAACTTCGAGTCTAAAAGAGTCTCAAGCATCCAAGAGCTATGAGGACATAGAGTTTTACGCATGCTAGTAACGAGAGTTAGAACTATCGAAGAACGCATTCTCATCCTTAAGTCTTTGAGCAGAAGTAACCATACCATATGAAAGAATTCGGATTCGATTGTGATCATAAGCCTCGACTTCGCCTCACCATTAGGGTTTTATGATAATTGCACTCAAAAAGATCGCTTTTTAGTCTCTCATGTGTGCGAGGCGGGAATAAAGAGAGAAATCCCCGCACACGTTGTAGGTAAGAAGGATAACCTTCCGAAATAAAAAATCTGGAGACTCCACAAAAGTGTGGACAAAAAGAATCTTTTTCTGATGATCTCTAAGAAAGGAAATCAACCATTAGCAAGGGGTGGGAGTACTCACTCACTTCTCACCCGATCGGCAATTAATATCACTCTCTCATAAGAACCATAGAAACGTCTTCAATCTTCGGTCTTCGGTCTTCAAATGTTGATGACGAACTTCTAAACTTCACAAAACTTGACAATTTTTAACTTTTCTACTCAAATTCCTTGTTGTTTGGATTTTTCTTTTTAAATTTTCTTTACCATGGTGGTAGCAAAAATAAGAAAATAAACTACAATATTTTTTTTTTTTTTTTTTTTTTTTTTTTATAATAAGTGAAAATAAAAATACAAGTAATGACACAACTAACTCCATGGACAAAGGACTTTATCACTCAATTTTTCCACAACTTGTATTGTCTTGATTTTATAAATTTTATTAATTCTCATCCTATTTTCTTTTCTTTTTCTTTGTTGCACAAAAACCTTGGACTATATCAATTTTTCTTTCCATATTCCCGATTAACGCTCCGGTTCTTGTGATGATGTGTTTCTATGGGTCTTGCTGATTGAGAGAGAGAGTGATGCTAACTACAAATCGGTATTTAGAAGGAGTTTTCATCTTTAGACGTCACCCTCATGATTGACAAAAATTAGCACTCAAGAGATCAAAAGTAGTCTTTGAAAATGGTGCGAAGTTGGGTAGCTCACCATTCCTACCCGAATTTACGTACGGTGACACACACTCTAACGGCTTTTCTAGAAAGTTGCAAAAATTGAAGGTTGGTGCCTCACTTGATGTAAATTGGGTAGTCTCCACTATGGGTGATCACAATTCTACTACCGAATATCTAAACAACACCTAATTAAGCCCTCCCATGGTTAAATCCGACTTTAACGCTCTAATCAACTAAGGAACCCGATTGTGTTCTCCGGTACTTCCAAGTTCTCATTATTTCGGTCGAATCTCTATGTAAACATAGCTAGAAGCATGCTAGTGACTCTAAAATCTCTAAAAGTTGGAGGTTTTTACAAAAAGAGTTTTTGAATTTTTTTTTTTTTTTTTTTTTTTTTTTTAAGATGAAAATAAAAGGTAAAATAAAAGACTAAAAACTCTAAATGCAAAAATATGCAAATGCACCCCCAAACCTAAATCAAACATTGTCCTCAATGTGTCACAGATAGGAAAAATTTAAACAGTCACGTACCACGAGAACTATGCTGATAAGATAAAAGGGAAGAGATTACCGGATGTCGGCGGGAGCAAGGTTGAGCTTCTTTAATCAAGGCAAAATCCAACATTCTCAGTGGAGATCATATCGGATTAGCATAATATATGTGCAAGAAGACTCAACCGATTCAAGAAAAGAAAAATTTAACAAGTCCTACAAAAATTTACTAACAATCTAAAGAGTTGCGGGTCAACCCAATAGAAAATATGTACATAGAACATGAAAATGGGCTTTGGTTTATGTGGGAATTTGGTTTATTGGGATTTGGTTTGTTTGGGAAGCCCAGCCCAGTTGATGCTAAACAGCCCAGCAGATGGGTTCTAGCCTAGATGGTCTGGCCCAGTTTGGCCACAGCCCAGATTAGGCTGAAAAATGTATAGCCTGAGATTATGTATAAACAGCCCAGCAGATGTTCAGCCCAACAGATGTGGGTTTAGCTAGCCCAGGTTGGGTTCAGTGGGTGTGGACAGCCCCGGCGGATGGAGTTGGGCTCGGTTTGGTATAAGCCCAAGTTAGGTTAACATGTGCAGCCCAGTGAGAAAGCTTAGCCCAGCGTGGGCTTCGGTTGAAAGTGCACAACCAGCCGAGCTTGGGTTAAGTGGGCTGATTTATTTTAAGCCCATGAAAACGCTCGGCCAAATGGTGTGGGTTATGTGGGCTCAGCCTATCAAATCTCCCAGCTGCTCAATTTGAAACACAGCCCAGTTGTGTTAGCCCAGGTCGGGTTCACAGTGTAAGTGATGTGGGTCACCGTTTGCAGCCATGTATTTGTGAGTGTCTGTTTTACAGTGTGTGCGGAGTTTTTTGCAGAGATTAGCACAGCCTAGTGCTTGCAACTTAGCACAATCTAGGCCAAGACTTCATCACAGCACTAGTTTCAGGCTACACACAAATTATCAGGCATGCATTAGCGATCCAACAAGATCGATTGATATCAACTTTATGCACGGGGTTGCAAATGGATACTCACAAGCTTGTGCGGAGTTAGGCAAAGATTATTTGCAGTTTAACGAGTCAAGCTCAAATTTCACAGCGCATGCACACAGATACCAATCAAGCATTCATTCAGTTATAGTTCAGGGATTGAGATAAGCATACACGGATGTGACGGGGCAAAATTCAGCTCGGTGATGACTAAGTGCAACTCGGCTTATTCCTTTGGTCAAGTGCACAGAACATGATTATGTGCAGAGCACAATTTAGCAAATGCGAGGTCAGGTGCAGATGATTATGCTCAGGTTACACACAAGATTGACAGGGTAGATCATGCACAGGGGCTGTCACAGGTAAGCTCGGGGTTGACAACATAGCACAACTATAGCTCAACTCACAGCTTCAGGGGGCTGGATTGAGCACAGGGTAAACATGCATAGAGGTACAGAGCAATTATAGCTGGGCTTTGTGATCACACACTACATTCGAGTCAAGCCCTCATGGTAATTTGACATTGAAGAGCAACAATTCAACAAATCTATCTAAATTATCACAGGGGAATGAGCAAACTACAAGGATTCAAATGAGCAATGTTGGTTGACAGGGCTGATCATGCGAAGGGGTTGTCGCAGCTTGGCTCAACAGCTCACACAAGGCACACGGCACTTGGAGTGAGCTGTTTCAGTTGGTATCAAATGAATCTTAAAAGTGCAGTGCAGGGCTAAGCAAGGTTTAAGAATCACAGCACATATCAAAATTCACTTATGGCTTATACACATGGTACCTCAAGTTCGGCTCCAAATATCGGCTCAAGCGCAAGCTGACGGAGCGGGACGAATTTGCGGCGGCATGACTATGTTGATCCTTGTCTTCCCTTCTTTTGGCCTTTGTAGAATGCACCTCCAATTCGCGGCTCGGGCGCAACGGATGGAGGGCGGCGGTTGCGAGCTTGGCTATGTGAATCTTGCTCCTTATCTCCCTCCCTTGGGCTTGCATAGTAGCTCGGTGACACCTGCTATCTCAGCAAAATATTCTCAGTTCCCAAAACCTCGCAGGTTAAAGCAAAGAGACAAGTATCAACACTGACACAGGGGGGAAGTAATTTGGACTGACACAGGGGCTTGAAGAGTCACTCTAACACTAATATGCAAGTTACTACAAATATGGACCAACTATGCTACCAGGCTACAGGTCATAATGACCAATGGATTAAACAACTTCAAAGCAAAACTAAAAACTACAGATGATAATATGAGAATGCAGATGGAGATGATAGAGTAACTAAGATGCAATTAACAGGATGCAGTACAAGATGCTGAAATGCCACAGTTAAGCTAAGTTATACTACAACAGGGTTATGATGCTACAATGAAAACAAGGCCAATGAAAAACAGGGATAAAACTACAATGAAAACAAAAGGTGGGTATATACAGGGAGAAAAGGGAAATCAGTTAAGCAAGAACAAAAATCACACAGGGCACACACCAAGTCCCCGGCAACGGCGCCAAAAACTTGGTAGGCCTCGAAAGATGTTTATATTTGAGCCTACGGTAATACCGCAAGTGCACGGTGTCTATTGGAGACGCGGCAAGTGCGGGTCGATCCACGAGACGAGGGTGCTTTTGTATGATCTATGGCTATGCTAAACTGACTTCAAGTGGTAACAAGTGATAACGAGGTAAAAGATATTTTTGTGCTGAAACGGTGATTTGTAGTGAAATAAACCTAAACTAAGGGTAAAAGGTAGTGACAAGGGATTGCTAAGGTATTCAAATTCACCTCTAACTCCTCTTGTGTGCTCACCGAGTTGAGGCTTTCTTGCCTTGTGGTATAAGGGCGGTGTCAAACCCACCACCTATCTAAGGGGTTTCTCCATGTTACACTTCAATACACAGCTAAGGTGCTAACCAGTGTGTTAGTTATCTAATTAAGTATAACTAATCAAAGGAATTAGCCTATAACTCTAAGGAATGAGTCAAAAAGATACTAAACATAAGTATAACCTAACTACAATGCATCCATGGCGTTGGCATGCATTGTGAGAGAAGAATGTTAGATGCTAGGATTGAAATTATTTTAAAGTTTAAGCATACAAGAATGGTTCAAAAACAGTTAACATCACAACATGGAAATTAGGGTTTCAATGAAACCCTAGCAAATTAAACTAAAACAAATAACAGAAATTAAATCTAATTGACAGCACTGGCTAATCCAGGCGTGACTAAAATCATCTCCTACATCTTCTATTTATACATGCCAAGTTTCTCCCAAAATACCTAACCCTAATTCAATTAAAATAAAAATTAAAATGAAATTACATCACACCCATACTCATCTCTGAATTCGCTCCCCTCTTGTCCAATCTACTCTCCATCGACTACTCTAGCTTCCTTTGATTTATCAATGAAACCCTACCTATCTCTGTCTAGTTCTCTCTTAGCTCCTAGGAGAGAAGCTACAAAAAGGACTAGAAAGTGATGAGGTGAGGTGGTGCGGCTTTGGGTTGTCGGGAGATGGTAGAGGTGGTGGTTTTTACGGCGGCGACTGGTATGGTCGGGCGAGGAGGGGAGAAGGGTTTGCGAAGGGTTGTTACGTGAAAGTGACGGGAGAGGAGAAGAGAAGAGAAATGAGTTTAGGGTTAGGCTTAGGGGCTTATATAGGGGCTATGGTGTTGAGCAGGTACATCGAAGATCGATGGGAACGCTGCACCGAGCGTAGGATCTTGCGGGAGAGATCTGAACGGTCGAGGTTGGTAGCCGGTTCTGTTGTGATATGGCGTTGTGCGAGTGTATCAAGAGATGATGTATAGTGAGGGCAGCGACCGTAGGATGTGGATGAGAGAGATCTCAACGGTTTGGGAGTGGACGGGCTCGGATCCGGTCGCGGGTTGCTCCGGCTCAAGCCCATGTCTTGTAGATGAGTTGCTACTTGTTGGGTTGCAAGCGTTTGCGCGGCTTTGGCCGCTCTCCATAGATGCTCGACTCCACTTCTTCGCTCTTTTGGCTCCTCGATTCTCCGAACTTTATTTAGTACCTAAAAAATACAAAATTAATTAATACAAATATTTATTCTTGAAAACAAAGAAAACACGAGAACGGGATAATATCGATTCTTGAGCACAAAAGATGAGTAAAATGCCAATAAAAAGGTGTATAAATATGCACTATTTGGCACTCATCACTTTCATGCCACTCGGCTACCAAACAAAGGCTCTGCAACAATCAACGGCCATCTTTCCATCTAAGATGTAAATCTTAGCCGTCCAAGGTTCCCAACCAACGCATAGTAACCTTTGGCCCAACGCCAAAACCCTAGTTTTGCCCACGCCTAAACCGCGCCAAGGCATGCCGTGCCAGCCACCTTGCCGTGCCTAACCCATACCATGCCGGCCTTCCCTTTACAGTTGGCAAGACGGAGGCCTGCAACAATCAACAACCACTTTTCATCTAAGGTACATATCTTAGCCGTCCAAGGTAACCAGCTAACGCATGGCAACCTTTGTCCCTAGTTTGGTCGCACCTAAACAAAGCCAAAACCCTAACTTTTAGCCGCGCCTAAACTAGGCCATATTAAAGCCATACTGATCATGCAATAATCAATGACATGTCCTCTTAAGATGCAAAATCTCGACCGTCGAAGGTCACCACGCAAGTCTCCCAAGCTCAACTTTCCAGACAACAGCAAACGCGCTACATGTTTCCCACAAAAATATTCGAGACATCAACGCATGTCACAAACTGGGGGATGCTTATTAGGTATTGGTTTGGCGGTTTACAGCATGCGGCGTACACTACGCCCGTTTTAAAAGAGTGTCATAAGGATGAAGCGATTAGTAAATACAGGGAGTAATAGTGAAACGCCTTTTCTAATGGAACATCAATTCCAGGCGTTAACTGTGACTACCTCCTCCAATTTACTTACCCGTTTTTTATTTCTTAATGAGACTAGAGTACGTTTCATTCCGACTTGTATAAATGAGTCTTGCATATTTCCAACGAACAACAAGTTCATGTCAGGAGCATATAACACTCAGAAAATATTTTCTAGCTTTCCATATGTTAGATTCCCACTTTCTGATACAAGTCGTAAAACAACTACTCTTTCAGAATCAACTATTCTGGTCTCAACACTCTCTTCTCTTCCCTCCCCAAAACCAATCATTCTCCTTCACTTTGTGACCGAAGCAAGTCTGGAACGGCCATTTCTTGGTTTAGGCCGGATTTGTACAGATTTGATCTCTCGAATCTAAAGTACTCCCTTGAAGTACATTGTTTAGGGTTTAGACTCGTTTCTCACCCACATACCCGAAATCAAATAGGCGTATAATGAGGTTTTAACTTCATAAGAAAGAGTATATGGCTTCTCCCATAGACTTCAAAATCCGTCATAGTCCATTGCGCTCTTATGACAAATGGATGAAATTCATGATGAGCCGAGACCATGTAAGAGCTAATATGACTGGGGCGCAAATCGTGAATGCTGTCATGGCTTCTGCAACACTTTAAATCAGGAAAGACACTGCAGGCTTGATTACTTTCATCTCCAAATGGTGTTCGGAAACTCACACGGCTATATGTAGATGGGGTGAGATGACTATTTCCTTGGAAAGCGTGGTCGTTCTGTTGAGTCTTCCAATAATTGGGAAACTTGACGTTTTCTTGTCTGAGGAAGAAGAAGAAATACATGCCACTTTGGTTACGAAAGCAGCAGAATATGTTCGAAAGAATTATGAGGAAAAGAGATTGTATAACTGATGGGTGTCTGAGTGGTTCCCCTCGATGAGCCGGAGTCGGATCAAGTGTTGGATGATACACTCCATGTTGCTGCATTTTTAATTCTGTGGCTATCCAGAGACGTTTTTGATGATGGCTCTGGCAAGAAGGAAATAAGGCAGAAGCTTATCAAATTTGCTATCAAACTAGCGAAAGGCGTTGCTCTTCCCATCGGAAGTTTGTTTCTTGGCTCTTTGTACACCCATCTGGATCACTTAGTAGCAGACATGTACGTCTCTAATGGGTATATGAAAGTAGAATCGTATATCCATGTCGCCTTTCTCCAAGCATGGTTGTGGCAGCATTTCAAAAATTACGCTCCTAACCCGAAAACCTCATTTCCTGATACATATGGTGGTTCTAGGATACTCCGTTGGTTGGAGAGGCGTCCAAGACCTGGTTCAAAGCTCATTGATTTTCTTGACAACGCCCATGCGGTTAACTTTCGTCCTTGGGCTCCCATCCCACGCCTCTATAGTTCAACCAGACACTTTTGCTTCCGCACCGAAGGTGACATTGCATTATGCTGACGGGAATATGAGCATTGGAGAAACTGTGTTCTTGCGAAGCTGCATACCTGGGTATGTGCCATCTTTTTTCAGAGGATCTTGTGGAGTAGTCCCTTACAACATTGACAGGGCTGCTCGACATATGGGCTTTGATCAGGGAGTCCCATTCCGTCGCCCACTGACAGCTCCAGATGAATTGCTACCAACCATTCTTGATTACAGTGTTTTTGCACCAGGTAAAAGTCTTCCCTTCTTGCTCTCCGAACGAAAACCTATGACGAATCCCAAATATAAAATCTTCTGGCAAGATGAGTTCCTCGCCATTCATCAGTTCGTGCAGGATGTTGTGACCAAGCCACGTGGGAAACCTTCCTTTGCGGTTCTATCAAAGCATAAATTGTTGAAACAGCTTCCTTCGGGCAAGCGAAAATCCTCTAGCTCGGATGCAGACAGTCCCCAGATAAAGGAGCAAAGGTCAAAAAATCATGCAGGTGGCTTCCAATCGGATTCGACGGTCTCTGTGACTTACAGTTCTTTCAATATGCAAGTACGTATGATTTTCTTTTTGGCTTGGTCGAATCCCGTAGATTCTCTATTTCGCTGCTGACTCTTTTTCCTTTTTGACTCGGGGTCTCGGCAACTCGAATGTCTTTGCCAGACTTTCCCATGGCCAAAAGACGGCGCCTCTTGAGAAAGAAGGCGACGAGACTGAATCTCTTGAAGAACAATCCGAAGAGGAAGAAAGCTCGAGATCTGGTGACGAGAGGAGCACTTCTGAATATAACAGCGAGTCTTCTTCCAGTGGGCCCACAAATGAGTCGGTGAGTTTTCCACATTTTTTCTCTTGGATTATTTATTTATACCGAATAAATGATCATTTGGTGATATTTACAAGAAGAGGCTGCTTCTGAAAATAACTCTGAGATTGGGATCCACGGCAATGAAGGTGTAACAGTGTCTCCAGTCATGGAAACCGTACCCGCTGGTAATCTGGAGATGGAGGTTGATCATCATGAAGATATTGCTGTGTCTCCAATGGAGGAAAACGCTGTCGTGACGACGGGCGTGATTGCTCCCAAAGAATCTTTGCTAGCCGTACATCCAGCCGCATGTGTCGTTTTCGATCCTCCATTTGAGGCTCCTTTTGAGGGTCACGTGTTGATTGGAGGATTCAGTGTGCCGCCGAAGTATGCGGAGCTATATACCAAGATATGGAAAAGGTATGGGCACATCGCCACGACCAGAAAAGGTTAATAGTCGCTTTGCATTGGTTAAGCGCGTGGAGGAAACCTTATCTTCAATCCATGACATGTGTGTGGCGTGACTAGACACACCTTTTTTTGGAGATGTAGTCAAAAGCTAGGAATTCCATCGGGATATGTGTGTAAACTTTGAGTTTAACGCCTCCTGGTTCTGTGAGGGATTTTCCGAGATCCAAAGGCCGCAGGCTGAAGCGGTTGATGGCCCTTCCGCGGATTTGATTAATCAACAGGAGGCAGAAGTCGAGAAGTTATCCCAGGAGTTGAAGCTGAAACAGGTGGCTCTTTAAAGCATGAAGGACATTTTCTCCAAGAAGAACAAGCTGTTGTTAGGCAGTTTTCCTTGAATATTTTTTTTTTCTGAACTTCCTTTTCTTAGGTTTTTTTTTTTTTTTTTTAAAGGCAAAAGAAACGCGTAGTTTATGGTTTGGTTTTCTGGTTTTTGGATTGATAGATGATTGTTTCTTATAAGAGTTTTTGGATTATTTTGGAATAATGGCCCTTTGATCAATCAATATGTCAAAATCTGAATTGTGAATGTAGGTAGCAAAGTCATTCGGGAAAATTGTGAAACCGTGAATGTTGCATGAGAAAAGGAAATATAAGAAATCTTGGGTTGATTGGTTATCGGCTTCCATTGCAAATGTGAAAACCCAAACAATAGATCGTGTAATCATTGTCTGACAAAGCTTACTCACTTTAGGGTCTTTCACCAAAACTGAATCTTCAGGGAGTAAATCGGAGTCTTTATGTGACGCCCTCCTTGCCGCGAGAAGTCCCCGGTCATTCTTTATTATCTGTGAAACATCTTTATGTCGATCCGCGGTAAGGCGGAGAATCTCTAGTCCCCGGACGTAATTCTCCTGAATCCATCTTTTCTTGGAAGATGCGCTTCGAAGCATTGCATTTTATTGGTAGGATGATGGAATTGAGAGTTGAATTTGCAACCGAGAGATTAATCTCCCACTTGGTCGCCAATTGTTTGTGGGTGAAAACTGCTTCGCTAATTTTGGTAATTTTGGGTGTGTGGATGAGAAACGAATCTAAACCCTAAACAATGTACTTGCACGGAGTACTTTTGATTCGGGAGAGATCAACTGCACAATCCCGGCCTAAACCAAGAAATGGACGTTCCGGAGCTTGCTTCACCACAAAGTGAATGAGAAAGGGTTGGTCTTAGGGAGGGAAGCGAAGAAAGTGTTGAGACCAGAATGGTTAATTCTAAAGATGTGGCTTGTTTTATGACTTGTATTAGAAATGGAACTGGCTTGCAGAGTGAAAAGCTATCAGTTCTTGGTGATTTCTGGATACTATGTTGTTGCCGACCAAAAACTTGTTTTTGGTGGAAATAGGTGAAGCTTGTTTATACAAGTCATATTAAAACGTACCTTGGTCTCATAGGAAGTGGAAACGATTGACTTGTGGAAGAATGGAGTAACGTATAACCGCCAGAAACCCATGCTTCCATGATGAAGGAAGTGGATCCGTTTACTCCCGTTACTTCTTGCCGCCATTAATTGTCCTACTTCATGACACTAGCCTATAACGGGCGTATTGCACGTTGCACGCTGCACGCTGTAAACCGCCAAACCAATACCCTGATGAGTATCCCTCAGTTTGTGACATATTTGATGTCTCGAGTGTTTTCGTGGAAAACATGTAGCATTTTGCTACGTGTGGCAAGTTAAAATCAAGAGGCTTGCCGTAGGAAAATAGCATGTGATGTTATTAGGCTCGTCTTGGCCGGTCGCTTAAAACTTGCCACAAGTCTGTTAGTTTGGTGGTGAACTTCGATGGCTGAGATCGCATCTCATGAGGAAGGGTAGCCGTTGATTATGGCTACCTTGTGTTGGCACCTGATAATGGCGCAGTGGCGTTTTGGCGTACGCCAGTGGCAATGTGGAATGGGCGGCATGGCCCGTGCATGCCATTGGCACGGTGGTGTAAGTGGCGCATGGAGTAGCCATGGCCACTAGATTTAGGCAGTTGGTCGCCTGAAGCTTGCCACAAGTCTGTCAGTTCAGTGGCGAACTTGGATGGCTGAGATTGTATCTCATGAGGAAGGGTAGCCGTTGATTATGGATACCTTCTGTTGGCTCCCGGTAATGGCATAACGACATAGCCGCGGCGTAGTGGCATGCGCCTACGACATGGTGGCATAGCCGCGTCTGTGGCATTGTGGCATGGCCACGCCTGTGGTTTGGCGGCGTGGCCAAGGCTAGGATTTGGCGTCGTGGCCAAAGTGAAAGCTTGGCGGCGTGGCCAAGGCTAGGATTTTGGCGTTGTGGCCAAAGTTATGGCTTGGCGGTATGGCCAAGGCTAAAGTGGCTCGTGGCATGTTGTGGACTATGACCAAAAATTAGGTTTTCGGCTAAAAAGTCTTTGTTTCGATCACGAAATCCTAATTTGAGTCCGTTATGGCATTGGCCATGAATAGAAAGTGGATTAGCACGTAGTGGCGTCATTATGGCACATTGGCATGTTACTACGGCAGAGTGGCATGTTAGCATGTTACTGCGGCAGAGTGGCATGTTGGCATGCCGATTAGTATGTTGTTGCGGCAGGACGCGTTTGGCTTGCCAGTTAGTATGGTGGCGCGGCAAGGTGCGTTTGGCCATTAATGTATGGTGGCGAGTTTAGAGCGACTTGATTGGTAAAGAAAAGGGGCCGGCCAAACATAAGGCGCGGCCACACCTCTAGTGCTCGTGGCGCATTTTAAAGTGACTTGATTGGTCGGTAGGAAGGAGAGGGGCCGGACAAGCATGGGCGTGGCTACACTTCTGGTGTGAGTGTGGCGACTTTAGAGCAACCTGGTTGGTCAATGGAGATGGGGCCGGTTTAGGATGGGGCGTGGCCAATTGCACTGGTTGGCCTAAGACATGGCCACGCCTCCCTTTGTTGTTGCTCTTAGTCTGCGGCTCCTTGTTTTCTGATTCTGGGCAATATTTTGCACCTGCTAATCCATGGCGGATTAATTACCTAGTTTGTCTAGGCTTAATTTCGACAAGCGATTTCTGATATACTGCGCAAAGCGCAAAACCCTAACTTTTTGCAAATTAGTCAGGATAATTGATTGAATTCTATGTGTTGACACAGTGTTCTTTTAAGTCATTGCCAGAGAGCAGCATGCTTTCTGATTGAATACCTTATGCAAAGACCTTATCCTTGATACTTGGAAATTCGTGCTACTCTGCTGCGAGTGAACACAAATTGTCATACCATATAAACATTAAGGGTTCAGCCGGGGAACATAGCACAGAAAGTATTCAAAGAAACTTATATTAAGTGAATATAGGCAAGTCGCCGAAATTTACAGAACATCTGGGATGGTTGCTACATGCGCCAGTCTGGATAAATTTCATGTAAATATATTGAACGGATCAATAAATATGTCGGTGGAGAGGTTAACACTCACAGCTCCGTTTCCTTACAGAGTTACGTCACATCAGATGCAAGGTTTTTACAATTTTAACCCTAAGCTAAAAACCACCATCAACAAAAGCATTGTCTCCAAATTGCTTCAATATCCTGAATGGTCTATAACGTATGGGTTTAGGCTTCTTTCCTTCACCCTTGATCCGCTATTTCCCTATACGTAACTATACCAAATCTCCTTTAGAAAAATTACAAGGAATACGATGTTTGTCGTGTTTAGCCTTGTATTTTTCTTGTGACTTTTGTAACTGAGCTTCCACTATAGTATGTATCTTGTTTATTTTCTCAATAAACTTTTGATCTCTATTGTCTTATTCTTCTGTCGATACCATACCTTGTGAGGTAACAAATCCCATATCAAATGGACTCTGAGGTAAATAAGCTAGGCAAACTTCAAACGAATATTTCAGAGTACTTCCATGAAAAGCTCTATTAAAAGAGAACTGTATGAAAGGTAAACTGTCATCCCAAGTCTTAGGGTGTTTAGAGTGATACCCTCTTAAAAGATGAACCAAAGTTCTATTTACTACTTATGTTTGTCCGTCCGTTTGAGGATGAAATGCAGTGCTATGCTTGAGTCTTGTGTCCATTAGACTCCATAACTTGGTCCAAAACTGACCTAGAAAACGACTATCTCTATCAGAGATAATGGAAGCTGGTAACCCAAAATGTTTCCAAACATGATGAAAGAATAACTTAGCTACACCTTCCTCTGTTATTGTCTTTTTACAAGGAATCAAGTTGATCATCTTGCAGAATCTGTCAACAACAACAAAGATGTAATCATTCCCTGCTTTAGTCATTGGTAGACCTCCTAGAAAATCCATTGAAATGCTTTCCCATGTCCTGGTAGGAACTGGTAATGGCATATACAATCCTCTCTTCCTATTAGATGGTTTTGAAGTATTGCATAGAACGCACCCTCGAATATACTTAGAAACATCGAGATGCATCTTTGGCCAATACATATATCGTTTTAAATTGAGTAATGTCTTCTCCATACCAAAATGACCAGCCACACGAGAAGTATGTGCTTCTCTTATCCAGTGCATTCTATCTTCACAGTGTGGTATGCATAGTACATTAACACATCCACTAAGCGGCCCTCACTCGAATGTCCTTGGTTTAATCTCTTGTATTCTTCTCCAAAATCTTCATCTCCCTCATATTTATGAGCATAATCACTTGGCAATAATGGCTGAGTCTGCGTTGCTACCATCAAAGCCATACTAGAAGGTGGCCTGGATAACATATCAGCTAACTTATTTGTTACTCCTTGTTTATATTTGATGTGAATACCAAACTGTTCCAAGTAAGATGCCCATTTCATATGTCGAGCCTATTGTAACTTTGATTGAGTCTGGAGATACTGTAAAGGTTTATGGTCAGTGTGAACCACAACTTGTTTTCCCAGCAAATATGGTTTCCAATGCTTCATAGCTTGATGCATGGCATACAACTCTTTGTCATATGTAGGATAATTTTGAACTGGTCCTGTGAACATCTCTGAGTGATATGCAACTGGTTTTCCATCTTGTAGCAATACTGCTCCCAAAGCATAATTAGATGCATCTGTCTCTACTTCAAAAGGCCTCTGCAAATTAGGTAATGCCAGAACTGACGCTTCTGAAATCTTTCTCTTCAACAATTGAAAAGTAGCTTCATGTTTAGGCTCCCACTTGAATATGGTATTGGCCTTAGTTAAACCATGTAATGGAACGGCTATTTGGGATTAATGCCTTATGAACTTTCGCAAATATTGACAAGCCCACAGAAAACTTCGAACCTCAGTGATATTTCTAGGTGTTGGCCATGCAGAGATAACAGCAACTTTCCCTGGGTCGACCTTGATTTTCCCTTTCCCAATGACAAAACCAAGAAAAACTAACTCTTGTCTAGCAAACTCACATTTTTTTCTCATTTAATCTTAAGGAATTCTCCCTCAACACAGATAATACCTTGGATATATGTATCAAATGCTCCTCCCATGTCTTGCTGAAAATCAAGATATCATCAAAGTATACTATGACAAAATCATCAATAAAAACTCGTAATACCTCATTCATGAGTCGCATGAAGGTAGAAGGTGCATTACATATTCCAAAGGGAATAACGAGCCACTCAAACAATCCTTGTCGAGTTTTAAAGGTCTGTTTTCACATGTCTTATTCTTTAATTTCATGTTCAACACTTCTTTTAGGTGGTATGGGGACTTCTTCTTGAAATAGATCCATAAACTTCTTCTTTAGTAGATTTACTTCACTTTCTTATCTGGTGGATAGTGTTGTATGTAGTACTACCTTCTTTTTGTCTCGTGACTACGGGTAGGATTAATATTAAAGTAAACTTTCCACAAGTAGATTCGTAGTGACCCACTTCATGGGTAAATGGGTTTTTCTAGCTAGAATTCGAAATTCCTTTCCATCTTTCTTGAACAAATAAACACGCTCTCGTGATAAAGAACAGATCTTGTTCCCACAAATATGGATTTCCAAAATAACTTGTGCTACATCTAAGGGCACAACATCACAAACAATCTCATCAATAAACTTATCAGTTATAGCAAATTTGAACCAACACTGCATTGTTACCTAGAGTTCAGTATCCTTCTGTATCCACCCCAATGGGTAGGGTTTTGGATGTGGAGTTATGGCTAACCCCATTTGCTCAACCAATTTCTCTGAAATTAAGTTCTTTTGACTACCAGAGTGGATGATAGCCTCGATGATACTTTGTTTTACCTGAATCTTGACATGGAATAATTCTTCATGAAGATTCATCTGTTCTGTGTCTGTCATCCTTGTCATCAACATGAGCTTTGGGTCTGGTTGGTCTATTTCAAAGATTGTCTCATTATCATTAGTCTCGGCTATCATGGTATTCTTCTTAAAGCTTCTTTGACTTTCAGAATCACGCAATTTCTTTGGCTTAAAATGTGGATGTAGAATCCAGCAAGTGTGTTTTATATGTCCTTTCTCTTTGCAATGATCACACACTCTTTCTTCTCATTCAGCTAGCTGAGACTTGTTACTTGGCTTAACCTTTCTTTGAGTCCTATCTTCTTTCTTCATAGCAATCCTCTTGTTGTCTGATCCTGTGCGCCTCTAGTCTTCTCGTTCAATGGCCACTGACCTTAGTTATGGCATCTTCAATATCTAGTACACTAAAAGCTTCAAATCTCTTCGTATGTAATCAACAAGTCCTCCATTGTACTTTCGGAAAGTCTCATCACTAGTAATATCCACATCCAACGCCAGAGCTTGATTGTAGAATTCTGTAGTGTAATCTTGGACACTTTGATGATATTGTTGTCGAAGATGCTGCCATTTGAACCATCTTTCATCTAAATAGCCCACAGGATAAAAGTGCTTCCTCATGGGATTCTTAAATTGCGGCCAAGTCATGAGTTTTGTATCATTACTCTTTTTGTAAGCTTTCCACCACGTTGAGGCATGGTTAGATAATTTTAGACTTGCAAAACAGATCTTTTGTGATTCAACAAGTTGATGTACTGTGAAGTATGTTTCCAACTTGTCTATCCAACCATCAAGTTTTCTAGCTTCCATGACTCCATCATAATCAGATATCTCGAGTTTAAACTCAACCTTCAGCCCTACATATGGGTTTTTATTTATGACTTCGTCTTCTTCTTCTTCTTCTTCCTCTTCTTCTGAGGAGCTTTCTTTTTCCCCTTATGTTGGACCCTTTTTTTCATGTTTGTTTTTACGAGTACTTGCCTTCATGAATTCTGCTTAGGTATTTTCTAAAGTTTGTATTTGAAGCTCAAGCTTTGTGAATTTATCTTCATCTGTTAGTTTGGTATTTTGTCATCTTCACTTCCCATCTTGACTTTAGTATTTCCTCTAGGTTTCCGTGTGTCTGGTAGAACAACAGTTTCTTCTCATGATCGCGTATACTTTTGTTTTACGTGTTAAGACCATGCACCACAACTAACCCTAAGAGTCGAACGTTGCTCGATACCACTTGATACGTAATCGATTAGTGGTACCTAGAGTCGATCGAGTTGAAATAAAATTATAAGAAGTATAAAGAAAAGATTAAGAACACAAATTAAATAACACAATTGATTCTCGCTAACTTCTTCTTCTTTGAACCGTGAAAGAAAAAAATCTTTTACAAACCATAAACCGGATGCTTTCTCTCCCTTTTTATCCCCCTTTTCTAACCTACAAGTCTCCTCCTTTTATATGGGTGTAAACTTGCTGGAAAAGAAATAAAGCTATGAGTTTTAGAACTCATCTAAACTAGGAATCATATCTAAGTTAGGAAACCTCAAACTTCTATCCTAAGTTATCAAACTTACACCTCTTCTAGATACTCTCTAGCCGTAATATGGATCAATTAATCCTAGGCTAATGATTATCCTCATCTGGCAGCCTTAGTTGTCCCTCTGCTCCTGTTATTTGCTTGTTTAAGTTCATGTGCATATGTTCTTCACGTCACTACGATACTCCTGTATCATTTGACCTGCTGCTCAAGGGGAAGAATGATGTTTTCACTTTTTCAAGAAGGAGAATTTAATGATCTTGTTAACCGCGTGATTACTTTCTTTTTCATTTTGAAGCATGATTTATTCAATCAATTAAAGAGCAACTACACGTGGATACGTAGTACCCGTAGACGCATAGAGTCATTTAAAATAATCTGGTAAAGAAAATATGGGATTGCCTGGTCCCAGATTGTTATTGAAAGATTTCCTGATTGATTTCTATCCACCGCGTGATTGGATAGGTCATCTGCTGCCTGGTTCCTTCCCTAAATTGTGTTGGATAACGCAATGTGGTATTCGACGCAGTCTCTGCTTTAATTCAGTGATCATTCTTGATATATACCAACCCGATTCAGTAGGAGAGCTTATGAAACGCATGAGATTTCTGAATCAGTCTCGAAAAGAAATTTTGGCCAGTGTCTCTCTGTTGTGGTTTTGGATACCTTTAGCATTTCCCTGGTTTCAGTTGCTAAAGTGATTGTTATCCCCAATGGTTGCGCTAGAGCCATCACAGTTCTCACCTTTAAATCTCTGCAAATGAAACCTGCACCTGCAATTCCTAGGTGTCCCCTGACAGCTTCATCTTTGTTGTTCTTAATACAATATGTTATGCTTGGACCAGCCTACTGAGATGGTTGTTGTTGTTATTGCGTTACTTGTTGAGATACTAGATGGTCGAAAGCCAGGTAGCACAGGAGGTAGGGTTTCCTTTGCCCAAGAGTATTCTTGTTGCTGCTTGATTACTAATCATGAATACAACACCAATTATTATAGAGTGTATAGGTCAAAAAACAGTTTTAGAGGGAAAATATAAAATAAAAGTAACTATGGAATTTAATTTGACAGTGATTTATAATTTGTAGTACGATTCTATTGAGTAAAATTGCATGTTTCATTTTCACTTAACATGTTAAGCTCTATTTTAGATTCTCAAATTCTCTAGAATTTGTATGAATTTGACCTTTTCATAGGCAAAAAAAAAAATCTTATCAATTTTTCCTCAATATAGCACTTTCCCAATCCTAATATTATATCTTTTGAACCTCCAGTAACCTTTTAGAGTATCCCTAATATGTTTATTTAAGAATAAATAAAGATTTATTGCATGGAAAACATTGTCAATTAATTTCCAATAATTACAAGGAACCCCAAGTGAATAGAAACACCGTTAACAACACTTGTTTCGAAGAGTTGGGGCTTCAAGAAACTATTAAAAGAATTAAATATTGAATCTAATCCGGCTAGCTAATCCAAATCTGAAATTAAACTGGAACTAAGATATAAAAAAATATTAATATTATTCAAATCACAATGTAATTGTATCATTAAGAATAACAAACATCAACATGGCAATTGAAAGGCAAACGACGAAAATACATAATGACCTTCAGCAAATATTAAGCAATATTTGATGACCAAGACTATAAACATAAAATATTTTAGATCTTATATTTCTTATTCTGTTTTGTTTTACAATCGGTAAATTCGATCACCATTAGAAACAATTGTAGAGGAACTGAAACAAATTAATGCGAGTTTGTTGTGAAATTTGAAGATACTGTCACAAATTTGGAAAATTTTGATAGATATTCGAAATCTGAAGACGTTGAGAATTGGAAGAAAATAAAGAAGCTGAAGAAGAAATCGCTATACTCAATCGTATTTATGGAGGAGCGTAAGCTACCTTTCGATGGGCAAATGAATGGAGTGGTCGAATGTGTTAAAGCAATGCTCGGTTGAACCCACAAGTTTTGATATCTCAAGCTTGTTGTCAATGTTAAATGATCAAAACTATATCTTGATTTCTAGTCTGTTAAGTCAAGTCTCAAACTAGGTTAGAATTTGGTAGTTGAATATGAGACATCACCCTCGAAGACTGAAGATCGATGAAGACATTTGAAGAACTTATGTATCAGGTATGTGAAGACTGAACTATTCTATTTTACTCATTATCTTATCATTTTATCTGTTGAGACAATGTCGTATGACTTCTATCAATCAACAGTAGAATTGTTCAATAATCACTTACCCAAATCAATCAAATTTGAAACAAGAGTAGTTAAGTAGAAATTATACCCAAATCTATCAACAGAACCACTAAAAGAACCCTAATTTTATATACCCAAATTGAAACGATAAAATAGTATTTAGGAGTAATTGCATCACTGAATACAAATTTCGTTGTTTGCAGAATCATTTGACACGAATTCAATCAATTGAAACTAGATTTTCAAACAAGATCGAATTCTTACCGTTAATCTTCAATCAGTAAGAACATACGAATTCATTTCTTTCACTCTTAAATTTCCTATCGATCAACAACTTCAGCGCAGCAAATACACCACTGTCAATCACTTGGGTTCATAGAATTTTTGGGTAGAAGTTATTGACGCTCAAAGTTGAATTTTCTTCTTCTTCTCCTCACCTAAGTCTCTCGTCGGTTCCTTTTTGTGTGTTCTCTTACAATGACCAAGTATCAGATGTCTCAAATGGATAAGTCTCAAGAGTTCAATCACTACTCATTCCGAAAATACCCCTAACAAGATTACTAACCAAAAGCATGACAAGGACCCTAGGTGTCGAAGTGAAACTCCGCCACATTTCTAGACAAGAAGAACCAAAAGACAAAAGAACTCTAGGTGCAACTCATCTGATTTGCACATACTTAACATGCTAATAAGCCAATTCACAACCACAAACACAAGGCATAAATGTACTTTAATTAGTCAATAATCAGAAAATAAACAATTGGGTTTCTATAATCACCCTGCCTAAATGAACTTTTCGTCCTCGAAAAGAACATATACATACCTCAAGAGAACAAATGGATATTGAGTTCGCATATCGGATTCTTTCACCCAAGTAGCTTCTTCCGTATTTTGATGAATCCAACGCACCTTCACTAATGGAATGATTTTGTTTCTCAAAACCTTCTCCTTACGGTCCAGAATATCTATCGGCCCTTCTTTATATGAACCATTATTTTCTAATGGCAAAGATTGCCAATCCAACACATGAGATGGATCAGACTCATAAGTCGTAACCTCGAAGCATAGACACATGAAAAACATTATGAACCTGACCCATGCTTGCCGGTAGTGCAAGCCTATAAGCAACCTCTCCAATCTTCTCAGCAATCTCAAATGGACCAATAAACCGTGGTGCGAGTTTTAACTCAGAAACCAAGAACACTTGGAAAAATCAGATAAACTGTGTATTGGCTTATTAGCAAATACACCACCAATCACTTGGGTTCATAGAATTTTTGGGTAGAAGTTATTGACGCTCAAAGTTGAATTTTTTTCTTTTTCTCCTCACATGAGTCTCTCGTCGGTTCCTTTCTGTGTGTTCTCTTACAATGACCAAGTATCAGATGTCTCAAATGGATAAGTCTCAAGAGTTCAATCACTACTCATTCCGAAAATACCGTAACAAGATTACTAAACAAAAGCATGACAATGACCCTAGGTGTCGAAGTGAAACTCCGCCACATTTCTAGACAAGAACAAGAAGAACCAAAAGACAAAAGAACTCTAGGTGAAAATCATCTGATTTGCACAGACTTAACATGCTAATAAGCCAATTCACAACCACAAACACAAGGCATAAATGTACTTTAATTAGTCAATAATCAGAAAATAAACAATTGGGTTTCTACATTTCTTTAGCCCAAGAGTACTCTTGTTACTGCCTAATTACCAATCATGAATACAACACCAAATATTATAGATTGTCTAGGTAAAACACAAATTTGGGAGAAAAAGAAAATTAAAGTAACTATAGAATTTAATTTTACAATGATTTCTAATGGTTTGTGGCACCATTTTATTGAGTAAAATTGTAAGTTTCATATTCTCTTAACATGTTAAGCTCTATTTTGGATTCTCAATTTCTCTGGAACTTATATGAATTTAACCTTTTCTTGGGCAGAAAAAATCTTATAAATTTTTCTGCAATATAAAAATTTAACAATTTGTAAAGATAAAATGAAAAACATTACTCTATTATATCTTTTCAACCTCAAAAAAACCTTTTAGAGTATTTAATATGTCTATTTAGGAAAAAAATAAATCTTTTACATGGGAAAAAAAATGTGTCAAATAATCTCCATTAGTCACTACGAACCTAAGGAGAATAGAAATAAATATTAGCATCACGTGTTTCGAAGAGTCGGGGCTTCACAAAACAAACAAATCACATTAGGAAAGGTTGATTTATATTGAAGGAATTAAAAATTGAATCTAATCCAGCTAGCTGATCCAGATCTGAAATTAAACTAAAACTAAAATATCAATAACCATAAGTATCATTTAAATCATAACTTAATTGTATCATTAAGAATAAGAATGACAATCGTCAACATGACAATTGGGAGGCCAACGTAAAAAATGCATAATGACCTTCAACAATTATTAAGCAGTATTTGATGAGCAAAGCCATAAACATAAAATATAATTTTAGGGCTTTTATTTCTTATTGTGTGTGGTTTTCCGATCGCTAAATATGATCACCATTAAATAAAATCATAAAGTAACTGAAATAAATTAATATGAGTTCGCACTGAAATTAGAAGATACTGTCACAAATTTGGAAAATTTTGATAGATGTGTGAACTCTGAAGACATTGGGAATTGGAAGAAAATAAAGAAATTGAAGAAGAAATCTCTATACTTAATTATTTTTATAGAGGAGTCATAAGCTGCCTTCCGATAGGCAACAAAATGAAGCAGCCAGAATGTCATAGTCCAAAATTATTCTGAACCTACTCTCTTGTTATTGGAAATGTATGCCAAACTAAGGGAGAAAAGATATGCTATTAGTGATGACTTTAACTAAAAAGCAACAACCCATATTAATTTCAAAATTTGGACTATATTTTGAAGAGTAAATTCCATATACCGGAAGCATCTCATATATCTAACTAATTTAATTCAATTTCAATTTTGGTTCACCAATATAACTAACACTATTACTCACTACAAACGAGGAGTCGAGATTTGAATCAATGCACGAGGTTTTACTTCTTTTTTGGGGAAAAAATCAATTTTATGGAGTTGTTTGAAATATTGGATATTGTGAGCTTTGTATCTCATACAGTGAAACCTTCTTCTTCTTCTTCTTTTTTTCCGAAAAAGAGGCATGCCTCAATTCTATTGATAGTGATTCTCCGATTCGAGATCTGGATCGATTACAGAACTGACTTGAAATTTCCTACGTTAAAGAAATTTAAACAGATAACAGGGACATTCAAATGACTTAGCATCATAGTTACATGGCATAATTTGAAAAAGAAACCTAACCATGCCAATCTTATTCCAAAGTAACAAGACAAATTCAAATAGGCTAGTTTGGATCAAAAGTAACTCATCCAAACCAGTTAACAATTCTACTAGTAGTAAAAATGCTAGAATAAGAAGATCTAACCACTTCTCAAGGGTTTTGTTTTCAAAATCATAATGAAGATGACAAAGGATTAAAAGGATCCATAGATCAAACCAATTTTTAATGATTTAAAATAGATGACAAAGTTAACAGTTGCAGTAGCATAGGTAACATGAATAACCTAAATCAGTTATACTAACATAGTAAAACCGAAACACCAAACTGTATCTTTTCCTTTGGTAAAACAAATAAGATGAGTTACAAAATATTTTGGCCAACTAATTTTCATACTAGTAGGGACCACTCATGATTTATTTACATGGATAAATGAAGTAAATTCAACAATTCCTAATACAAAAAACAAGACAAATCAAATGAATGGGTTGAAGATCCTAATCAAGGACAAGACTTGCCTTGAAAATGTACCTTAATTAAAAGGATCTTAATTCGAAGAATTTACCCTGAAATTCATTTGAGCAATGTATGTAGAAAACTCTCTCCATCTAAATGATTTGTTTTCCTATACTTTTTGATTTTTTTTTGTCCTTGGAAAAAAGACGAACCTTAAAAGATATATTAATGATGCCAATATTGGAAATCGAAAACATTATATAAACTTTTCAAGATTATAGTAAATTCATCATAGTTGTAGTATTTTCTCTAATTCTTGACTAACAATCTTATCCGTACATACCAAAAAATTATTTTGGACTTCCAATAAGACCATACCACATCAAGGGCAAACTAATTTCGAAGCAAAAATATTTTGTATAACTGTGTGAAGTTGTGATTAGATCATATCCAACCTGTATTTTACCAAACATGCGCGTTTGGATATCAGAAGCAGAAGTCACAAACAAAACTTTTTTGCTTCACAAAAAGTTGACTTTTCTGCTTCTAGAAGTTCTGAAAAATTATTGTCAAAATGATTTCTCACTTTTCGACTTCCAGAAATCGAAAAGCAACTTCCAAGATTACATCCAAGCATACTTTTCAAAGTAACAATCAAAACAATTCTAAGAGTACATCCAAACAAATTTTTCAAAGTAACAATCAAAGCAACAGTAGTAAGTAGTAACACTATCCATTACAATCATATTCTTTTACTGTTGAACTGGCATACTAATGGCATGTCGCATGAGCAACTCTTCTTCTTTTTCTGTAAACAACTTGAGCAACTCTTTGCCAAAATGCGTTTTACAGTGCTGATTCCCATATAATTTTGAGATGACAAAGAGTTCTTCTAAGCATTATGTTTGTCGTGTGAACGGAACATCAGAAAAGAAGGAAAAATGGCACAATTCTTGAACCGAGAGTTTTGACATTTTTCTTTGAATTTCCAATCAATAATGACACTCTCGTTAAAATAATCTCAAACAGTTGACTATACAGTCTCATTAAAGTACTGCAGTAAATATATCGTATGCTAAGATTCTTTTTACGATGTCTGAATCAACTGCCCAAAAATTACCATTATAAACGATCCAATCCCTCGACCAATATAACATTAGAGTTTTCTTAACCCACGTTAAGATTATTTGTCCAAAAATCTAATACAGTACTCACAGGAAACTTCTGTGTCACCCTCAGCTGTAGCAGTGAAAGTCCATGATAGCTTCAGAGATTCAGTCATTTCAGAAAAGACCAGACACAGACACACATAATTAAGCTTAAATTGCATTTCAAACATTAATTACTTAAGATTATTAATAGTACATTATCAAGATTAAAGAAAAGATAATGGTGATTCATCACAGTAAGATTTAATTAAGAGGAAGAAGAAGAATCTCTTGGAGAAGTGAGTGGAAACAGAGGTAATAGCTGAGGAGGATTATGATGATGATGATGATGATCATGGTTATTATTAGTTTTTGAACGAGGAGAAGGATGAAAATAAAACCCTTTCTCAGAAATTGCTTTCTCTTCTTCTTCTTGAGGTGATCTTGGTGTTCTTGGACTTGGGATTAAGAAATGATAATGATCAAGTGTTGAAACAGGGGATATTAAAACCTTCTGGTGATCACCATTAAAGCAACATGATGGTGATAAGGATGATGATGATGAGCTTCTAAACTGATGCTGATGATAATTGATCAAACCTTGATGATGTTGATGAACAAAACTGCTGGTAATCTCAAGTTTTCTCATACTGCTGTTATTATATTGTCTTCTTTCATGAAGCTTAAAACTTGTGTTTCTGCCACCATTACTCTGTCCTGCTACTGCTGCTGCTGCTGATGATGATGATCTTGGAGATGGGAGATTGTTATGATTATTACCAGTAGTTACAGGAAGTTTCTCAACTAATGGGTTTTCTGTAACACCAGTTAATTTCTGAACTACAGCTCTAAATGTTGAGGGATCAGCTTGAACAAACGTTGTATTGTTGTTTATACTCATTGGTTCGATAATAACAGTTGAACCAGCACCAGAAACGGGCTCTTTTTTATGCTTGTCGCTGTTGTTGTTGTTGGTGGTAGCCATGAAAGAGATCGATCAAGATTGTTACAAAGAGATGGATGCTGATGAGAAACAGAGTGATGGTGAGAGTGAGATGAAGAAGAAAAGGAGAGGGCTTGAGTTTATAGAGTGGAGGTGTGGAGTGTTATTCTAGTATTTTTTAGAGCAGAGTGTGTTGCTCAGGGCTTTATTATTATTATTATTGAGAAATGTCAGATACACGGAACAGAGATGAGACTGATTGGAAATAAAATTACTCGAGCTTTTAAAGATTCAAACTTTTTTCTTTTCTTTTTTCTTTTGCTGACATGATCCTTATACTATACTATTGTGTTGATTTTTGTGATGGTCCTAAATTGTTTGTTTAATCTCCTAATTGGGATATTAAACTTGTTTAATTCATGTTTAACTATAACTAAGTTGGCGTCGACCAAAGGGGATTAGTCCAGTTGGCCAGGGTCGAACTCTCCCAAGTTTCTGATTATTTCAAGAATTGGGAGTTGATCTGGGGAGTAGGAGTCCAATCAAAGAAGTTATTGGTATGACTCTCTTACTGTCTGATAAAAAAAAAAAAAAACTCTGATAAAAGAAGAAGAAAAAAATCCGGTAAAGATGCAAAGTAGTGATGCTTTTTGTGATGGTTGCGGCGGGAATTCTGTTAGATGGATTTTTTGCTCAAAAATAATCAGGATATTCACACACGAATAAGCGTGCACTTGGTTACAATTCAAATTTTTTCGGATAAAATTTCTGCCCAAAAATAATTAAGTTATCCATGCACAGATGCACATAAGCATGCATTAGAAAGCAAATGCACTCTCGAGGTTACGGCCATAAAACTGGTATGATAGGAAAATGTTGCGGTGCTTTGGTAAGTCCACACGACTCTTGAAAAAAGACACACAAAAGCAGCTGCAAAAATCAGTTGTCGTTGAATTTTACCAATTTGAAAATAGTGTTTGTACGGAAATGAAACCTGTCCACGGCACTTTTTTTTTTTTTTTTGCCAATTCATGTTTGGAGTATGGCAGTGAGTTTCATGTTAGATTCAATCACAAGGGGGCCGTAAATTTATCATCAGATTCTTACTCGACTTGTCGCCATCTTGTTGTTTCAAATTTTCAAATTTTCGGTGTAATAAATACGAATACAGCTACAATATTTATGCCTACTCACTCATTTGTACAGAAGGGCTACAGAGTAGAGCTGCAGAGTAGTAATTTCTTAATTGCTTCGTCATATCATATGCCTTTGAGCTAGGTCCTTGCATAATGGCTTGATTCATTAATAGCTTCACATTACAAATTTTGTTGCCATTTTCCTCCACTGACGGGGGGCAACTCGGAAACAGTTTTCCTAGGCAAAGAGGGCTCTTAGCTGCCTATTCTCGTGAAACGCTTACAAGACCTAGCAGCCTGTAAACTTAGACCTATGCTTTTGTTGTGTTCTATGTTCATTTTTCTTGTGATTCTCTCGAGTGTTTTTGTACCTGTATGATGGGTTTCTTCTGTTTTTCTGTTTTGTCAACTCGTTTCTTGTCTTTTACATATCCTCCATGATTGTAATGAACAACAAGAAAACAAACAAGTCAATAATTTACAACTCGTGATTTTAGGCTTTCATCCATGTATTTGAAAATGAAGTTTTCCCAATAATTGTTTAGTAAACTCTTTTTTGTTTGCGATGTAGCCTAAGTATTGGTTTCAATCATGGTACACGGGCGTCAAAAAATGGTAGAGGGGCGGCAAGTGTGATAGCAATGTCCCTCTTATTAGTTAGGGGGTGTCTTATAGGGGTGTAGATTTACTAGATTACCCTTTTCACCTTAAATCAACCAAAATCAAATCAATTTTTTTTAAACCTAATGAATCAGAAAAAATCAAATCAGTTTTTTTTTCATCTTCTTTATCTTCTCTTCTCCTCCATCAACCGTAACCTCCATTAAAACTGAAAATTTCATCGTCTTCGATTAATCGGCGATTTGAAAGATGTTTGGAAAAACCCAAATTAGGGTTTAGTTTATCGTGTTGGATTTAAGTTAATTTTGTATCAAAAATTAGGGTTTTGTATGAAAATTGAAATTGAAATTTCTCAAGTTTATGCGAGTTACGGTTGATTTTAACTCAATTACGAACCGTAACTGGAGATTTTGATGTTAATACGGTTGGTAATAGTTCAATTACCAACCGTATGTTCTTATATCTGAGATTTTTCTTCAGTTACGGTTGGTATCGAGCATTTAATTACCAACCGTAACTGAGTTACGGTTGGTATCGAGCATTTAGTTACCAACCGTAACTGGTTTTACGATTGGATCTTCCCCAAATTTAACCAGTTACGGTTGGTATTCGATAACTTACGAACCGTAACGAGCAAAATTGCAACCGTAAGTTCTTCTGAAAATTCAAAAATTTTGATTTTGTTATGTACTTTAGATAATTTTGAGCGAGAAAAAGCTAATGGGAACTAATTTAGAAGTATACTTAGGGTCACTCTGGAATCACTCATTTTGGTTGAGTGAATCAAAATCTAAGGGTTTCACAAATATCACATAAGTTTTCTTTTTCTTCTCCTCTAAACTTTTTTTATAACTCTAAAAATATGATTTTAGAGCTATAATAAGTGAAAATTAATTATCAACACTAATCTTGATTGTCATTACTAATCTTGATTATTAACAATAAGGGCTAATTAGTCATTTCCAGATTTTCTTTGATAAGGGGCACTTGAATTTCCTTGTATTGACCTTTTTTGTCTTATTAGGTTGTCGCCCCTCTACCATTTCTTGCCGCCCCTATACCAAGATTGATTGGTTTACAAACAAGGCTTTTATAGGGGCTACTAAATCCCACGAAAGACTATCCTTACCAATCAAAAACAATTCAGAAAAGAGTTATCACTATCGAGCAAAAACCAACTCTTTAATAGCTTGTTTGGATAGCACATCAGAGATAGTTTTTCAATTTTTAGAAATCGAAAAGTCAGAAGTCAGTTTGGCTGTTAAATTTAAAAACGACTTTTAGAAGTCGAAAAGTTAACTTTTTGTGAAACAAAATAGTTTTGCTTCACTTCGCTTCCGAGAATCAGAATCAAACGCGCTATAAATGAGTCGAAGCATATTTGTATCCAAACGCGCTATAAATATTTGGTAACCCGTTGTATGAACTTTGAAATCAGAAGAAAACATGCACTACCCATGCATATCGACTACATTATCAAAACTTTCCCAATGCGCGTTAGGAGAAAAGCCAACAGTGAGTTATGCTAAAGGATATAACAAAATGCACTAGCCACTAGCTATTCTTTATATATTTTTTTGTACCGTAAAAAGCTTTACCAATGGAAAAATGGTCCTAAAAGTATTGAATTCTTCCTCACTTTTTTTTTTATGGTGGTGTGACTTGTGAGCATAGTACATTTTTGAAAATAATGGAAAACGATAAGTAGACATTCAATGATTCTAGCTATGTTATTTTGTGGAAGACAACATCATTGCATAGTAGAATAAGCTTACTAAGCAGGGAAGGAGAGAATAAGGTGCTTCTTTAACTAACAAAATCAAAATGCTTTTTCCTTAGTGTGCTAACCTCATCAACCTTCCAAAAAGAAGAAAAAACAAAGCCAAAATCGGTAGCATATTATCGAAGACGAACAAAGAAATTTAGACTAGTATCCGAGAGAATAAGTACATCAGGTTATCAAGAACTAGTGAAAGATCGACAAGCTGTTAATAAAATACTTGTAGAAATCAATTTAGTTTAAGGCTAGTAGTCCTGGTGTGATGCTCTATAAGCCCAATTTTGTTATGAGTATGTACGTAATTAAGTACGCATCATGGTGTTCACTTTAGAGTAATAATTTGGATTAGTGGAAGATCAAAGTCAACATTAGTTTGGAATTTTTCTTAGTTAATCATACATGAGACAAATATTTGGAGAACAGAAAAGAAAAAGAGCAGTAGCTGCACTTTGTGCTTTTCAAATTATTCTTGCGGACTTTGGGTTTTAAGTGAGCCGTGACAAGGTGCATGCTTTTTCTGTAGTATAAAATCCACTCCAAAAGGTCTAAACAGACCGCCTCACAAAACCATACCAGTAGTTCTCTACAGACCGTCTTCCTAAACTACTCGGAAACATGAATGCGTCCGGTGGGCCCGCCTCCCCCAAAAAGTAACAGGGTCTCATGTTTTGGATGGGTACGTGAGTAAGCGGTTTAGACGTGGTTTTCTTTCACGGTGTGTATTGATTTTTTTAAATATATAAAGCGCACCTCGCATAAATTTTTTTCATTGGATCCCATGACATTCAGTTGGGATCCATTACTATCCTAAAAGGTTTCTGATTCTCATTTTGGGGATATATTTGGGTTTGTTTTTGTGTGGTTTTATCAGCGGTTCATATAGAATCAGTGAATCCACTCCAAGTTATTTTGTGGATTTTTTCACGATTTATAAAGGGGATACCAGTATTACTCGGGGGTGATACCATTTCATAAAGGACAAATAAATATTAACAGATCCTGACCATCGGATCGCTCAATCCGCTAATAGTGGCATCCCCTTTATAAATCATGGATTTTTTGAGCTGAAAATTGTCTCATGAAAAAAATGAGTTAACATCTTGTTTTCTTTTATTCATAAAATAAAATACCGGGCCTTGTATGTTGATGGAAGGGCCGACTTAAGATCTTAATGGGTATAAGAGTCATTACAGCTTCAAAGCTTAAGCATTTTCACTTTCACTTTCACTTGATTTGCTTTACAAATATTGGTGATTATAATATTCAACCTTTGTTACCAAATTTATCGCTCTAGGAATCCAAAACAATGTAGCAGGTTAAGTAGCTTTACTTGGTTTGTCTGAAACAACAACGACCTACACATATGACATAACTGCAAATTGCATAAATGTAAGGAATATCTGATCCATCCATTTCTTAGGGTTTTTAATCCAGAAGTAACTAATTAAAGTAACAAAGGTCTCATAGATCTCGGTCAGAATTGGTATGACAAGGTATGAGTCGGTCTAAATCTGCATCTGTATTGAAATATTAGGGGTTGTTGGTATCTTGGTGGTTGATGTTGTTGAAATCTTGGTGTATGTCGCTACAACTTCCATTGTTAGTAAAGACTTAGTTATTTCCGGAGATTTTGGTTTAGTAGCTGATATTGATGATCTAACCACTAAAGATGGAGTTCTTTTACAGAGAATCGAGATCCAATTATTGAGTTTCATCACCATATTCTAAACAAAAAACAGAGTAAGACCCCCAAAGACGAATCCAAAACAACAAAAGGAGATGAACTCTAGTAAAACCAGTTGAAACAAATCATACTTTAAGCTAAAAAAAAGTAGAAAATGAAGATTCAAATCTAAAAAAATGGGGGAAACAGTAGTCTAAGATCTAGAAATGAGAGAATACTAAGGTTAATACCAATAAAATAAAATAAAAAATAACTAGAGACATGTGATGGAGAGTCTTTAGGAAGGCCTGCTCAGATCATCTTAGTGTTTTAGGGTTTCTCTGATCGTATGAGAGAGAAGAATAGAGAAAGAGTCTTTGGGAAGGTCTGTTTTGACCTACACAATCATCGCCAAAGATCTCAAAAGGTTGGTATTTATCCCTTCTATACAGATCAATGTCTTCTTTTTTTTTTTTTTTTAAAAAAAAAAACAATAACCTTTTATTAATTATTAAGAAAAAAGGTTACAAAAGGAGGAATGAAACCTCAACAGGAAAAAGCAAGGCAAAATGGACAATATGTCCTAAAGCCCAATAACTAAAAGAAACAAAAGTTACCAAAAACTAAAGACTAATATAGGTACAAACCAAGATCTCATTCAAATATGTAGTATGGAATTCCAGGAAATTCCATTCTCTGCATATTTGGAGGTCTTTCAGAGAATTTTAGGACTTGCCGTCTTTGTAAATGACAGTCTTTCTTTGCAAAGAAATCTGCAGAAAATTTTATTTCTCTATAAACATGGTTGAAGTGAATCTTCCTTAAGACAGAGCACACCAATTTCCATCTAACCAATACAAACCATGGTAAATTGTTGTTGGAGAAAACTGATATGGCTGCCTTTGAATCATAATTAACAATCACCTGAAACTTGTTATGTTGTACTGCCCATTCCGGAGCACACAATGTTCCCATGACTCCATCCATAAAATTTGTTGTTATGCCAAGACCTCCACTTTCAGCAGCTATTAATTTTCCAGAGAAATTTTTAATAATGAAACCATAACCAGAGATTCCAGGGTTACCTCTTGATGCTCCATCACAGCAAAGCAATATAGTATTTTCATCAAGTAGCTGGAACTGGCATTCAATGATTTTTTGAATTTTCATCTTTCTGTATTTAATATCAAAGAATTGCAGAATGAGAATGTCATAGTCTGAATTATTTGTATATCATCTAAGTCTTACCTCACAGTCTTTGACCATTCTGATTATCTTCTTTTTGGCAATTAGCACATCTGGAGTAATATTCTCAAAGAAAGCCTTGTTTCTGGTGAACCAAATATCCACCATCACATTAAAAGCAGCAATGATCCAAATTTCTTGCACTACTGAACTTTTGGATTTTCCACAAAACAATATATCTTCAAAAGATTTGGGGTTCTTGAAAGCAAATATTGCTCCAAGCTAGCTCCAAAGAATCTGACCATATTTACATACCCATAAAAGATGTGATGTAGAGTCCTGGTATTCATGGCAAATATAACATCTTGAAACATTTTGAAATCCTCTTTTGTTTAGATTTTCATCAGTAGCACAGGCTCCCCTTGTAATCTTCCAAATATTGCTATTAGTGGAAGGATGAACACTCTTATTCTAAATATGTTTATACCATCTAAGTTTAGGTAATCTAGTTCTGATTATTGAGACAACACTAGCCACAATAAAAAGACCATTCTGTGAAGGAGTTCATATCAATTTATCTTCACCAGTTGAGATATTAGGTAGATTAGAAATGGAAAAAAATTGTAGCATTTCCTCGGGAATCACCCATTGTTGATTAACAATTAAACTACTCACCTTCATGTGGATATGTTGTTTAATATATGCATTATCTGGGAATAATTTTATTATGCTTTGCTCCAAGACCAAAGTATCCATCCAAACTGAAATTTTGTCACCTTTGCCCACAATCCATCTTGTATGATCATTCAAATCCCGCAATACCCATTTGATTCCAGACCATATAGATGAATGCTTATAATAAGTGATCCAACAATCATATTTATCTTTATATTTAGCAATAAAAAACCTAGCCCATTCTTCATTTGAATTTAGAATTCTCCATAAGAGTTTCATAAGTAAAGCTTTGTTTATATCTTCAAATTTTCTTATACCAAGATACCCTTCTTCTATAGGAGAACAAACTTGATCCCAAGATATTGTGATGTATTTCCTATCTTCAGCATTACCACTCCAAAGGAAATTCCTAATAATCCTTTCACAAGCATCAATCACTTTTCTTGGCCATTTGTACATAGACATATTGTATAGAGGACTACTGAGAACAAATTTAATGAGGGTAATTCTTGCTTGAAAAGCTAAGAGATTCTCAATCCATGAAGCAAGTCTTCTATGAAGTAATTCAACAAATGACCATAAATTTCCAGTTTTAACTTTTCCTTGCACAAGAATGACTCCTAAGTATTTATCAGGAAAAGAAGACAACTTCATGTTCATAAGATCAGCAATTTGATTACTTCTGACCAAAGAAGTACCTCCTACAAAACACTTGCTTTTAGTGGCACTCACTGTTTGTCCTGAAGCTTTTTGATATTCAATGAGAAGCTTTTTCAAATGAAGTAAGCTATATTTTCCACCATTGAAAAATATAAAAATGTCATCTGCAAAAAAAGAAATGAGAAGGATGAATACCTTTTCTGATAATCATTGTTTGTATCTTATTTTCCTGGATTGATTGAATAATGTTTCTACTCAGAACATCAGCTGCAATAACATACAGAATTGGTGATAAGGGATCTCCTTGTTTGAGGCCCCTTCCTACACCAAAATAACCTACAGGGCCACCATTAATCATGATAGATATCTTTGTAGACTTGAGCAGAACTAAGATCCAGTTGCAGAAAAAAGTAGAAAAACCATATTTCTTTAACACCAAAATGAGTCCCAGCTCAGAGTATCATATGCCTGAGAGATGTCAAGTTTAAAGCCACCATTTCCTCCTCTTCTTTTTATGTTCATTTCATTAACTAGTTCAGAGGCTAGAAGAATTTGTTCATGGATATTTTTCCCCTTAATAAAAGCACATTGTTGAGGTGATACCAATTTGTGTAAGAAAGTACTCATTCTTGTTGTAATAATCTTTGTGAGTATTTTGAAGAAGAAATTACTTAATCCAATGGGTCTAAATTAGTTTGCTTTTTTAGCACCTCTAACTTTTGGTAATAAAACAAGAAAATTAGAATTAACTCCATGAGGAATTATTTGATGTTGCCAACTGTATCTGATAGCTTCAAACAAATCTTCTTCAATAATTTCCCAAGCTATATATTATAGAAAATACCTGTAAAACCATCTGGTCCAGGAGAGCCATCTTGGTTTGAATCAAAAACTACATTTCTAATTTCCTCTTGAAGGAATACTCTCCAATAAAGAATTTTCAGCAGCTGAAATGACCTGAGGTATTACATTTAATATAGTGTCAGATATTTCCACAATCCTGTTTCCAGAACTTACTTGAAAAATGATTAATAAGCATAGAAGCAATATCATTTTGATCTGTCACAATAGCACCTGCATCATTCTCCAATTCTGTTATAGTGTTTCTTGCTTGTCTTCACTTGATTGAAGTATGAAAAAAAGAAGTATTGGCATCACCATATTTAATCCAATTAACTCTTGCCTTTTGACTTAGCATAGTATGATAGTTTTGTCCATCTACATCTCTTATACCCCTTGCAGTGACATAATTATTCAAAATATCTAAATTTTGAGGATCAACATCAAAAAGAATATTAGTTTCAAGAACCTTTTCCTCAACTTCTTTTAATTTGACTTGCACATTCCCAAAAACCTCCCAGTTCCATTTTTTAAGTATATTCTTCAAGAACTTCAGTTTATTCATGAAAATAAAAATTGGATTACCCACAAAAATTTTATTCCAAGCATCAATAACAACTTGTAAAAAACCAGGATGAGAGATCCACATCTTTTGAAACTTAAAAGTGCAATTTAGAGGTTTCTGAATATCTGAATTAGAGCCTAAAAGCATGTTGTGATCAGAAATACCTCTTGCGGTTACTTGATATTTCCAACCATGATATTTCTCTAACCCTTTGAGAGTTGAATAATGCCCTTGTCCAAATTACATAAAATTCTCTTCTTTCCACATCTTCCATTTGACCAAGAAAATTGAAGTCCTGTTTTTGGAGCTTGAAGGAGATGACAAAAATCAATCCAATCATTAAATTCTGCTACAGAAGAAGTAATAGGAGTTCTACCACCCTTTTTTTCATCTAATGTAGTGATAGTTTTAAAATCCCCCAAAATAAACCATGGTTTATTAAGAAGACTAAGAGGAGTTAATTCAACCCATAATTCTCTTCTATTTATTGTTAAGACATCAGCATGTATTCCAGTAATAAGAAAACCTCCTACTTCAACGGTAACACTTTGTCTTGAAGATTGTACCACTATAGGAGGAGTTATTGAATTATTCCAGAACAACCACAAATTAGCTTTTCTATTATCACAAGTATTGTGAATTATTTTATGATTCATACCGGGAAGCTTTATTCTATTTGGAGAGTTAAAATGAATATTTGGTTCAATTATAAAAACTAAAGTAGGATTAGATTGTAAAACTACGGATCTTAGTTTATCTTTGGCCTTTTGTCTCTTAAGGCCTCGATATTCCAATAGATCAATCTCATTTTAAGAAGAAAGATGTGGAGTTGTGGAGCTCCTCTCATTTGGCACAGATTTCAAAAGTTCTCTTCTAGTTTTCCTTGTAACTGGAACGACAGGTTTTGTAACTTTAGCCTGAGTTTTTTTTTGTTTTCAACAATAGGAGGTTCAGGAATACTAATATTCTCAGGTGAAATATGCTTCAAAATAGTAACTGGTTGTGTAACAGAACCAAAATAAAGAAGAGTTGAAGTATTAACCTCTTTTATCTCTCTATCCTCGAGCTTGAATAGTCTTCATTTTCCTCGCCTCAAAGAATAGGATCAAACTTATTAGAAGAAATAATTGGCATTGGACTTGATGATGATATACCAACCTGGTGAATTTATTTAATTACTCCACTATGTTCTCCAACTTCATTTAATGGACAAGGGACTTCATGGTTTTTGAATTGTATCTCGAAAATGAAACTAAAAACAGATTTGTATTCTTACTAGATGTAGTTGTATCATCCTCTCGTGACATTAGAATTATCTTGTTTTGTAGGTGTTTGATAGATATCAAAACCAACAGGATTTACTTTCTTCTGTTTAACTCTCCAAACATTTTTAGGATGAACTGGAATGAAATCATTACTCTTCTCCACATTGGCCTCCTTCCGATTAGATCTACACTCTGTAACTAAGTGACCAACTACTTTGCAAAGTGATTGCGAGAATTTAGGAATTCTAGGAATTTGAATTTCTTGCTCAAAATTACCATACTTAGTTTTGATATGAATGTGATTAGGGATGTGCTGAGATAAGTCCACTTCCACTAACACACTAGCATAATAACCAATTTTTCTCTGTAAAGTTGTTTCATCGACCTTAATAGCTCTGCCAATTCTATCACCCAAATCCATGATAATTTTTTCTTTCCAATATTCCATACTCAAACTAGGAAAATGAACCCACAGAAAAGCTATTGTTACTTTTTGATTTGCTGGTTTAAAGTTTGGTTCCCATTCCCTTAAACTAAGAATTTGAGATTCAACATCCTAATATCGATTCCAGATATATTCCTTATCAATCTCATTTTTTAGTTTAATGATGAAAAAACATTTACCAATAGGAATCAAATTATAATTACCTGTAAGCTTCCATTGATTTCTCAAAGAGGTTGCTGCAGTTTCAAACTTCAATTTGACAAGATCCAATCTACCAATTAGACTAAACTTCCATTCATGGAGACTTTCATCAATATCTTCATTCGAAATGAAAAGAGTAGGTAAATGATTTTCAACTAAATTTTCATCAACAGATGATGGAACCCTAAATTTATTTCGTAACATATTTGATTCAGAATGATTACCCGAATGGATTATGGTATGTTCAGACATCATAAATGTCAGGATTCAGCAAGAAACGAACACCAATCATTGATTTTGATGGTAAGATAGGATGATTAATGGTTGTAGATGGTGGATTTTAGACAAAGGCTAAAATCGTAAAACCATAATTGTACAGACTCCTGATCCATCAATCAGATGAGTATTCAGACTTATGTCTCTCGTCGAAAGCATGAAAGCTCATGCCACAAGAATCTTTGACTGAGAATACTGTCTCTCAGAGTATATGTAGATGTGTAGTCTCTCAGCTGAGGCAACGACATTTCTCATGAATACTGAGCAATTTCAGTAATTACTTCTATATAGAATCGAAAGATTGGACGGCTCCTAGACAGCTTGCCTGCTAGTATAGAACAATAACGTCTTCAGGATGTAACAATGTTTTCCCTGATTATATAAAAGAAATATGACGCTTCAACAAGCTCATATTACTCAATTCCTGAATTATTAATGCTCCTATAAGATTGTACTAGTATAGAGCCATCAATTAATTATCCCTAAATTATTAGATTCATTAACTGAATCCTTGGAAAATGTTATACGTTTTCATAATATTTCGTTACTTCAATTCGTGGTTCTTCCTGAATATAATTCCATGGGTTAGTACTAAATATTCAACACACGGGCATCTGAGCAACTATCGAGTAAGCCCCGACTAAAATGATGCAAGTGTACTCAGCAATAATGCACTAACGAGCACCTGAATGCACGAACGAGCATTCCAAAATACGAAGGAACGATGAACCTATGCAAAATAGGAACAAAACAATAAATAATAAAATATTAATCAAGGCGCTAGGGGAATCGGGGCCCACCGGACGGCCGGTCGTGCCGTGGCCGCCCCACCTCACCCAATTTATATTTTATCATATTTTCATTATTTTCCTTGATCTCATGAAAATCCTTTCATTTGAACAAATATCCTTTGTTTTAAGAAACTCCTCGCTCATGGTGTTTCCTTCTATCAAGGAAATAATATAAAATTTGGAAAGGTGTCGTGGGACCGTGTCTACTAGACGGCCGGTTATGCCCTAGTCGTGGCCGGTCCCACACCTCATGATTCCTCATTATTTTATTATTATATCCTCATCTCATGAAAACTCCTTAATTTCATGATATTTTCTTCAAGTCATGAAAAATAATATAAAATTAGGGAAACTCGTGGGACCGGGCCCTAGCCGGCCGGTCATGCCCTAGCCGGTTCCACGCGCCCCTTATTTTATTATCATTATTTTTTATGTTTCCTTAATTCCATGAATTTCCTTGATTTCATGATATTTCCTTCAAATTATGAAAATTCTTTCAAATCATGAAATAATACATAAAATTAGGGAAAGCTCACGGGACCGGGCCCTAGCCGGCCGACCATGCCCAAGCCGATCCCACACGCCCTTATTTTATTATTAATATTATTTGTTTCCTTCATCTCATGGAAACTCCTTCACTTCAAGGAAAAAATTCCTTTATTTCAACAAACTCCTTGATTTCATGGTATTTCCCTAAAATCATGAAAAATATAATAAAATTAAGAAAAGTGATATGGGACCGGGCCCATTGGCCGGCCGGCCATGCCTTAGTCATAGCCGGTCCCACACTTAATGTTTCCTTTATTTTATAATTATTTTCCTTCATCTCATGAAGTTTCCTCAATCTCAGCAAAATCCTTGATTTGTTCATATTTTCTCAAATGATTGCTCAAACGCACATCAGAAAATATCAAAATTCTCAGGACTGAGGCACGAGCATTTTGGAAACGCGAGCATATTACCTTGACCGACCAAGGTTGGATCTTTGGATTGCAAGGAGCCGGTCCCACATATTTTCACAATTTGACCTAATTTGCACAATTGCACGTATTAGGTCCATAATCCTTCCAAATAATTTGGAAATTCATGGAATGATCGTCAGTCGATCCCGTGACCAACCAGGGCTGGTTTCATGACCCCTTGGTCGGTCCCTCATCTCTTCATAATTAATTAGGTTTTATCACCTAAGGCTCAGACGAGCATTATTCTAATAAATGATTAAACCAGCATTTAATCATCATTTCATCAACAAATCAACAAGTCTTCAAGAGACCTTGGTATTTGCTCACTCGAGTATATGGGCGCTACATGGTCGACTCATCATCCCATGGAGCCGGTCCCTCCTTCACTTCGTGGTTAACTTTCAATAAACCATCAATTGATCGAATTAGGGTTTCGAGTCCAAGGTTCATAATTCCGGAACGAACAATAATAATTTTACGACGATCCCATAGTCAGCATTTTATTAATTATACTCGGCTCAATTTCTAGTATTTTAAAATAATATTTTATTTGGTCATGCTACCAATTATTTATTAAACGAGCAACATTTGCTCAGATGAGCAATATTTGCTCAAACCAAAGAATATTGGTTCAACTATCAATATTCAACAATCCATCGAATGAGCAATATTTGCTCACCTTAACTATCAACATTTTACTTGAGAATCATACCTCTGTCTCAACAGACACGTTCAATTCATGAGTCTCAGAACATTTGCAAATCACGTTCGACTCAGCAATACAAGGGCTCATCGTCCCATGAAGTCAGCAACTGACTAACTAAATACACGTCTGCCTTGCAGACTCCAAAATCACACGAGACATCAATCGTGTTACATGGGGGGATATTAACTAGGGTTTTGGTCTGGCGGTCTACGTCACGTGTGTTCATACACACGACGAGAATGTGAGCAAGTCGTGTAATCAGTTGAAGGAGTTAGCAAAGTAGTGGACGGAAAATCAACCAAGTCTCCGCACGATGAGCAACTGGTTTTAACACGATTTCCACTTCCCCACTCTTTGACTCCAAGAATCTGTCACACTTCATGGGATCAAGGTATTTACAATTCTAGCAATATAAATAAGTCTCCGAATCATGATTGAAAACAAGACAATCTTTCGTCAAACGGATAACACGAGATTAACATCTCAACGTCCGAGCAATTACTCTCAACGCAGCAAATTCAATCAATCAGAGCTTATCTTATTTCTTCACGCAGAATACACAACACACCTACAATCTTCGATCACCATTGATCTCACACATTCTTCAGCTTCCCTCCTACAGATCGACCCATCCTCTCTTGTGACCGAATTGACTCTAGAACGACCATTGTATTGGTTTAGGCCGGAGTCCTACAAATTGATCTCTCGAATTCAAAGCACTCCCTTCTTGCAGTGCATCTGTGTGAGGTTAGACAGTTCGCTCGGTTCAAGGAGTTTCCTCCGCACGGTCGTCTCCTCAATTCCGTGAAAACCAGCAACTCGTTTTGCCCCATCTACAATGGTGTTTGTTCTCGAAAAACGAAGAAAGTTGACAACATAACTAGAAAGATCTGTGGGATATTTATCATAGTTAAATGATTGATTGTAATTATGCCCATGGTTGGTGGTTAATAGTTGAAAGATTGAGAATTACTAAATTGATCACCAATATGCCTAATTTTGTGTATCATACATTTTATTTTTGCAAGGAAACATCACGACTACATAAGAAAGTAGGAAAAAAATCAATCTAAATATCTAAAAACAAAAATAAAGTAATGTACACAACCTGTTTTCAAAATCTACCTTCTGTTTTTGACGGATGACGAATTCCACCAACTAGTTGTTTCACCATGAAAACCTAAAACCAAAAAAAAAAGCACTAAGAAAAAAATATATAATTGAAAAAAATCTCAAATTAACAAAAACAATTGTCTGCTGCTCCCTTAGTTGCGGTGCCAATTCGATGGGTTGTACTCCACGTCAAAATATTTCGATACTTTATTCAATAACGAGTATGAGCAAGTAGGGATTCATTACCACAAAGAAAATGGAACTTTATTTGTTTCCAACTTCTATGTAACCAATGGGGTACATAATTTTTAAACTAAATTATAACAATGAAAGTAAAACCGATGGTTAAGCATTCATTGTTCATCACTAGACAAATAATTAACCAACAAGTTAGATTTATCTTCTTATTTCTCTTTACACCAATAACTTTAGAGCATTCCATCGTGGACTGTCCAGCAAAATTCCTAGTATCATCAAGTTCGCAAGAGTCACTCCTTGAATCTTTGTTCCTAAATAACTCGGTTCAAGAGTCACTCAAGTTTAACACCTACTGAGAGCAAGTGGTATTTGTGAATTAGGTTATTTTAATTTAAATAGCATGACGCAAGATTCATATAAATTTAACCTAGATTACGCTTTTATACATAATTGCATGGAAACATCCCAATTGTTAACAAATATCTTACACTACTTATGACTAAGGTTTGACAGTTACGGATCTGAAACCTTGGACTAGCTATAGATATGAACTCGGGTTTATTCAATTTGCAAGTTAAACCAACACAATTTCTATCATACATGGCAATATTAACAGTATAACATAAACTATTAAAAAGAGCATAAAAAAATATAACTTACTTCATTGATTAAATCACCATGTTTATGACTTTACACTCATCCCATACCAACAAGAAAACTAGCTATATATGGATTTACGAAAACCCATGTAAAAAGTATACAGGGAAAGAAGAATAAGAAGAAGAAAATTAAAAATATCATCATCCTCCCCTTTAAAGGGGTAAACCAAAATCTGCCCTATTATGTGAAGAGAAGTTGTGTAGGATATTGTATGTAGGCTCCCTTTTATATAGAACACGCAATTGGGGGATAGAGGAAAAGATAAAAACGGGATATAAATAGTAAATCGTAGTCACCCCTTATCCATGTATTTTAACTAATTCCTAATCTACCCCTCACTAATCATGTTTAGTGGTTAAATATAATTAGGTAAGCTAATAGATTAGTTTGATAATCATTAGAATAAATCATTATCATTGAATTTGTTGATGCAACAACATTAAATCAAGATATTTATGATCATGAAGGTTTAGGTGAAGAACCAACCCAGGAAAGTAAACAAGCTAAATATACAAGTGCTCCAATTAGTCATATATAGGTATTAATGTATTGAAATTTGATTTTTTTTCATTGAATCCGCCATTGTTACGCCCTGAAAAACTCGGTCTTGGGCATGGTAAAAGTATGAATACAAGGCCGGCGGGGACCAAATCGGCATGGTATTCATACTTTCACCATGCCGATACACAATATCCCCAATTTTGAAATTGTAGTTCATTATCGATCATGCCGTAGTAATGCCGCATGGTTGATTCCCAAGTATACCGCGCCGGTTTGAGGACAAAAACATACATAAAATCATGCGAAATAGCAAGTATCATCATGGTATTCATCCTAAAACCATGCCGACACTAGTATCGGCATGGTATTCATTCTAAAAACCATGCCGACACTAGATATCGGCATGGTATTCACTCCTAAAAGCCATGCTAAGCACCAGATATCGACATGGTATTCATCCTAAAACCCATGCGGGCACTAGATATCGGCATAGTATTCATCCTAAAAAGCCATTCCGGCAAAAAACAACAGTAGGGTATTCATCATGAACACAAGCCAGAGTGGATTGATTTCGGTTTATGATTCTAACCCAAACGAAGTTTTAAAACAACAACAACACTTTAAATATGATTAGGTATCATGTACCTTCTCAATGATGCCGTTTCTTCTTCTTCTTCTTGCTCAACAACAATTCAATTTAACCTATCTTTAAGAACTTGTTAGGATTTGATTTTGATTTTTAGTTTTAAATTTTAACTTAGATGGAAGGGTATTTTTAGTATTTCCGCTCCCAAAAAACACCCCTTAGCGGACACTATTGGATGGGGTTAGTAATTCATATCCCCCAATTAATATAAGTATCCCCAATTGCGCGTTCTTTATATATGATTTTGTAACCTTCTTTTAATGTATTTCCATCTATGAAATCTAACCTCCTCAAATAGTTAAACCTCCTTTTAGTCCTTATCCAACTATGAGACTTAATATCCTCAATAACCAACACCAATCCTTATTATCACGTCCAAGGAAAGCTCAAAACTCAACATCTTCTATCCTTCCCGCACGGGCCCAATAAGGCCAATAACCAACCAATATCAAATCCAAGTTAGTTTCAGTGTTTTGCTCATAACTTCTTTGTCCGATGTCGGGATGACCTCATTCTTTTTGTGTTAGCTATGTATTTTTGGTCTCTACAAGATATCGGTATAAATTTTGGGATTCAATGAGTTCCACTTGGTCTTTGGTTCTTCACTTGTAGACTTTATTTTCTTGATACGTTTATTGTCATTCCACTTCTTTTGGTTGATTCACTTAAGATGACACACAAAATAGAAAAGGAACTTAATCACAAGAAATATATAAGAATTATAGAAAATATAAATATGAATTTGATCGTAATAATATGTAAATTATGAACTTATCATCTCCTAACTGGATTTCTACAAAAAATTGTCATTTCATAACGAATGTAATGTGCAATGTATTTAACACAATTTTTTTTGTTGTTGTTCTAAAAAATTTTTATAATTAATACTGCTCGTGGCTCTGGCAAAAAACTTAAATAAAATTCGTAATGAGTTTAAATAATATATTATTTTGTTATTGTAGATGGGGCAAAACGAGTTGCTTGTTTTTACAGAATTGAGGAGACGACCGTGCGGAGGAAACTCCTTGAACCGAGCGAACTATCTAACCTCACACGTTGCACCGGCAAAAGGGAGTGCTTTGAAGTCAATAGATCAATCCGTAGGACTCCGGCCTAAACCAAGATAATGGTCGTTCCAGTCAATTCGGTCACAAGAGTGGATGGGTCGATCCAGGAGGGAAGCCGAGAAATGTGTGAGATCAATGGTGATCGAAGATTGTAGGTGTATTCTCGTGAAGAAATAAGATAAGCTCGATTGATTGAATTTACTCGTTGAAAGTAATTGCTCGATGTTGAGTTCTTAATTTCTTGTTGTCTGTTTGAAGAAAGATCCCTCTTGCTCAATCATGATTCAAAGACTTATTTATATTGCTAGAATTGTAAACACCTTAATCCCATGAAGTGTGACAAATTCTTTGAGTCAAAGAGTGGGGAAGTGGAAATCGTGTTAAAACCAGTTGCTCATCGTGCGGAGACTTGGTTTATTTTCCATCCACTACTTTGCTAACTCCTCCAACTGATTGCACGACTTGCTCACATTCTCATCGTGTGTATGAACACACGTGCCGTAGACCGCCAGACCAATACCCTAGTTAATATCCCCATGTGACACGATTGATGTCTCGTGATTGTGGATTCTGCAAGGCAGACATGTATTGCTGAGTCGAACGTGATTTATAAATGTTCTGAGACTCATGAATTGAACGTGTCTGTTGAGACGAAGGTATAATTCTCAAGTAAATGTTGATAGTTAAGATGAGCAAATATTGCTCATTCGATGGATTGTTGAATATTGATAGTTGAACCAATATTCCTTAGTCTGAGCAAATATTGCTCGTTTGATGAATTATTGGTAGCAGGACCAAAATAAAATATTAATTTAAAATACTGAACCGAGTATAATTAATAAAAATGTTGATCATGGGATCAACAAAAAATCATTAGCGTTTGAATCTGGAGTTATGAATCTTGGATTCGAAACCCTAATTCGATCAAATGATGATCAATTGATGATTTATTGATAGGTTCATCATTCCTTCGTGTTTTGGAATGCTCGTTCGTGCATTCAGGTGCTCGTTAGTGCATTATTGTTGAGTACACTTGCACAATTTTGGTCGGGGCTTACTCGGCTCAGATGCCCGTACGTTGAATATTTATTACTAACCCATGGAATTCTGCTGGGAAGAACCATGAATTGAAGTAACGAAATATTATGAACAATGTAGAATATTTTCCAGGGATTCAGTTAATGAATCTAGTGATTTAGAAATAATTAATTAATGGCTCTATACTAGTACGATCGTCTAGGAGCATTAATTATTCATGAATTGAGCGATATGAGCTTGTTGAAGCGTCATATTTCTTTTATATAGTCAGGGAAAACATTGTTACATCCTGAAGACGTTATTGCTCTATACTAGCAGGCAAGCTGACTAGGAGCCGCCCAGTCATTCGATTCTATATAGAAGTAATTACTGAAATTGCTCAGTATTCATGAGACATGCCGTTGCCTCAGCTGAGAGACTACACATCTACATATACTGTGAGAGACAGTATTCTCAGTCATAGATTCTTGTGGCATGAGATTTCATGCTTCGATGAGAGACATGAGCCTCAATACTCGTCTGATTGCTGGATCAGGAGCATATACAATAATGGTTTTACGATTTTAGCCCTTGTCAAAAATCCACCATCTACATTAAGTCCCATGCTTAGTGAGGGACAGTCATGTTCCTCAGTCAGCACTGGATGGTGATTTTCCAGTTACAAACAGAATAAGTGATTGAACTTAGTCGTAAGATAAGATGTTACCGGATTTTCGATTGCGCAAGCAAACCACGGCTTGAACGAAGATATCAGTGGCATGATAGAGTGTCATATAACGAGCATAAAATGGTGTAGCACCGCTGATTTGGTGATGGAACCTTGGTCGGTTTAGGATTCGCGGGTCCGGCCCAAAAAGGAAATCCTTGTGAAATTAGGTTTTGGAAATAAAATTTGATATAAAAGGAATTAATCCCTATTTTTTTTATTTCACCTACAACGACCACCACCTTCATCTCTTCATCACCTTCACGCCATCAGGGAGGCGCAAAATTTTCGCCGGAGTTTCCAGCCGAATGACCACCGTCCCGCCAACTTCTTCCCGTTGAGCGCAAGGCTGTGTACGTGATTTTTTTTTTTTTTTAAAGTTTGCCTTCTGTTCATGAGTTGTTCATCATAAAAATAATATGTGTATATACATACTTTTGGATATGAGTTTTATGAAAAAACCCTTGTTTTAGGAACGTACGTTCGTTCGATCGTTAGTTTAAGAAACAAGTAATAATCCCTGACTTAGGAGAGATTTTTTTTTTATATATATAGACATGTGTCCAGTGATAAAATTTTGTTTATGAACTTTCATGGAAACCAAAACTTTATCTTAAGAGGTGTGAGCTTTCACAAAATCGAAATAAACCCTCGTTTCAAAGACGAACGATCGTACCGTGAATATTCACAAAACTTCATGTATAGAACCGTGACTTGTTCACGGGTTTTTTTTTTACGTGAGTTTTACTCATATTAAAATAATAAAGTTTATTTTTGCGTGAATAATTCACGTTTTATATATATATATATTTGAAAAATCAAAGCCTGACTTTGGATGGTGTTTAAAGGTAAACAATTATTTATGATGAAATATTGTTTAGTTTTCGTAATTCAGTGGTTAATGTACACACAGTAGAAGTGTTCATGATTTTATGAAAATCTGAGTTTTGGTCGTCTTTTTTGTAGGTTCGAAGAGGCGAGCGAGTTTTGAAGTGTTAACTCTTGCATTACAATTACTATTGTTAGTGGAATCGTAAAAGGTAAGAGTTTAAGAATTACCATTTCATTGTGAAATTGGCGTTGACATATCCATGATTCCGTGTCTCTGGTTGCAGATAATGGTATCTTCCAGCAGTGATTATTCTTCCAGTTCTTCTGAGGAGGATTCTAGAATCCCCGCGGCTAAAGCACGTGCCAATACGGATCATGCTAAGAAGATGATAAATAACATGTCTCTCGATAAGCTAAAAGCTTCTCATGACGAGCTCTTGAAGAGGAAAGAAAGGAAGGAGATACTTGCTGAGTATCGAGAGAAAAGACGCACCAACGGAAAACGCTAGAAGCCGAGGAGAGACTCCAATCCCGTCCCGATGGTGTAGCCTCGGACTCATATACCGAAGAACAAGAACCTGTATGGGAGTCGATGGAACGTAAAAGTAGGCCATATCCACCGCACAGGGAGATTGAACGACAAGTTAAGGCTGATCTCCAAGCTGAATGTGATGAAGAAGATTTATTGGATGTGATATATGGCGATATCGAAGAAGAATTCCCTGATGATTCGGACAGTGACTCCGAGAAAGAGTCTAAAGAGGATTCTTCAGAGGATGATGATGATGATGAATCGGATGACTCTGACGATTAGTCTTGTTCACAATCTTGAAAATTTGAATGTTTTCTTTCTTCGTAGTAGACATCTCTTTGATTGTTTGAACAGCTTCACTTCAGAATTAGGATTTTCTTTTTTGAATGATAAACCTTTTATTAATATTGAATCCTTCTGATTAAATGAAATGGACCAATGTTCATGTGCCAAAATCCATCATGATCCCCTTTGATGATTTCCGTCTTTTGAGAAGTACCAAAACATGCCGGTTGAGAGACATGTGACGTGTACAAATCCGTGTGGCTATTTTCTGACCATGTCCAGCTTTGGTCATTGTCAGTCCCCAGTACGTTATTTTCCTCTGTGTCTTCAGTATTGATCTTGTTTGAAACTTAGGGTTTCAGTGAAACTCGCAACTGGATTGACTATTCGCAGAAGATAAGTGTCCACCGTATCCAATATATATCTTCAAGACTTTGAGTCTATCATCTATGCGAATATTTCCTCCATTTCTGAGTTAGTTTCATCATACAGAGGAAATTTTAATCACCATATCTTCGTCGACATGTCAGACAGTAGTTCATCTCCTCATGCATCTCCATTAAAGTGGGAGCCAAGAAATCCAACCCGGTACGAGGTATCCCTTTGTTCTTCTTTAGTGTAATCAATGACTGACTAAAGAAAGTATTTGTTGCGAGATGAACTAGGGTGATCAATGTTCTTCTTCTTCCCCACATAACTCAAGAACTAAACGCACCATCAAAATTCCTACTCGTTTCAAGTCCGCCTGTGTGGGTGTTGGGACATCTGTGAGTTTTGATGAAGATTTATTTTGAAAGAACGCTTATTCAAATATCTATTAATTCTGAATGCTGTATTTACAGGTTGATGTTCATGTTGTTGAGGACGGGAAGAAGAAAAGACAGACAACAATAGCAGCAATTGATGATGATCATGTTGATGACGATTCAATCAATCTTGTGGAAGCTGATGTTGAGGTCCTTGCCCATGAGTATCCGACTGCTGGACTTCCTTTTGACATACCCATGGAAAATGTTTGCCCAGATAATCAACTTTTTGGCGGCTTCATCGTGCCCAAGTGTCATGCACTGCTGTACACCAAAATCTGGAGAAAGTATGGACACATTGCCACCATGGAAGTATGGAGGGGTTTTCTTCCAACTCTCTTGACCACGGTTGCTGGCTTGTTGCCTATCATTGATGAGATGGACAATAAGAACTTGCGGGATGTTAAGAATAAAGAGCTTTGCAGATGGAATGATATGATCTCGAATTGTGAGCTCTTGAAGTTCAATGTAGACTGGCTTCGTCGTCGCATTGAGATCATCAAGATTGATAGGGCTGTTGTTGTTGCTAACATGATTTTCTCGTCGACTGCTATCATGGAGGAAGAGAGAGCACTCGCTTTGGAATCATTGAGGGTTGACAAAGCAATTGAAGATTTGAGGATGAGAAATGAAAACTTGCGAACGAAGTTGAAGATGATTTCCAGTAAGAATTATCTGTTATTGGACGGTGTGCTCTAGATGAGCATTTATGATTGTTGTTTTCGAATAGGTTTAGGCTTTTTCTTGAGGTAGGATAATTGATTATGGCATGAAGGAATTTTGTTCATTTATGAAATGTTTAATGAACAAAGGAGCATTTTGCACGCTCTTTGAAGGAATATAAATTACATTTTTGAAAAATGCTTGAAATGATGAAAAGGTAATTGTTTTCTATGGATCAGGCGTAATATGCTTTGAGCCATTTATCGTTGATTATATTTCCTTCCACTCCTCCATCAATATCTAAGATCTTGTAATATCCACTGGATACCACCTTGATGACTACATATGGTCCTTCCCATTTCGGAGAGAACTTGGGAGCAGACAAATCTTGTTGAATGTGTTTTGTTGTCTTTAATACGAAATCTCCTACTTGGAATGTTCGAGGTCTTACCATTTTGTTGTAAGCTCTGGAGATCCTTTGTTTGTATGCTTCTACGTATTTTTCTACCTTAGCCCTCCTCGACTCAAGCATGTCTAGTTCAGTGATTCTTGAGTTGGACACTTAGGCTTCATCCCATTGTACTCTATTGGCTGTTGCAATCCTTTGCTGAAGGAATTTTGATTTCTGCTGGGAGTATGGCGTCTGCTCTATAGACGAGAGAGTATGGTGAAGTTCCGATTGAGATTCTTGGCACGGTATGATAGTCCCATAAAGCCATAGGCAATTGTTCATGCCACGTTCGAGGATTATCATGAATTGTTCGAATGAGAATTCGGATCAAAGTTTTGTTGGTGCTCTTTGCTTGTCTGTTTCCTTGGGGATAGTACGATGTGGAGAAAACTTGTTTGATGCCGTATTTCTCGAGCAATTATGTCGTGCTTGTTGGCAAAGGAGTTCCATTATCGGTGATAGTGTGTTTAGGAACACCGAATCTACATATTATGTATTCTTTGATGAAGGCTGCAATCGTGACTCCAGTGGTGCTTCGAAGAGGAATACCTTCAACCCATTTGGTACAATACTCAGTTGCAGTGATGATATATTCATGCTGCTTCTAAGATGCTGGATTGATTTTCCCGATGATAGCCAGTCCCCAGCTATAAAAAGGCCATGGACTGTTCACAGAATTCAATGGGAGACAAGGAGTGTGGATGAGATTACCATGAACTTGGCATTGGTGACACCTTTGAACGTACGCAGCTGCATCGTCTTCCATGGTCGGCCAATAATATTTCTCATGAATTTGGAGAAATAATTTCCTTTTTCCTTAATGTTCTCCATCTTGCATCTCCTTTAATATTGTTGGGATTTCATGCTCAGATAAGCATCTCAGTAAGTTCCCACCAAAGATTTTGCGGTATAAGATTCCATTAAGAAAGACAAATCTTTTAGCTCTCTGGATGAGTTTGATTGTTTCTTTCTTTTTCCAACGGAAATTCATTGTCCCGGAGGTACTTGATGTAAGGTTCCCTCCAGTCCCCAATGTGATGGGCTGTCAAAGCTTCTAGGTGATGAGGAGGCGTCTGACAATTGGGACAAGATTTCTGCAGAATTCTTGATTGAGCCTCCATGGAAGGCCAATAGTATCCCATCCTTTGAAGCTTTCTGTAAAGTGTTACTACTAACGTTTGTCCGCAGATTTCTTCATGTATGTGTTTGAGTTGTTCGTCCGCTTCTTTATTTCCGAGGCATCGTGATAAAGGCCCATCAGGATTTCGATAGTATAACGCTCCATGAAGCAAGAAATAATTCTTTAATTCCTTGAAACTGACTTTTCCTTACGAAGAAGAATCTCAATTCATGAATAATGGGCGCTCGCCAATCGTTTGCTTGAATGTCTTCAACTTGAGCAAGCCAGGTAGATGACACATCACGCCTCTGTACTGTGATTGTTTTCTCTGCTTCTTCGAATTGCAGCTTAGAAGCGAGAGTTGCCAGGCAGTCAGCATGCATATTGTTAGTTCGTCCAGTATGGAAAATCGTTGTATCAGCGAAATGAGTTAATAGCCGCTGAGCTTCAGTTCTGAATGGGACGAGCGTGATTTCTTTCAGAGAGTATGTTCCATTCATTTGATTGACCAGTAGTTTTGAATCTCCTCTTATCTCAAGGTGTGTTGCTCCCGCTTGCTTGGCCAGGGACAATCCTAGTAAGAAAGCTTCATATTCTGCTGAATTGTTGGTGCAGTGAAAATCTAACTTGAATGAATGTGAGAAAACTTCGCCAGATGGAGATACTAGCACTACGCCCACTCCTCCGGTGTCGTTGCTATGAGTGGCGGATCCGTCAAAGTATGAAAGCCACGTCTCTTCTTTGATGACTAAGATCTCTGAAAACTCACCAGGCACATCTTCATGTAACATTGTTGCATCTTCTCTGGAAAATCGGCGAGCAAGTCACAAATCGCTTGGCCTTGGATTGCTTTAGGCGGTACACAAGATATGTCAAATTTCGACATTCGAAGTAGCCACTTTGCTGGTATCCCTATCAATGTTGGCTTTGATAGTAAAAACTTTATAGGGTCGGCTTTGGAAACGAGCACGACTCTGTTGGATAGCAAATAGTGCCTGAATTTCTGGATTGCATGTACCAATGCTAGACATGCTCTTTCAGCCTTTGGTATCGGAGTTGAGCGTCTCTCATTGTACGGCTGAAGTAGTAGATCGGTCGTTCGATGCCTTCTTCGTCTTCTTGAGCAAGAAGTGCTCCGATAGAAACATCACTGGAAGCTATGTAAAGTATCAGTAGTCGTCCTTGCACCGGAGATTTCATGACAACAGGTGATAATAATATCTGTTGTATTTTCTGGAATGCTTCTTGTTGGACGGTTGTCCATGTAAAACTTGCTCCTTTCTTCAGTAAGGGGGTGAACGAAGCAATGAGTTGAGCCAATCCAGGAATGAAGCGTCGAATATAATTTACCTTGCCCATAAAAATCTGGAGTTCCTTCATAGTGCGTGGAGGAGGCATGGTAGTAATAGCTTTCTTCTTTTCTGGATCGATCTTGATTCCTTCTGCTGTGACCAGGAACCCTAGAAACTTTCCGGAGGAAATACCAAAAGCACACTTCAGAGGATTCATCTTTAATTTGTATTATATGCATCTTTTAAAAACTTGGCTCGGAACTTCAAGATGGGATGCTCGAGTCTTCGACTTCACCACCAAATCATCAACATAGTCTTCCACTTGCTTGTGCATCATGTCGTGGAATATGGCAGTCATGGCTCGTTGATAAGTAGCACCTGCATTCTTTAATCCAAAGGGCATCAAAGTGTAGTGAAATTCCCAATAGGAGTACGGAATGCGGTCTTATTGGCGTCATGCTCGTACATCTTGATCTGGTTGTATCCACTGTAACCATCCATGAATGAGAACATATCGTGACCACTGGTTGCATCAACGAGCATATCAATGTTGGGTAAGGGAAAATCATCCTTCGGACAACATTTATTCAGATTCCTGAAATCAACACAACATCTGATTTGACCCTTTGTCTTCTTGACAGGAACAATGTTTGCCAGCCATGTTGGGTGTTGAATAGGTTTGATGAATCCTGCTGCTAGTAGTTTCTGAATCTCAACTTTGATTTGTTCCTCGACTTCGTGTTTGAACTGCCTAGGCGGTTGTTTGACAACTTTAGAGCCAGGAGTGATGTGCAGATGATGAGTAACTAATTTGTCATCTAGACCGGGAATTTTTTCGTACGTCCAAGCGAAGACATCCTAATACTCTTTCGGCCAGTTTATCGGTTAAATCCGTTCCTTTGGTGACGACATGAAACTAATTAAAATTGGTCTTGGATAATCCTCCGTCACGATGTTGATTGTTTTGAGATCATCAGTGGTGGAATCAGTGCCGTCTTGCAACTGTCGTGGAGCATCTTGAACCTCTTCGTCGAGTGATGGTTCGCTCTGACATGATTCTTCGGGGTGGGGAGACTTTTCATTATTCTCCACTGTTAATTGATAATCTTTGCATCGGCGATAAATGATCCTCCCCTCCGCATCATGAATGGCTATGAAATTAGATCCCGGAGTTGAGACCTGATCCTTACGGCGCTTAATCGGTGTAGCAGATGACTTGATCAACTTAGCGCCTGAGGATGATGGTTTGTCAGCAACTTCTTCAATGAACTTCCAATTTGGGAGTGGGGTGTTGTAAATCTTGCTTGGAGGTTCGGGGATGCTTTTCTGAGATTCAAGGAATTCAACATCATAGACGGGAGCATAAGGAGATGACGAAGCCGCGATGCGAACAATCTTGTTGTTGAGCAGAGCCTTCATTCATTGATGGTACGTTGAGGGAACCACCTTGTTGTCATGAAGCCAGGGGCGTCCAAGTATCATGTGATAATCATGTTCTTGCCCAATTACATGGAACTTTAACTTTGATTGGATAGGTCCTACCTTTAAGTCTACATATGTATATCCATACGTATAGCTCTGACTTCCTTCAAAACCCGTCATCAAGATGGGATGACGAATAATTTTGTTTTGTGCGATCTTGGCCTCCTTGAGAGTCTTCATAAGAATAATATTTGTGGAAGCACTGTGTATCAACGAGAGCTCTCTTGAATTCAGAGTCTTTGATAAAATCGGTTACGTATAAGGCTCCATTATGCCCTTCATCTGCCATGCGGTCTTCTTCCCCGAATGTGATGTTATTGATCGAGTGTTCGGACACCATGGATACTTCTTCAACGGTTGGAGACGATGGAATTAGTTGCACGTCGGACTATATTTGGTTGAGTGCAACAAATGTATTCGTACGCTGATCTCTGGAGAAGTGTAGGAGTTCACATAAACTCTCGATCAAATGTGTAACTTCACGATCCACCGTCTTTTCATAAGTGGTGAAGCTGTTGGCTTGAGGGTTAGCGTCAGTGGTGTCAAGAGACGAGCGTTCTACAACTTGATCTCCTAAGATTCTTGTCAGGTCCACCATACAGTTGAACAAATTATCGATTGCTTCCTTCAATCGATTTATGTTCCTTTCCAAAATCTCTTGCCTTTGTACCAGTTCAGCTTATGACGGAATTTCTCCATCAAATGCATTTATAGATGAGAAAGGAGTAGTAAAGTAAGGATGACGAATGTTACCAGAGTCATTTGGATGAGCCAGAGAAGCGGCACCATTTGAAAGACTTTGACTGGAGTTTTGAGTAACTGAATTGGATCTAAGACCGACCATCTTTGTGAGAATTGAGATTGCAACCGAGAGAATGATCTCTCACTGTGGTCGCCAATCTATAGATGGTGCAAAACGAGTTGCTAGTTCTTACGGAATTAAGGAGACGACCGTGCGGAGGAAACTCCTTGAAATGAGCAAACTATCTAACCTCACACAGATGCACCGCAAAAGGGAGTGCTTTGAATTCGATAGATCAATCTGTAGGACTGGTCGGTTGTCAATCCGTCAAATATAATTTCACTTTCTCAATCAACTAGATATAAATATAGTATGTGATAAGAAAGAGTTCGTATCCACAAGGAGGCGTTTGTTGTTATAAACTTTCAGTTTCTAAAGTAACCCAAGGTATGTTTGTTGTATTTAAGCAAATAAAAGTAATTAAAAGCAAAGTAAGTAATTGGAATTATCAATAAGGAGAAGATATTGGTCAAGGGATGGTATCATTCACAAACATGTATTTTCATCAATGATTAGAATTGGTATTTAATCTCGTATTTATTAAAAGTCCTAGGATATCTTGATCGCAAGTATAACCCGTTAATTCCCTGTTTTCATCACAACCACATTAAAAGATGCATATGTGAATTCTTCGTCGAAAGCAACCTAAAGTGTAAAAGCACAATTAAGTTTAACTCCCTAAAAGCATTAAGATTTATGGAATAAGACTCATCAATGCAAACGAATGTGTAAAAGCACTAAACGTTTTAACAAAAGTTATAATTCACTTGTGACTAATAGGATATATCACTATAAGCACTAATCACAATTATGCTACTTAGAATCGGATAAACAACGTTTTCGTATTGAAAACCCTAATATAGCTCTAGAGATGAACACAAATCGGATTGATTCCGGACTCAACCTAACAAGTTTTCAAATCTTATAACACTATTAATTGCGAATCACAAACAATAATTACTGAGACAAAACTAATTCATTGAATCAAAAGCATGTTGAGAAATCAACTTTTATCCCATAACCAATAAGTTGTTTAGCTACTCATAGCTATGGAGTTCATCTTCATCAATATTCAATAATAAAACAAGGAAGAAGAAGAACAAAACCAAACCCTAGAAGCGTAAACAAAAGTGGCTCTCCAAAATTCCAAGAAAAAGATATCCATAAGTTGTAGAAGAACTTCCCTTTTATAGCTTTCTCCAACTTCTAAAATTAGGTCTAGTCTTCAAAGTCCATTAGGTGAGAATCCACCAAGCCCACAAGAATGAGAAACCCCGTGTAGAAAATACGCCCCAAAAACGGTCGCCGGAAATCGGCCGGAAAGTCGCCGGAAAAAGCTCCGGTGACCGGTAAAGTCCGCCCGGTCACCGGTCAACGAGTCAACTCGGGTCAACGGGTCAGGTCACTATTCAGCCGAGTCAGATATCTACTGCACCGCCCGGTCCGGCTCACCGAGTCACTTTGGCCTAGCCATTTGCAAGGCTAAATGCTGTGTTGCACCAGGATGGTGCATCACTACATTTCTTCCATAGACCATAATAGCTGCACCATCATTGCAAACTCCCAGGCCAACACTAGCTCTGCAATTCCTTTTCATGGTACCACCCAGCCATTGCACAGCTCAATCAAGGCAACCATTTCCCTGTCAAGCATGGCCGTATTTGCTCAAGCCTTCACCGGATCGCCAATACCAAAACATACTTCATTGCTCGGATGCAATACCTTCCTGTCTGTAGCTTCAACTTCATCCCTTACCTTCACTTCAGCTTATGTCACAATGCAATACCCTTCCCGCAATGCATAGCTACTTGACTTTTTACCTTGGCTCAACCACCACCTTCCTTCCTCGGTTCCATACCCATTTTGCCATCATCCGGCCCACACTACCAACACCAATTGAATTACAGCTCCTTGACCAGTTTGTACTCCACCTGCAAGACCTGTTACCTACACCTGCATCTCAGTTTCAACTGCACTGCCATCACCTCCACCAGCTGCCAAGTTCCCATAACATAACCACCCTCTGTAACTGCAACCCTCCTGCAGTTCAAGCTCAGCACAACAACACATTCACTATTTGCAACACAACTCCACCTTAAAAAACCTAATCACCAAGACACAGGACACAACATCTCAGATTTAACTGCGCCTGCAATGCCATTTCAACACTTTCAGTTCATAACAGCATCATCACTCAGCTCATTGCCTGTAGCTTCACCAAATTGCCCTGAGCCACCATTCATCATAATTCCAGTTTCAGCTCACCATCAGAACTTCTGGCTACAACACTTGCATTCATGACCTGCAACTCTCAACTATACCAGCCCTGCAATTCCCTGCACAACCCATCAGCAACAGCTCCAGTCTCAGCACCTGCAACAGCTATTTCCCTGCCATTCAGTAAGCCATCTCCAAAATTCATAGCCACAACTACATCCATCCTGCAATCTCCATATTTTGCCCTGAGCAACCAGCAAACTCCAAATGCAGAGCCACTTGCCAGACTCAAAGCCCTGCATCAGATGCATAGCTCTGCTCATTGCCTTCATACTACAGACTCAAATCTGTAGCTTTCTCATTTCCTCACCACCATCACAGTGCACCCATAACTAGTTAGACAACCAGCTTACCACCAACCATTTCAGTTTCCCTTCTTACATCGTTAGGGTAACTCAAGCTCATTCTCGATTGAAACCACAAATCCCATCTCTTTAATGGCCTCAGAGCCTAGCAACTTCTCCATTACCCCCCGCAATCAATCCCCGCACCACTCACTCATCCGCCTTCATTTCATAAACCATTCACAAAAATGACCCTAAACGGACTCAAATTCCTCACAACCATTTGATCCTCCCCGTAACTCAACCAACAAACCCCCGATTTCGTGTCACCACCACAAGCAACAGATCCATCACTCTTCTTCCCTATACTGAGCAGATTCACCTCCCCGTAACCATTAACGATCTAATTAACTCAAACCCATTTCGGATTCAACACAACTCCTCAATTCGTTCGAAGTCAACAACCACAACCCTAACTTCTTCCATCACCAACAACAACAAACCTAGACAAATTCAGCCACGATCCAGGCTTAATCAAGTTGTCGTCATTACTCTTGAATCCATCAATTCCATCATCTCTTCCTTTCTCGAATCGACAATACCCATGACCAATTCCACACGGTTTCATCCATACTATCTACACAATCAACATCACCAACTCTTTTCATATCTTTGCCTCCATCTCTATCACTAATTCGAACCATCAATCCAGTTCCATTTCTCAAATTCTCCTTTGCGCAGCCATTTTTCTCTAAATTTGAGATCGAGTGTAATGAAACTCGATTTAGAGTTGTAGAAATGAAATGATCTGACCACCCAGTCTTTCAGCAGATAAGGGGTACCCGGTGGCAGCCCCTTAACATTTGCTGGCTGTCATTTAATACTTCTCCAAAGGAAAGTTGTCCCTTAACCTTGGGTCAGCTCCATATATCACTTGCCTGTGAGATGACAATTTCGCCCTTTGGCTCAATTTGGATAATTTCTTCTTCTTTTCCTCCGTGCGACTCCATTGCACCTATAAAACTCAAAAGCACGCGTAAAGTACATAATTCACAAGAAAAATAGCAAAGAAAGCATAAACTCTATATAGTAAATACGGTGTATTCTACACCTATCAGATTCCCCCACACTTAGACTTTGCTAGTCCTCGAGCAAATCAAACAAAATAATAAAATACAACAACTCCGTGTCGTCGAGGCTACGGTCACTTTTAGCATAAATAACAAGCCTTTAAACCCTTAGGTGTCCCTAGTGGACGAGTTATAGTCTCGTGAGGGTTTACTAGAGATATACCCACAAAACCTATTTTTCCAACTTACTAGTTCTCCGTAATGATAGTATCCAACGCGCTAAGAAGATATAGAGATTCCCGCACACTAGTCATAAGAAGTTAGACACATAAATGAACACAATCTCATTCTTAAAAGTTGAGAGAGAAGTAACCATCCCTTCTCGACTAAAATTCGGGTTCGGAGTGATCAAAAGTCTCGACTCTGCCTCACAAGAAAGGGTTTTATGAAATTGCTCTCAATAATAAACATCTCTTTATGGGTCACACATGTGTCCAGGTTGGAATGAAGAGAGAATCATGCGACACGTTGAATGGTAGGAAGGCATAACCCTCCGAAATATTTTGAAAACCCACATCTTTTATATATTTTCGAAAATCCATTTTTCTGACGATCTCTTCGAAAGGAAATCAACCATTTAACGAAGGTGGGAATATGCTTACTTACGGTGAACTGTTCGGCGTGCAGCTAGCACCACTCTCACAAAGATCCATAGAAACGTCTTCGGTCTTCTATCGGTGTCTTCATCTTCGTCTTCGGTCTTCAACTCTTGATGATAACTCTCGAACTTCGTAGAATCTTGACAATATGATTCTTTCCTCAAATTCCTTGTCGCTTGAAACTTCATTATAAATATTCCTTCTTTCCATAGGCTTTATTGAAAGAATACAAAAATAAAAACAAACTATACAAACCCAATTTTTATTTTTTTCCTTTTTCTTCTTTTTTTTTTTTTTTAATTTTCGTTTTTTTTTTCTTTTTTTTTTCAATTTTTTTTTTTTGAATAACAAATAAAAATAAAACAAAATAAAAACATTTTTCTCTTGTCTCTTTTTTTTTTTTTTTTTTTTTCATTGAGACAAGAGAAAGTAAAAAATACAAAAATAAAAATGTAAGTACAATGCCATGGTATAAGTACTTTACCGCTTGAAACTTCACAACTTATATGTCTTGATATCATAAACTTCTCAATTCTCATCCTTAATAATTTCCACTCTTGTATAATAGTCTTCAACTTATAAAAATTCCGTCCCTCGTTTTGTTGCTTTACTCAAATCGAAATCGCCCATTTCTCGTACCGTTGCTTGTAAACCTCGAACGTGTTCAACTTTCCTTCGAATTTGTGATGCTCCTCTTGTTGATGATGATGGTGTTTCTATGGACCTGTTGGTGTAGAGATAAGGTGGATGGTGCTAAGCTGCGAACAAGATCACAAGTGGTATGTAAGTTAGCAATTGATGTCACCAACATGGTTGATAAAAATAGCACTCAAGAGATCAAAATAGTGCTTCTATGGTGGGAAATTGGACAAACCATTCTCCCCCGGAATTTACGTACGGTGACACACACTCTAAAAGCACAATTTAGACAGTACAAAGAATTGAAGGTTGGTGCCTCACATTATGTAACATGGGTAGTCTCCACTATAGGGGATCACTGTTCTAATACCAAATTCAGTCTTGCACCTTATTTGCCACCGGCATGGTTAAATCCAACTTTAACTCTCATACAATTAAGAAACCCGATCATGTTCTCGTCATCTCTAAGTTCAGTCACTATTGTGAGATTCTCGATGTAATCTTAGCGACATGTATACTATGTGACTCTAAATAACTACAAGTTGGAGTTTTCTTATTCACTAGTTCACAAAAAGTTGAAAAATTGCAAAAACATACAACATAAACCACTCCCCCACACTTAAACTTTACATTGTCCTCAATGTAAATTGAATCATCCAAAAGTAAGTCAAGGTGGGAAATCCTAATAAGAAATCAAAAAAACAAAGTAAAAACAAACAAGAAAAACGAAAAACAAGAAAAGAAATAAATACAAGACAAGAAATACTCATCCTTTGGGTTGCCTCCCAAGTAGCGCTTGGTTTAAAGTCGTCACCGACTATCTCCTTGCTTTCTATGACTCCTCCGAGGGAGTACATCCACAAAAGTTAACTCCTTCCACCACTTCGGAAGTGAAGTTCTCATAATATGGTTTCAACCGGTGCCCATTAACTTTAAGTTCTTTCACGTAGCTATGCTACGAATTTCCACCGCACCATGAGAAAACACATTAGTAACAATAAAAGGTCCGATCCATCGTGACCTTAGTTTACCGGAAATAATTGCAAGCGAGAATTAAACAAAAGCACTTTCTCGCCCAATACAAAATTGTTTCTAGAAATCATGTTATCATGGAATGCTTTCGTCTTTTCTTTGTAAATCCGTGAGCTTTCAAATGCATCATTGCGAAGCTCCTCTAGCTCTTGAAGTTGTAACTTCCTTTGCTTTCCAGCCCCATCCATCTCCATGTTGCATTGTTAATAGCCCAAAACGCCTTATGCTCAATTTCCACGGGTAAGTGACAAGGTTTACCATACACAAGCCTAAAAGGAGACATTCCAATAGGTGTTTTGTATGCGGTTCTATACGCCCACAAAGCATCATTAAGTCGCAAGCTCCAATCCTTCCTTATTGGGTTCACCGTCTTTTCTAGAATTGATTTCACCTCACGATTAGACACCTCGGCTTGTCCATTGGTTTGGGGATGATAAGGTGTTGCAATCTTATGCGACACATTGTACTTCGCCAACAAGCTTTGTAGAATCCTGTTTTTGAAGTGAGAACCCCCATCGCTAATTATGGCTCTTGGAATTCCAAACCTTGCAAAAATATTAGCTTGCACAAAATCTGAAACCACTTTAGAATCATTAGTAGGGGTGGCTTTAGCTTCCACCCATTTCGAGACATAATCAACCGCAAGTAAGATATAAAAATTCCCATGGGAGTTGACAAAAGGCCCCATAAAATCAATACCCCATACATCAAAAACTTCAATAAATTGAATATAAGTTTGTGGCATTTGATTTCGGGCACCTAGATTGCCGGTTCTTTGGCACCTATCACAAGTTGTACAAAATATATGTGCATCCTTAAACAAAGTTGGTTGGCATACTTATTGACTACAAGAGGAAGTACCCTGATGCGAAATTCCAATTCTTTGTACACGAGTTTGCACTCAAGCATACTAAAATTCATATATAAGTCACGAGCTCTACTCGGATAGTTTACGAACATCATAACCTAGAGTCAACCAATCACATGGATAGATAATGAGATGGATATACAAAAACGTAGATGGTTTTGATGTTGACTAAGGTGAACAGTGTTTCTCATATCTCTGTCTAAGGCCACTGCCAAAACGAACCTATCTAATGGATTGAGATACTAGTCGACTAATATCAACACACGGGCATATACAAGGGAACCAGGTGGTCGATAATCCTAACTCTAGATCAACACAAGCCGGCATATACAAGGGTTCCAGGTGGTCGAATTTATTGAATTTATTCCGGTTGGTCAGATGGTCTGGTCTCAATTTTTTTTTTCTTTTTTTTTTTCTCTTTTTTTTTCTTTTTTTCATAATATTTTTTTTTTTTTTTTTTTTTTTTTTTTTTTTTTTCTTTTTTTTTTTTTTTTTGGTATCTCAATCACTCTATTTCACCCTAGCAGTAGTAACAACTTGAATCGTGAGCCCCACCTAATCACTTAGACAAACATATTTTAAAGAAAACAAAATATAAATAGAAGTGAAAAGGATTCAACGAGATATGGCGAAACTACCATGTTTTTTCTTTAATTCTAACACCTGAGCTCTATGCTTTTATGAATAGACTCTTTAGATGTTTCCATCTAATCATATTGGTTCCTCAACTCCTACAACCAAAATGCTTCCATCCACTTAGATTGGTTAGTGCCATCCTTAATAAGCATAAATTTCTAGTCTCCGGAGTTTATCAATGCAACTAAAAGTTTCTCCCATACCCCCAAACTTAAATCTAACATTGTCCTCAATGTTCTAAAGATAAAATTAAAAGCATGAACAAGGAGAAACTGTTACCATTTGAAGCAAAAGAGTTAAGGAAAGATATTACCGTGTCGCATGAATATTGGGTTACCTCCCAAGAAGTGCTAAGTTTAAAGTCTTGACCAGGACTAAGAAAGGATTAGTCACCTCATAAAATCATAAAGTAATAGCCGGAATTTTTGTGGGTCATCAAAACCAAATAGAGCTATCACAAGTAAAAGGAATCTGCAACATGCCAAGAAAATTAACAAATAAAGCACACCCTTGTCTAGTTTCCTGTTTAAGACAACTACATCTAGCTGTGGTTCAGGTTCAGGTTCTATAACTGGATCCAAATAAATTATTTTCATGTGTTGGAATTCCTCAAAGCTAAGATCCGGTTCAGGTTGTAAAGTCTGTAAAAACTCAAATAAGAACTTAGAGGCACATAATAATAACCTGAATAATTGCGGATCCTTAAAGTCAATCAGTTTTGACTCACACAATTGACCACGATGAAACTGGCGGTCAATCATAAGAAAACGTGTCGATACTAATTTCCTAAAGTACTTAGGTTTAGTCTCAAAACTAAATAACTGACACATTTTGAACTCGTACGTTCCCACAATTGGTTGAAAAATATTCGGTGGGAAAACAAAATCAATCTGGGTATCATAGCCTGGGCTAACCACATCAACCAGAGGATGGGCTTCTAACAACTGAACTTCCTTATGGACATCACTAGGTTCAGGAAAACGTGTATGAAGATAATCTTTTAAAATGGTTGAGGCACAAATGTCAAGTCCCAAGTGAGGGACCTTTCTAAGAGTTAAGGCACATGGAGAATGATAATCACCCCCAAACTTAGAGTTTTCAGTGTCTCTAGAAAGACTAGTCACAACTTCCCTACTTTCAAGGTCATCGATCCACGAAAATGGTCAATTGATTCTTCTAAGTCGGGTTCATCCTCACTCATCTCTACGAGTTCATTTTCTTTGTCTAAGACTAATGTTTCTAAATCGCTAGACTCTAAAACAATATTCTCAGAATAAACTCGTTCCTCAAAAGTATCATCAGCTTCGTAATCATAAGGGAATACTACATCGTCTAAAACGGGGGTATCTCTAGTAAAATCCTCGTCCTTTTGAATAGGTGAATAATTATTAAAATTTTTATGGTTTGAACTAGAAATATTATCATTATTAAGCTCAATTGGAGTAACAAATTCCTGATCACTATGCCTACTTATTTCAGATTCTTCATCAACACTATCCTCATTATAATCATCATTGTAATAACATGAAAATGGTCGAACCTCGTCTAAAAATGTAGTGTTACCAATTCTAACCTCGTCATCTTGATTATGCAAATAACTATCCTCATTTTCAACGGTACTATTGGAAACACTGTATTGGAAATTATTTGGAGCCAATTTTTCTACAATCCTATTTGTACTCTCAGTATATTGCTTAAGAGTATCTTCTAGAGACATCTTTGTTGACTGCTCGTCGAAAAGAATGTTACGGAGTTTTCTTCACAAATAAGGTATAACTCTTGAGAGCCTCTTCAGAGAAATAGAGGGATTGTTTTGCTCGTATGACTGGTGGGTGTGCGAATAGTAATTGGGCTCACTCTGGTATGAACCATAACCTTGAAAAGGGGGATGCTCCCAACCACTATTCACACTATGGTAATGTCCATTTTGAAAATTAGTCGGATATTCGTTGTATTGGCTATTGTAATACCAGTTCGACATTCTATTGCAATGGTGTGAGTTGTCACACAGAATAAAACCCACTGACAGGGGATTCGTGGGTGGATAGAGTCTTACCTCCCGTACCAGACGGGCGATGAACCATTGAAGTCGACTCAGGCCACCGACTCCTATGTCAGTGTACGAACCCGAGGGGCCGAGACAGTATCGTAACTGTCGTCCTTCCCTGCAAACAGTTAATATTTAATCTCAACCCTTCCTTAGGGTTTTAATAATAATGTCCAAGTCCAAAAATAAAGTCCAAAAAGTGTCTAAAAATAAAAAGAAAAATTACAAAAATACAACCCTATTTACAGTTTCTAAAAATAAAAATAAAAATAAAATAACTATATACAAAATCTTCTTCACTCCTTGGACTCCTCTTTTCTTTCCTTCTTTGGCGATGCTTTCCTTTTATAGCCCTTTTTCTTTCCTTGTAGCTTCACTCCAAATCTGAAAAGAATCGAAAAATACCAAAACGCGTAAAAAAGAACAAAAATAATAAAAATAAAAATAAACCTAAAACAAATCTAAATACAAGTCCGCGTCGGCGGCGCCAAAAATTGATGTGATTTTGAAAGTTGTAGTAAAATGGTAGTAAAGTTCGTTCAACTCAGACTTGTAAAGGTTTGATTTAAGAAAATACGAAAAAACAAAGAAAATATATATATACAAGTTTGTCACAAATATCAAGAGGTACTAGGATTCGAGATTCCACCATAAAATTCATTCATGCGATTCATATATTTATTCTAGACAATTATAGCTCAAATAATAATAAAATATTGACTCTATGTTTTGCCAAGGTAGATTTTTGAAAAGCAACGACCGTATATCTAAAGCATGGGGTATCAAAAGACTTAACCTAAGTATAACCCATCAATTGAAATCACAACCATTCAATAAAACCATAACACAATTAACAATCCATGCAAAAAGTCATGAAAGAATTAAATATAATTACCACACGCATGAAATATGGCTTCCTCCGTCATCCCAGTGTTGGGATTTAGCTCCTCATGTTATTCACGTGCTCAAAATAGGTGTTCATAGCTCAAAAGGGTGAAAAACAAGAGAAAACTAATGACTCGGACCCAGTTCGCAGCGTTGTATAAAGCGTTACAAACAGTACATTACAAAGTCATTACAAAAACGATATATGAATACTTCTGTAAAATATAAGTCTCTCCCGATTTAAGACCCCTACGTGTCGTAATATTGCAGCGTTTTTATGCGACTGTTGCGGTTCGTCTAATGTTCTTGGTGTTCTTCTTCTTCAGCAGCAGCAGAGAACTTCTCTGCAATTATTTTTCTTCGCTCCTGAGCCCTCTATTGGCTCTCCCAACTCCCGATTTTCCTTTCAATTCCTCCCAGCACCTCTTATATACGTCACAGGTTACAAATATGGCCAGAATATCTTCTAAATATCTTTATTTTTCTTCACGGCCAAGTCACGAGAACAACTCCTCTATCTTCTCTGTACGCGTCTTCTCCACCGCAGATGACTCTAAGATTTCTATCTTTGGTAGATACGAATCTCAGCCAATTTTAAATCCTTACGTACTTCCCAAATTTAGCAGCAAATTCCCCAGGAAATATTACTTCCCTGTTTTAGAGCAAACCGGTGAGAACCTCCATTTTTTCCGAATCTCAAAATCCTACCACCCCTGTCTTGTCGCAACAACTCCATACCAATCCAACTCTCCCAAAAATTCCGACAAAATCTCTCTCGACTCTGATCCAGGGAGTACAGCCAATCCCCTGAATAATTCTCATTGTTTTACCAAAACTCTATACACACCTTCCATTCTTTTCGAATCAAATCATCTTAGCACTCCTGTTACGATCAAACAGGGCCATTGGAACCTATTGCAGCGATTGAATCTCTTTTAAAGTTGCCCAAAAATCAAATCCCAAAACTGAACTTCGCTGTACAAAGTTTCCCGCCATTTTTGAGAATTCAAATGAAGAAGATGAGACGCCCCCTATCCAGAGTAGGGGTGCGAATAGCAGATGCCTTGGGGTATCCTGAGGGTGCCCCTTAGTAATTTGGGTACCCCTTATCCATAGCGAGAGTCCGAATAGCAATTTTCTCCCACGAGCGCAAATACCACTTTTCGAGCCAATTTTCCCGCAAAAGCTTATTTCTCCAAAAACACCTACAAAGACATAAATAAAATACCAAAATAAGCGCAAATCGAGTACTAACATTACAGAATTGAGACTAATATAGACACATAAATGCGTCTATCACCAACATTTAGATAAAGGTAACCATACCTAAATGTGTACACTTAGTTGGTTCAACAATATTTAACCAGGTTAGCCATATGAACACTTTCATATCAACCTTATTCATCTTTATCACAACTAGTTCAAATGACTCAAATGAAACTAGTTAGAGAGTTGTTCAATTGTTTATATTCTCATAGAAGTATACAAGACACAATTGAAGCAAAATCGATTTTGATTCACTCGAATCATTTCATGAACATTATAGCCACGGTTTGCAAAAGATTGCATTCCTTCATATTTAAATGTATTAGTTCATAAACAAACCGATTTTAGAACATAACCTACTCAAGTATGCAAACAAGTACGCATACTTAAGTAGCCGGACTAAGTTTGGATTCGCCAGTACGCAAACGGGTATGCATACTACCAAACTCAGTTGAATTCGAACTTGACTTACGCCAAGATCGCGTCTGGTACGCATACAAAGTTCCGGGACTTCCATTAACCAACCAAGATCGCGTACGTTTACATACTATGGTTCCCGACTTGGACCTTACACAAATGCAAGTACGCGCACCGTGTTTATATCCAATCTTGGTTACTTGTTCTAAACTATCATTTCAATCATTGAAACATTCCTAAAGACGACAATAGATGTATCACACAACTATTAGCTTCAAAGCAATTTTCAAGTGATCAAATAATCAATACGAAACATTCCGAGTCTACACCAAATGATTGCATCGCACAAATCATGTAAGATGTTACCATGTAATTTTCACATGATCATCTTTTGACTTCGTCAAGAATAAAAGATGAACTTGGTTAAGCGAAAAGCTTACCAACACATATTTCGAGAAATAGATAAAGCGAGATAAACTCGGCTCGAAATATCAAATGTGTATAATTGAAGTCGATATAGCAATACGACTTTTGTCTCAAATAGGAGATAGAGTAGATAGACTTTTGAGTGATAGATGAGTTCAAGTCTCCACATACCTTTTGTTGATGAAGTTCCACAAGTTTCCTTGCGTAATTCTTCGTCTTCAATCGATGAACACCGTGAAGTCTAAAGCTCAACTACACATTTTATCCTAATCCGAGACTTAGCTATAATTAGACTAAAAATCAAGACTTATAATTTTGGCAACTAAACTTGACAAACAATCTTGAGATAGCAACGCTTGCGAGTTTGACCGAGCGATTACACTCAACAATCTCCCCTTTGTCAATTTTAGTGACAAAACTATCAATACATATGGATTACAAAATAAATAAACTTTATAGCTTCTCATCCAAATGCTTGATCTCCTTGGTTCTTCAACAATACTCGAAATCTTCGTCACTTCCAAGTATTCCAGTGATTCTGAATGTGTTCAACTCAGCATCATAGTTGTTGAAGATCCGTCGCTATAACAATAAGAAAATAATTGTTCTCAATCATTGTTATACAGTGTCATAGTATTATTACACAACATCAAAGTTCAATCGTATCACAACTTTGACAATAATACTATGGTGATATGTATCACTCCCCCTTAGTCAATACTTCATCTCACAATGAAAACCACTCCCCCTTACATAATGATCGTAAACCATATGTATTTGTAGTGTGAACTACACAATAATTCTCCCCTTTTTTTTCAATATAAATTGGCAAAGGTACGAAAACATAGAGATACACTATAATTAAATTCTCATAGAGATACTTCATGACTAAAAGAGAAAAACATATCAACTTTGTTTCGATGATTTCACATAGTTAAAACTTAGTGTATTCATCGAGTTAATAAAGATACAAGATAACCCCCTACAATATTCCACAGCCACACTCCCCACAAATATTTGGCAATTAAGCACAAGTTCAATTAAGAACTCTCCCCCATAAAATGTCATTCCCAAAGGAACAAAAAGAGCGACCTTACTTTTACAAGAAAAGAAGGATTTATTTGGACATTAACAAATTACATTAAACATGAATTTGTATCCAGAAAACTCAATTAAATTAACTACACGAGAAAGTATGATTAATTTAAGGGCTATTTAATGTTTGGTACCCGGCAAATGTCCAACACATTGCTTTGGTACCCAACATTTCAAATATTAAGAGTTGGTACCTGGACACGTTAAAGACTATCAAGTCAAACCCTTGACCTAACATCTGTTACCTAAATAAGTAAATATATTAATAAATATAAATTACTTGACGTTGTCAATTTTCCGTTGAGATAAATTCATCCAACAATCGAGAATATATTCATCGAACGGTCGAGATGGATTAGGGTTATTTATACACCTCTTTTTTACACTCTTTCCCTTTCCAGTTTCCACCTCCATTTCTTTTTAACCCGCAACCGCAATACTAGTTTCCAGTTTATAGACACGAAGGTCAAGCATTGAACATTCACCTCAGACCATGCCACAATACCTTAAGCAAGTCATTCGCCTCATATCTCATGAAACGTCTAAATTAAAAACAAATCAAAATTAATATGTTATCTACCATATCCAAATAAGTGTCCGAACACCACTAATTATCATCCAAAATATCAAAATTCTAATAACAAAATTAAGAGCTTCAACAATATTCTTCAAAAAATTTCAAATTCAAGAAGATAAACAAGATACACTCGAAATCACATAAACCCAAACCCTAGTTTCGAAATTGAAACGAGTTTAAAACTTGAGTTTAGTAAAGAACCAATGATTCTTCGGTCTTGATTGAATTAGAAGTAGTAACCTTCAGTATCTATAGATTGAATTAGAGTTACCTGGTAATTATTATCACTTTAAGGATGAAATTGAAACTAGGTTAGGTTTTGAATCTTCAATGGATTTTTGTTTTTGGAGAAACACATACCGGTAGCGGTAGTGACTAAATTAGGAAAAACAGGTTTGATTTATATTTATTGTTTCGATCTAAAATTGACTTGAGAATCATAATCGACATATCTTATTTTACGCTGCCATTGTTTGAATCTAATTGATTTCTTGAGCTACTTATTGGAGTTGCGGAGAAAAAAGAAGAAGAAGATTAAGAAAATGGCGGCAAGTTTAGCCTTTAGGTTTTATAATAATGATTTGATCGTGGTCATTTATTCGGGTGCCCGTTTAGATTTAGACACGTATAATATCGCAATGGGATGTTAGGATAACTGCGGCCATTGTTAGTATTAATAAGGTTAATAAGGTAATCATGTAACTGCTACAAAAATCATAACACGTTTGGTCAACGGTTTGACCTCACGGTCTCTCACGGATCCATGTACCAACCATTAATATTTTAAATTTTGGGTACCAAAGTAATGTGTTGGACATTTGTCGGTACCAAACATTAAATAACTCTTAATTTAATCGGAAATGCTCAACATAAGAGAACTTACGGATCCACCCACAAGTACATTCACATAAAGTGGATCAAGGGAAAGACCAATCTTGCGGAATATTTTAAGATTTATTCTTTCTCATCAATATTTGCATAATTATATCATAGACTTAATCTTTGTTATCAAAAGTTCATTCTATTTCCAATCAATATTTGCAGAAAGACATATAATAGACTTCGCTTTTGACGTAAATGGGACAATCATAGTTCACGAACGCAAACACTCATATCCCATAAAGTTTTTGCAATATATAAAACCAATAAAGATTAATACTGCAAAATCATCTTCCAAATAAACTTTAGAATTTAAATAAATAAATCTAAAAACATTGCAAGATGAAAATCGTTGGCAATAGCTATGTGTAATCACATTAATTGCTATTCCAACCCCTAGTTATTCCTTCTTAAAACACAAGAATAAATTCTCATAAGAAGTTTCCTAGATAAAATAAGAATATAAACTATTCAAAACGAAATCAATTTTTAAGCATAATCAACAACCATGGATCGAACACAAGCAAGTTCATCGATTTTGCCTTCTTATTTCAATTTCGAAAAACAAGATTCTTTGTTGCAATTTCAAGTTGACCACGAACAACCTCAAAATCTTGACGATTTCCAACCAGTTGAGCGAAATCGGGATCTCTTTTCATGATCAACCGCATGAAAGCGGGTTATGGAGAGAGGATTTTTAGTGAAACTCAATAATATTGCCTCCTTCATCATTGTCTTCCTTTTTGCTTTTGTCAATTGTGCTTTCAATCTCACGAAGAATTATTTGATGTTACTGAGAATGAGTATAAATATATCGAGAAGATAGTTCATGATATATATATATATATATATATATATATATAAGAGACTTTCATAGGAAACCCTAGAGTTACTCATATACGTTCGATAAAGGGTCGGGTGCACACACGCTCGGGATTATGAACTAGGTTCAACAAACCAATAGCTCAATGGAGCTTATTTTAGAAGAGGGTTTTTGATAAATATCAAAAACAAATTCTAAAGATGTGACAAACTATCTCATCTCGGAAGTAGAGCACAAGACAAAGGTAGAGACACAATCATTGTCATTAGGAAGAGCAAAAAGAAGTTTTCAAGGAAAACAAAGTTTTTTTTTTTTTTTTTTTTTAAATTGATCACTTATGTTACATAAAAACGGTGTAGGGCTCAACAATAAGATGATCATAATATTAATAACCCAAAAATACAACACAGACCACTAGACAAGAACAAACTCTCTTCTTGTGAGTTATGTGTATCCTCACACGGTCTCAGACAGGACACACATAAGAAGGTAGTCATGTTGTGGTTTGAAGAGCACTTAGATCATCAAGGGTATTGACATTTTCCTCTTTTCTTTCTTGACTGACATCAGAAAAGTCACAAGATTTTTCAAGAGAATTAATAAGAGAAGGACAAAAATTACCTAATGAAGCAGCTTTTCTCGCCTTCTTAATATTGTGCTTGAGTATATTTATACTAGTCTTGTCAAAATACGATTATTAATGTGAAGGTATTCGAGACAGGACACTTTAGATTCAAGACATTTTTCCGCGTGAACGAAGAGAAGTTTGACATTTTCTCTTTCTCATTGACCTTTTATCTTCACGGGTTGTCTACTTTGTCGATTGTCCATATAACATTCTTCCCTTTACAATTGTAAACAGAGATTGTGTTATGTTTACAACTAAGAATTGGCTCATCACAGCACTTCTTTTGATTGTAGAACTGACCTTTATCACTAGCATAATGAGAAACAGGTTTGATTACTTCTTTAGACATCCAAACAAGAATGTTATGAAGTTTTTCATTCCGCAATCGAAAACGACATCTCATTTCAAGGTGACCTTTGTTTCCGCAATAATAATAATAATAATAACAGTTGAAGGGAATGTTTTTGACTGTTCTCATATACGCTGTTTTTGGAGGATGACAATCTTTGTTTTCAGAGACTCCTGCTGCTGAAGGTAATTTTCCACTTTTGATATCAGTGAAATCCTCACATGGGAAATTTTTATTAGCACGGTTAAAATTGATCTTACTAGCACTTGGAGCGTCTATTCCTTTATAGCCCAGACCACTTGCTCACGATGTTCTTTACATGCCCCCGGATAGTGGATAATTTTGTAGAACTAGTATTGAACCTTTTCGATTCTCTTCCGGTGATTTTACCTTATCAAGAGCAGCGATTAGATCACCTTCCAACGGTTTTCTACGGTGAGAAAGTCTTTTTCTCTCTCTCATTGAAACAATTTTGTTGACAAATCATATGTTGCTTCAATTTACTTAAGTCTTTCTTTCAACACAAAGAGATTTCGACATGATTATCACATTCAGCTTTCTTTGAACTATCTTCTTCAAAATATTTAAGAAGAGATTGTAAAATATTATAACCACAATCATATCCCTTAAATAGTTTTCTCATTTTCTTGTTTTCTAGACAGGAGTTAGCAACTCACCCAAGCAAGATGAAGATCCCTTTTTCTTCATGAGATGATCAAAAAACTTGATATATTGTGAGACTTCCCTCATCAACACCTCGTCCCTCTTCGGAATCACTATCATCGAAAGGTCGTCAGCTATTCATCTAGCGTGTTTCCCAAGATTTATACATTATTTAGACAATTGAGCTTGTAGAAAAGGTGAAATCCCACACTAAACCCCTCAAAGAATTCACACAATCAAGTCATTTTAAGATGACCAATTATATTCTTTATTGATTAAAACTCACAAATGTTACAAGATGGAAAGGAAATAAGTCAAGAATTTACAACCGCTCTAAACTTTCTCTCTCTTGATAACTTGCTCCTCACCAAAAGATATCTCCTCTCTTTAGCCTCGTTCTCGGCTCTTTATATAGGACATTACATAGTGGTTGACAATTCATTTTATCCTTATTTTCGGATACGACTTGCGACATTCTCGCGGGTGTCATAAATGTTAAATCTACTTACACTCCTAAATCTCGCTCGGGTCTTCACATTTTTCGTGTTCAAGTGTCGTCATCCGTCATATCATTTATATCATCCGTGCGATATTTTAAACGATGTGTCGTTATGGATTTCGCAAGGTCTTGGTGTTGCGATATTCGATCCTACATCTTGCCTCTTCTCATGTCTTCTCTGTGAAGGGGGAGAATGTCATGAGAATTGTCTCATAATGCCGCAGTTGTTTATTTCTTTACTCGCCGACAAGATTCCGAATTAAGCATGCTTGGTTACACGTGTTAAATTTTCCCCTATTCACCAAAGACTTTTAAATGCTAACCGGTCATCATTTTTTGTCTATTTAAGAAAGATCCATCGTAAAAATGTCTTCTTTCTTTTACTTCGTCTTCTTCATCTGTAAATCCTCTTTTTTGTCGTCTGAACTTTAACCTGCTCATCTTTCCGTAAATCCTCTCCATCTTTCTTTTACGCTATTAACATGGAGCCATCAAGGTTTGTTTATTTTACTTTGGCCGATCTTCTTAAAATTGATTTTCTCTACCGAATTATTTTATTTGATATTGTTCATCTTTAGGTAATTCCCCATCTTTTGTTTTCTTTTTATCAAAAAACACTTCCAAGACCAAGTTTACGATCCAAAACCCTAATGTTCCAAAGAGTTCGCCACAAAACTCGTTGTAACAAAGAAAAGCATGCGAATAGCAAGATATTAAGAAACACTTATTCTTTTAATGACAATATTGTTGCCTACTCAAGCTTATATAATTTGTGATTCGCGAGCATGCAAATGTCGAGAGGCCCCCCAAAGACCTCGCTTTATCCTACAAAAATGTTGAAACAATTTGTTCCATTTCCTTTGTTTAAGCTTTGACACACCTCTGCGACATCTTCGCAAGCGGAATCTCCTCTTCTCGTTTGCGAAAATGTCGCTGCAATTCATCCCCAACTAATCTTTCTATAAAATGAAATTCCTCACAATAACCCCGTTGCGAATGAACCCTTCTCTTCTTCTAATTTCAATGCCTCTTCTTAACATTGCCTCAACCAAGTCATTAACCTTCATCAAATCTCGTCTTTCCGATGATATATCATGGCGAAAGATGATTCAACTCTCCCACCTTTTCGCCATCATCGCTTCATCATCCGAATCTCTTTCCTTTTACTAAAGAAAATTTGAAAGGGATGGATATTGCTTTGAGTTGTTGGAAAACTTGTGTATATACTCTAAATAAAACAAACGAGAGAAGAAGAGATATACAAACCAATTAAACGAAATCAAAGTCGAGGCAAGGATTATATCCTCTAGCCTTAAGGCAGATTCACCCATCAAGACTGTGCTTACGGATTATCGATGTCTGTCTCCAGGATACAACGACTATCTTCTCGATGTGGTAGCACTCCAAACTTCGAGAAACGGCGAACCAAACTTAAAGTGATGAACTCTCTCTTTAACACAAACTTAAAGATGATTTTAGGATGTAGAAGAATGATGATTAGGTTTTTTATCCTTCTTTCTAGCCTATATGCGGGTATTTATAGAACATGCTAATACTCTCTTCTTTGAAACATCACGATGCTTCATGGAGTTGTTTTCTTTCCCAAGGGTTTTGTACGAAGGTAATGTCCTTTCACGTTTATGTAGTTTCCAAATTGAAACTACCCTAATTAATCGGACCACAATAAACCCCATTTTCCAAAAGGCCACACACTTCTTGAAGAATTTAACCATGCTCCCGGTGCATGTATCTTCTTCCCATGTCTTTGACAATCTTCGCAGCGCCTGGATATTACTCTCGCGTCTTCATGCATATATGGCCAATAATATCCTTGTGTCTTTGCCTTATATGCCGAGATCTCCGCCGCCGTGATTTCCCAGCATCTCCACTATGCAGCATCTTCAATATGGTTTCTCCTTCTTTCCTTGATAGACATCTTAGCGAGGGTCCTCAAAAGAACGTCGATAAAGCACGCCATCTCGTAATTCATAATTCGTTGCCCGGCTTTTTAACTTGTGTGCTTCCAATCTATTTCTTGGTACCTCGCCTTTCATTAAGTACGCGTGAAGTTCCACTCTCCCGTCTTCCTCGCGACCTTGCATTTCATCTACCACCATCATTATACCCCGCTTCTTGTCCCTCCTCTTTATTAATTGATGGCGCCCGATGTCGTACGTATTTTGATATTCCTCGCAGTTGGGTCTGTCATCATACTTGATATAAAGGCAAAAAGCGTCTGAGTCTATTATCTCTCCTTGATATGTGCCTCCATTTTATTTTTGGTATCTGTGCTACAACACTTCTACAAGCTTCTGTATTTCGTAGAGATGGATCATTTGTAGCATACTTCTCTGTTATCCGACAAATTGCTAATTGCGAGTCACCGGTAATCCTCACATTCTCCGTTTCATTTCTATTGCGAATCGTAGAGCATGTATTATAGCTTCATACTCCGTTTCATTATTGGTAGACTCAAATTCCAATCTAAAAGCGAAAGCTAACTTATTGCCTTCTCGAAATCACAACAATTCCCACTCCTTTACCTTCTCCATTGGATGATCCATCCACTAATATTTCCCACCGATCCGGCCTCGCTTAACAAATCTTTTGGATCTCCATGCTCTTCTTCTACATCCATCATTTCATCCACTGCTTCATCTTCCTCCAAAGGAAATTCTCGCTGCAAAATCTCGACAACCCGTGACTTGGTTGAAGATAATATTTCATATTTGAGTTTATAATGGCTTATTTGAGCATTCCATCTCGACTCTTCCCCGATCTTTTTGAATTTTTCATTATCGACTCGATTGGTACCTTCGTTACCACTTTAACAAGATGTGCCTGAAAATATATGCGAAGTTTAAACGACGCATAGACTAACGCCCGTGGATTAGTTTTTCAATCTTCGAATAATTTCTTTCGCAAATTAAAAGTTTTGCTAATATAATAGATTGGTTTTTCTACTCAACATCCATTCGCAGAAAAACCGCACTTAAGGCATGCGATGTTGTCGCGAGGTATATTAATAATTCCTCTCCGGTTCTCGCGCTTTCCGTATAATGGATATATCCATTAAGTGCTCTTGATCCCTTGTAAAGCCTTTTCACATTCGTCCATTCCACTTAAATTTCGATCCTTTTTTCGAACACCGAAAGTGTTTACACTTATCGATGACCGCGAGATGAATCTTCCTAATGATGCTAATAGCCCATTCACTTTTGAACATCCTTTACTACGCAGGTGTCTGCATATCAGAACTGCTTTTACTTTCTCCGGATCAACATGTATTCCTTCCTTTGATATAATGTAACCCAAGAACTTCCCCACGCAACTCCGAAGGTACATTTCTCTGGATTGACTTTGATGTTGAAACGCCTCATTTGTTCAAAAATTTCTTTCAAGTCTCGCACGTGATCTTCCGCCCTTTTACTTTTACCAGCATGTCATCTACGATACCTCTAGTGTTTTATGTATCCATTCTCATGAATACTTTTCTACCATCCTTTGATACGTTGCTCCAGCATTTCGCAAACCAAAGGGCATTTTAGTATAGCAGGATAATCCTCTTGGAGCGAAGAAAGCAGTGTGCTCTTGGTCTTCTTCAACGAGAGGAATTTGATTGTAACCTTTATATCCGTCCAAACGATGATACTCTTTCATTCCTACCGCCCGATTCGACTAGCTGTGGGATGTCCTGGTAATGGAAAACTGTCTTTAGGGCAAGCTTTATTTAGATCAAGAAATCAATGCAAATCCTTATTCCCTTGTTCTTCTTTGGAACTATAACCATATTCGCTATCCACTCGTGGTACTTTGCTTGTCTAATAATTCCCGCGTCCAACATCTTCAGCTCTTCTTCTTCTATCTCGAGAGTGATATGCTGTCATGCTATCTTTCTAATTCTTTGTTTAAATGGCTTCACATTTTTATCAATTTCTAACTTGTGACAAAGATCGACGGATCTATACCAGCATTTCATCCATATCCCACGCGAAGATGTCTTTATAATCTCGCAAATGCATCGATGCTTCTTTTCTCTTCATCTGCTTCCATGCTAGTTCCAATCTTTAATATTTTGGGATTTTCCTTAGTTCCAATATTCACTTCTTTGGTTTGTTCTGCCGCGACGTAACTGGCCTTCGGTTCTCCCATAGGAGTCGGTCCTTTTGGTTCTTTCGCCAGATCATTTTCTTCTCCCGAGATCTCGCTAGGTATGCCTTTTCCTTCCTTCGCTCTTATCATATAAACTCGAATTCTTCTTCTTTTTAGCCACCTTTGCTAGCTTTTTGCGATACTTTGATATACTCCTTCGCTTGTTTACTTGTTCTTCGCAACACTTTACTTCATTTTGATAGTATGTTCTTCCTTTAGCAGCATCTCCTTTGATCTCGCCGACTCCGGTTGGTGTAGGAAATTTGATACATTGATGAAGCGTCGACGCCATAGCTTTTATTGCATGTACCCATGGTCTTCCTAGTAATATGTTATACGACGATTCCATATCCACTACACTCAGGCGTCACTGTGTTTCAATTTCCCCTAACGGAATATGTATTTTTATCTCCCTTTAACTTTTGTTATAGATTTACCAAAACCTTGAATATTGTACGCCGCGAAAATCATATCTTCGTCTTTATATCCCATCTTTTTGTAAGCGTGATAAACATGATGTTCACCAGACTCCCTGTATCAATTAAAACTCCATTTACTACCCATGTTTTTACTTGTGTTCTCTAGTTTCTCTCTTTCCTTGTACGCGTTTATTGCGATTACCCGGGAGATGCGTGATCCAAGTTTTCTTTGGATATTTCCTCGGTCGTAAAAGTTATCTCTTGCTTTTCCCAATCCTTCAAAGGTGATGTTATTTCTCTATCGTAATCTTCTTTCCTTCAAAATCTCGTTTGTGTATTCTTCCTCCGATATTTTCATGAAATTCACTAATCATTACTCGGTGTCTATGCCGCATGCCATATCTTTTTCATTCAATTTAAGATTTTCCTTTCTCATTTTCCCGATTCAAACAACTTTAACTGCAATTTTCTCCTTTTACAAATGATCGTCCCTGTTTCTAGCGCATATGTAGTAGCAGGAAATCCCACACTACACCCCTTACTCGATTTTGCTTAATTAATCCTTTGAAAGATGTAAGATCAAGAATATTTATTGATTGAATTCATGAAGTATTTACACAGAAAAATAGAATTACACTTGGAAGTTAAAACACTCTTAAACTTTCTCTCTCCTAATGACTTGCTCCACAATTCCAAAAAGATCTCTCCTCCTATGTACTCATTTAGCCCTTTATATAGGGTAATACATAGTGGATGACAAACAAGCTACCCTTTATTTTCTTTGAATGTCTCATGAAGTGTCGCAGACGCACAAACATTCACTCTCGCGACACTTCTTATCCCTCGCCAGGTCTCACGTCTTCTTTATGTTTTGCCTGTCGTTATTCATTGCGTCGTTTATTTTAGCTCCCTGCGACTCCCTCGCGGCACCGTCGTTCATTAATCCCGCGAGTCTTGTACGTTGCGATATTATGATCCTACAGAGCTTAAAGAGGCTGTTTTATCTCTTAACTCATTACAAGATGTTCCACCAAAATATAATGTGTCTTATGTTTCTTTGCCGCTTACTAATGAGAAACTTTTACCGTCGATTGTGCAGGCACCTATTCTTGAGTTGAAACCTCTTCCGGATCACCTTAAATACGTGTATTTAGGTGACAAGGAAGAGTTACCGTGATCATTGCCAACAACCTTACCAAGGTGCAAGAGGAGAAGCTTGTTCGAGTGCTAAGAGAGTACAAGTCTGCCATTGGGTGGACCATTGCCGATATCAAAGGAATCAGTCCGTCCACATGTATGCACCGAATACTTCTTGAGGAGGGGACAAAACCAACAAGAGAAGCTCAACGTCGCTTGAACCCTCCAATGATGGAAGTAGTCAAGAAGGAAATCCTGAAGTTGTTGGATGTCGGGGTTATCTATCCCATATCCGATAGCAAATGGGTGAGCCCGGTTCAAGTCGTTCCAAAGAAGTCCGGAATCACGGTGGTGAAAAAAACGAAGATAATGACTTGGTTCCAACTAGAATTCAGACCGGTTGGAGAGTTTGCATTGACTATCTAAGCTCAACTCTACCACCCGAAAGGACCATTTTCCCTTACCATTTATTGATCAAATGCTTGAAAGATTGGCTGGACATTCTTATTATTGCTTTCTTGACGGTTTTTCGGGTTATAACCAGATTGTAATAGCTCCAAGATCAAGAAAAGACAACGTTTACTTGCCCTTTTGGCACTTTTGCATATAGACGCATGCCATTTGGCTTGTGCAATGCTCCACCCACTTTTCAACGTTGTATGGTAAGTATATTTTCGGATTATGTGGAAAGCATCATAGAAGTGTTTATGGATGATTTCAGCGTGTATGGTGATTCTTTTGACAAATGCTTAGATAACCTTGCACTTATTCTTAAACGATGCGTAGAAACTAATCTTGTGCTTAATTGGGAAAAATGTCACTTTATGGTCAATCATGGGATTGTGCTAGGTCATGTTGTATCCTCTAAGGGGTTAGAAGTTGACAAGGCTAAGATAGATTTGATTCGAACTTACAATACCCCACAAATGTGAGGGAGGTTCGCTCTTTTCTTGGTCATGCAGTTTTTATAGAGATTCATCAAGGATTTCTCCAAGATTGCAATGCCCTGTGTAGACTCTTGCAAAAAGATGTGGCCTTTGATTGTGACAAGGAATGCAAGGAAGCTTTCGACACCTTGAAAGAGTTGTTGACTACCGCACCAATCATCAAACCACCGGACTGGAGCAAGCCATTTGAGTTGATGTGCGATGCAAGTGATTATGCCGTTGGAGCCGTGTTGGGACAGCGAGATGGCAAAGTTCCATATGCCATTTATTATGCTTCTAGAACTCTCAACGGAGCACAAATCAACTACTCCACTACTGAAAAGGAGCTTTTGGCCATAGTGTTTGCACTAGAGAAGTTTCGATCTTATTTGGTGGGTACAAAGGTGGTGGTTTTCTCCGACCATGCTGCACTTCGATACTTGCTAACAAAGAAGGATGCTAAGCCAAGGCTCATAAGGTGGATTCTTCTTCTTCAAGAGTTCAACTTGCAAATCAAGGACAAGAAGGGTAGTGAGAATACTGTAGCGGATCATTTAAGCAGATTGGTTGTGTCCAAAGAAGCGATTCCTTTGCATGATAGCTTCCCGGATGAACAACTCTTTGCGGTTGGTGGCACAACTCCATGGTATGCTGATATTGTTAACTTCTTGGTGACGGGACAAGTACCTAGTTCCATGTCTACATTTCAAAAACACAAGCTTAAGAAGATTGCTAAACAATATATATGGGATGAACCTTATTTGTGGAAGCATTTCTCCGATCAAATGATCCGCAGGTGCGTACTCGAATCCGAGTTCCAATCAATTCTGAATTTTTGTCACTCATATGCTTGTGGTGGCCATTTCGGAGCCAAGAGGACAGCCCTCAAGGTTCTCGAAAGTGGTTTTTATTGGCCTACATTGTTTAAGGATGCATATCTATGTTGTAAGGCTTGTGATAGGTGTCAAAGGACAGGCAACCTTGGTGCTAGAAACCAAATGCCGCAAACACCAATTCTCATTGTTGAGATTTTTGATGTTTGGGGTATCGATTTTATGGGGCCTTTTGTGAATTCCAATGGGAAATTTTTTATACTTCTTGCTGTAGATTATGTTTCTAAGTGGGTGGAAGCTAAAGCCACCCCTACCAATGATTCTCATATTGTTTGTGAGTTTGTGAAGGAACATATCTTTTCTAGGTTTGGAACACCTCGAGTGGTGATTAGTGATGGAGGTTCGCACTTCAAGAGATCCTTTCACGCTCTTCTAAAGAAGTATAACATTTCTCATAAAGTTGGCACACCGTATCATCCACAAACGAGCGGTCAAGCTGAAATTTCCAACCGGGAGATTAAGTCCATCTTAGAGAAGACGGTGAACGTTACAAGGAAGGATTGGAGTTATAGACTCAATGACGCTTTGTGGGCGTATAGGACAGCTTATAAGACACCCATCGGTATGTCTCCTTTTAGGCTTGTCTATGGTAAACCTTGCCATCTTCCCGTCGAACTTGAACACAAAGCTTATTGGGCTATCAAGGTATGTAATATGGAATTAGATGCAGCTGGTGAACATAGGAAACTTCAGCTCAATGAGTTAGAAGAGATACGAAATGATGCATATGAAAGTTCACGCATTTATAAAGAAAATACCAAGGCTTTCCATGATAAAATGATTTCCCGAAAGAGTTTTGAAGTAGGGCAGAAAGTTCTTTTATTCCATTCTCGTCTTAAATTGTTTCCGGGTAAACTTAGGTCCAGATGGATTGGACCATTTGTTGTTACTAATGTGTTTGCGCATGGTGCAGTTGAGATAACTAGTCCCAAAACAGGGCTGATTTCCAAGGTTAACGGCCATCGCTTGAAACCATACTATGAGCAGTTTGTGACGGAGAATCAGGATATGATCACACTGAGTGATCCACTCCCTCTGGAGGAGTAATTGGAGCTGAATGTCGGGCTGACGACGTTAAACCAAGCGCTAAGTGGGAGGCAACCCACCGGTTTTGTATCTTTCCCTTTATCTTTTTATTTTTAAGCATTTTATCTTTATTTTCTTGTTTTTGCATATCATTTGCGGAATTTCCCACCTTGAACCTTCTTTGGATGATTCAATTTTACATTGAGGACAATGTAAAGTTTAAGTGTGGGGGAGCATTTATATGTTTGTATAGTTTGTTTTATGCGTTTAGTAGTTTTATGCCATAAAAAAAAAAAAAAAAAATCAGAAAAATAGAAAAACCAAGAAAAAAAATTTGTGCTTTTTGAACTCCAAATCTAAAACTTGTGCCTTTAGGATGACACCATTAGTGGATGGAATCATTTTGATTGCAGGAGTTGAGGAACCCATTAATTAACAAGAACGAACATAGCTCAGAATCACAAATAACATGATAGTCGTTACCATATCTCGGAATATCACCATATCGCATTCTATTTTTATTTTATTTTCCATATTTATCTATTGTTCTCTAAGTGCTTTGGTGGGTCACTAAACATCGACGTGTTATTACTGCTAGGATGAAATAGAGTGATTGAGTTGCTAAAAAAAAAAAAAAAGAAAAGAAAAAGAAGAGACCGACCAATTAGACCAAACGGAATAAGAATGACACTTGGGAATAGCAGTATGTGTGAAACGTAGTCCCTGTCTCCGTCGCCTAAACAAGCGTGGAATGCAGGATCCAAGGCAACTATCACGTACTTGCTGACAAGAAGCATGCGCTTGGATCCAGCTTTGATCTAATCATGCCGTCTCGGAAAAAAAAAAAAAAAAAAAAAAAAAAAAAAAAAAGTATTATATTTGGTGAATGAAGTCACTCCTGGTTCCCTTGTATATGCCAGTGAGTTGATGTAGAAATAAGTTTGTTGACCACTGGTTCCCTTGTATATGCCAGTGTGTTAACACTAGAATTGACCAAAGAGCTCAATCCAATAGGATGGATAGGTTCATCTTAGTAGTGACCTTCAGATGATATGGGAAACATCGAACACTTGTGAACATTCGCCAATATCTACATCTATATCCATCTTCTTTATCTTTTCATTGTGATTATGGTTTGTTAGCTTCCGAGTATTGTGGCTTGTTCGACTATCTAATAAGAGCTTTATTTACTTAAATATGAACTGAATTTGCGCAAGGTACCTCCTCCTGTAGTCATTTTGGATTCGTTCATTGATTTGTCACAAATAGACGGAGTTGAAAATATAGGTTTTGTAGGCATACCTCTTGTAAACCTTCACGAGACTAAAACTCGTCCACTAGGGACACCTAGGGGTTCAAAGGCCTGTTATTCATGCTTAGAGTAACCGTAGCCTCGACGAGACGGAGTTGTATGTATCTTTTAGAATTATTTTGTTTGATTTGCTCGAGGACTAGCAAAGTCTAAGTGTGGGGGAATTTGATAGGTGTGATAAACACCTAATTTTATATCTAGTATTTATGCTTTCTTTGCGAGTTTTCATGTAAATTATGTATCTTATGTGTGAATTTGAGTTTGTTAGGTACTTTGGAGTCATGTGATGAAAAAGAAGAGAAACATGAGCTCAATATGCTATTTGAGAACCTTGGTCGTTGGCGCAGTGGAAGCACAGAAGCACGAAGGCTCAAATACATCAAAATAGTGAGTTACCCAAGCACCATTCTTATCAGGGCATCCAACTCGATGTCACCGGAAGAGTGTCAAGACACACTGAAGTTGTTAAGGGCTACCCACCTTCTATATAACCAAAAAGTGAACTCCATAAACGCGCAACAACATTATTTCTTCATCTCATCTTCAAGTCGCTACCAGCCATTGCCAAGAGTGGTTCACGCCGGCTCCATTGGTCCGGTGGGTGTTTACAAGGAGGTACCGAGAAGGAGAAAGAGAAGGAACTAGTGATTAGTTTTTGTGCAGAACTGAAAGCTCGAGAAATCCAGCATGAAGAAGCTTAAGCTGATGCCATCGACTCATCATTGATCAATGGAGGAGATTACTGAAGGGTTAAGATAGGAATTGCATAAGCTAAGTCAAGGAAGAGTGGGCTCGAATCTGTGATGATTTTGACAGAGTTCAAGCTGCAAAACAGGCCAGAAAATGGAGTAGAATGCAGTGACTGCCATTGATATTTGATGATAAACAAGAGGATTCAGAGCTGGTTTGTATCTACGAATGAATGGGTTTGTGTAGATTCGTGTTTTGCAGGGAAGGAATCGATTTGTGTTATCTCCAAGGTGCAGCCATTTTACATCCATTAGCGATCCTGCAAAGATACACACAAGTGTGTTCGAGTAAATGTCTAAACTACCTTTTCATCACCACTTCAAGCTCAGGTGTTGTTAGTTGAGCCTGTGTGCAAGGGCTGTTGCTGAAATTATCTGTGGAGTTTTGATTGACTTTGGAAGTTGGTTTTAGCCGCAAAAGTCATTGGAAGAAAGTTATTGTGAAGCCATGAATTCAGTGAAACAGGTGGGTGTTTGCCGTGGGTTTTGAGAGGTATTCGAAGCTTGAAAGAACACAACATAGATGGCTTGGTGTTTGGTAGTTTTGGCTCGAGCCTGGATTGATTTCGGAAAGTTCTTGAGCTGAGTATTACCCAGATTTGGTACAGATTTTGTGAACTGAGAACTGGTGGTGAATTGAGTTGGTTGAAGACCTGCAGCTGAACTGAAGTGCAGGCAGTAACATAACAGGAAGAAATGGGTATTGGTGGTTTTGCTTGTAGTGACAGGAGCTCGAGTTTGGAGCTGAACTGAGCTGAATTTCAGCTAAAATATGAAGCTGTTGTGATCAAGGTTGCTGTCGATCTAGCCATGGATCTAGTGGACGTTCTTCATGGTCGAGATCTTTATGTGAAGATGAGAAGAAAGAAGAATGGAGGAATATGCTGGAGTTTTGAACCAGGAATGTGAAACTTTGGCAGTGTACAGGGCTTTGAGTCGAGCATTATTGGGAAGCTGGTCGTGTTTGCTGCCATCATTGATTCATTTAGTAGAATGGAGTGATTGGTGGACTGTTTTGCAGGGGAATTTGTGTCTTAGAAAAGGTCTGAAATACAGCTGGAAGTTAGGGGTCTGTTCGAACATTAGAAGTGGCTCGAGTCTGGTGGTGTTCTGTCTGCTATAGGAAGGAAGTGGAAGAGATGCAGGAGCTAAGAAGATACAGATGCAGCTGAACTGGTGCCATGATGGGTACATTGAAGTCATGGAAGATTGCAGAGCTGAAATGTGTTTGTTTTGCAGCTAGGCTAGAGTTGATGCTACTGTAGGTTTTTGAGATGAACTACAGATGATGCAGCTGGGAGTGCAGTTGCCGAATCAGAATGAAATACGTGCAGATAATGAGTTCATGGAACTATAACATTGGGGAATGGATTGCAGGTGTTTTTGGTGATTATCATGGGGGGTTCAAAGCTCAGCCAGACTATGGTGCTCTGCAAGCATTTGAACTGTAGCTGTAGCAGTTGTAGCTGTGAAGAATTGCAGCTGAAAAGTGAACCTGTGGAGGATATTGCACCATGGGAGCAGCACAAGTTCAGGCCATTGCAAGGACAGGTGAAGGATAAGACGATGTGGAAATGCCAGATGGTAAAGGTCATTGCAGGCATGACTGAAAGCTCTGCCAAAGGAGTTTATTTATAACTGAGATGAACTGAAGAAGAGTGGAATGCTTAGGGCCGGGTCAGAAGAGAATAGGAAGTGCGAGCACACGGGATTACAGGTTAGAGCTAAGTTGCAAGATAGGTGTCTTTGCTGGGTGGTGCAAAGTCATTACAAGGAACTGGTGCAGAGCTCAGTTGGGTTTGATGGCTAGGACGGATTGAAGCTGCAATAAGAAGTAGAATGGAATGGCAGGATTATTGTTTTGTTGTGCAACCAAGTTCAAAACTGCAGGGAATGAATTTTGAAGCCTGCAAAAACAAAGTGCGAAAAGCGAGCTAGAATGGTGAGCCGGTGAGCATAGTTCCTGTGAGCCGGATTTCAGAACTTGAAGCATGAATCGCAATATTTCAATGAATCGCGAGGGGGTATGAGTCGGATACAAGAGTTGGCCGCCGGACATATGAGCTATGGGTCACGCTTTTGGGTGCGTTTTTCGCAAGATAAGAAATTGGGTTAGTTGGTTTTTGTGAATGTTTGAACTGCAGAGAAGCAAAGTTGAGCTACTGGAAGTGTAAAACTGCATGGTGACAAGTGTCGATGACAAAGGCGGCCCGAGATGCTTTTCCACGCCGGATTCCGGCCATATTCCGGCCGATGCACCGGTTTTCCTAGCGACACGTTTTGGGGCGTATTTACTACATGGGTTTCTCTTGTGTGGGCTTGGTGGATATATTGGGCTTGGACTACAATGGATTTGACCTAGTTTTGGAAGGAGAAAAGGGCTACAAAAGGGAAACTTCTACAACTTGAGGATCACGTATTCTTTTTGGAGTTTTGCAGAGAGCCGGAGCTAGGGTTTGCTTTCATTTAATATTTTCATCTTCTTTACTTTATTTCCATTATTATTTGATGATGAACTCCAATAGTATGAGTAACTAAAACTCTTCTTGATTAAGGGCGATTTCGAAGCCCGAAATATGAATCTATAATTGATGAAATAACTTGTTCTCTTGCATTTATTTATGTTATTGATTGATTTCTACCATGCTATTATTGTTTATGGATTATTTGTTGATTGTTTAAGTTCGAAATTAAATAGTTGATTCATAATCCTATTGCTAGTTTAGATTTTCTTCGACCCGTAATTGTCTAGAGAAGATAAACGCAAGTAGCAATATATAGGTATTGATGATGGGACTTTGTTAAGTACCTATATGTAGAAATCAACACTAGTAGGTGATTCATGCTTTTGAGTTCATCACTAGGAGCAACCTTATCTCTCATAATTTAGAGCATTTGTTTAAGTCAAACCTAGTAAGCGTACCTCTAGGAAACATGGCAAGTAGGAACCGGTAGTCGAGCGCTTCCGTATCCGGTGAGCTAGGAGATAATAACGGAATAATTGAGCGTACTAATTATTCTAGGGTTGTTAGTAACATGATAATGTGAAGAACATAGCTATTTATCAATTTGGTTTGTATTCCGTGGTCTAGAATGAACCTTTAATCAATTACATCTCATATTTGAATACACTTTACAATTTTCAGCATTTCTACAACAAAATCATCTTTACTAAGAGTATTTGCATAACAACTTGAACTTCATACCTCCCTTGGGACGATCCTACTTACATTATACTACTTGCTAGTTAAAGAGAAGTAGAGAAATTTATTTTTGCGAGTTTGACACCTCATCAATAATTTACATTACCTTAGCATAGGAGTAGAGAGTGAATTCAAGCACCCTAGTGCCACTCAACCATCTGTTACAACATCTTTTGATCATTTGTTGCCTTAGTTTAGAAACACACAAACCAACTCGTCGTATCGACACCAAAACCCCCATATTGTGTTACCTTATCTAGAAATCAGTTAGTAAACTACTAAGATCAACTCCACAGCAACACCATTTCCCTGAGGATCGACATGTACTTGCCCTTGCCTCCAACAGGCACTGTGCACTTGCAGTATTACACGTAGGCGAAACACTTTTACCAGCCTACCAGTAGGAGACTTGCTGGAGAAAGGAGAGACGAGATAGGAGAATCTTCAAGAATGAATACAAGGAACAACAGAGAAAATCAAACTCAACCGCCAGTTCAACCGCCAATTCAACGTACACCACCAATACAGAATAGAGTTGTGGATTATGATAGAGTGAGTGTACATACTTGGCGATCAGACTCTGCAGATGAAATGGGAGAAGAGAAGCAATTAGGAGACAATGTACAAGAGGAGAGAGATCAAGAAGTAATTGGAGGAATAATTCATGGAAATGAAGAGATTGCAGCATTAGAGACATTGAGGCAAACAATACGTGAAGAAAGGCGGTTGGAAGCAGAAGAACGTGCGAATTTGACAAGGCAAAATCATGAATTGAGGATGGAAAACATAAGATTACAAAATAGGAGGTCAAGAAGCACTACAAGATCACGTTCAAGATCAGTTAGAGAAGAAATAAGACAAAATTTGCCTATAGAAAATGCTAATGAAGAAACTCGAGAGGGAATACAAAATCCAGGCGAAGAACGTTGCGAAGGAAGATAAGTATTGGAAGATCGTTATATTCAACGTGCTGAAATTCTTCAAAATGAACAGAATGATAGAATTCAAGGAAATAGACATCGTCAGGGGCGAAATAATCGAGATGGCGAAGAAAATCAGGAAGAAGGAAGGAGAATTTTACACAAGAGAGAAATACAAAGAAATGAACGAGAAATTGAGGATAAAATTGAAAGACACTATGCTGAACAAACACATTTAGCTCGCGAGAGAGAAAGACTAAGAGCAGAAGTGGAAGAACAAGAACTACAAGAGGCAATTCGACAGAATAACCATGATAATCGAGAAAGGAGGCGTGAGGGAAACCGCAATAATGCTAATATCAATGAAGAGTATGATAGAGTACAAAGGAGAATTGAAAGACGGCGAAGGGGATAAAATGAGAGATATGACGGTGTGCGAATTAATGAAAGAAGTGAAAGAGAAGATCGCAGAGAAAGACGAGAAGAAAATGATGAACAAGGAAGTCAAAATAGAGATGAGCGCAGGAGAAGAGAGGTGGAGTTGAAAAGACCAATGGATCCAAATTCTGGTATAAATGAACAAATTTTGAGAGAGTTAGCGGAAATGAGAGGAATGATAAATAATAAGAGAGGAGGAGGTAAGAGACAATTAGATGAAGCCATAGAGGAAGCTGCGAAAACTCCATTTACACAAGAAGTACAATTAGGAGGAATACCCCCAAAATGCAATTTGCCTGCGTTAACCAGCATTTTTGATGGAACAACTTGTGCAGTCCAACACATCAAAGCTTATGTGAGATGTATGCTACAATGGGAGAACCATGATGCAATATTATGCAAGTATTTCGCATCAAGTTTAACAGGAGAGGCATTAAAATGGTTTGAAGGTTTGCCAAAGAATACTATAACCTCTTTCAACCACCTGCAAACTATATTTTTAGGGGCATATATAAGTAACAATTCCTCGCGACCTGGCATTGAAGATGTATTTGGGTTGAAGCAAAGGTTGGCGAAAGTTTGAAGCATCTAACTGTGAGGTGGAAGACAATGTGTAGTGATATGGCTGGTCGTGTGGACGAAAGATATCTCATTCTATCATTCATCAATGCTATGTTCACAACCAATCATTATACATTCGATTTTCTTAATCAAAAATACAATCACAATGACCGAGTTGCGAGAACTACAGAGGAGAGTATATTGCTCTTGAGGAAAAGCAAAACGAGATGGAATCATACCCCATTGCGAACACAAGTTCAAGAGCAGAGAATGCAAGCTTATTACCCAAGTTAATAAATACAGTGGCGAGCACCTCGCAAGGACAACAAGAGAGAGTAATGGGAGATGGACAGCAAAAGCTAGTAGCTATGGGGAGCCGTGATCAAGAAGAATTTGAGAGAGAGAGAAACTTCTATAGCCGTGGTGGAAATAACAAAATCCAAAGACTTGATCAACCACAAGAAACTTATGGAGGTCATCAACCGCAAGGAACTTATGGAGGTCAGAGGCAAAACTTTCACAGAGGACAAATGAAATCCAAAAATAATATGGGAAGAAATCAAAATGCCACCTTTGAATGCTAGTGTGGAGAAGATATGGGAAGCTATAATCCTAATGGAAAACATACCTGCACCGTGGAACATGGGGAGTGAACCACCTCCAAGCTACAGAAGTAATGAATTTTGCTCTTATCATCACTTCCATGGACATACAACAAATGACTGCAGAAATATAAAGAGAATCATTCTCAAGATGATAGATCAGGGAAAATTAAATCACTTTCTGGTAGGATAAACGCAAACTCGAGCATTACCACCTCCTCCAGATATTCACAAGCCAAATACAGCAAAAGAAAGAGAAACATTTGTGATTGAAGTTGGCGCAAAGGCAAAAGATCTGTTTTGTAACTCCATCGTACACTCATACAAGACAATTGAAGATTTTCACGATAACACTCTCAATAGGGTTTTCGCAAGAGATGCTGATGATAAATAAATAATGAACATTGCGAAGACATCGCCACTGGAAGAATTGCAAAAGCAGACTATCTCTTTTACCGCAGAAGAAGTACCTGAGGGTGGAGAAATGCATTTCAACCCATTGGTGGTAAGATTGGAGATCAACCCAAAACCTAGTGAGGATGAAGATGATGAAGCTGAGAATTCATGGGCAATCAACAGAATTTTGATTGATACGGGGAGTTCCGTGAATATTCTTTTTTATCATACTTATAAAACTATGGGAGGGAAAGATGAAGATCTAATACCTTCAACGTACAAAATCTATGGTTTTAATGGTACCGCAAATAAGCCAAAAGGAGAAGTTCATATGCGAATTCCACTGAAAGGATTATCTTCTGAAATTTTATTCTGTGTAGTTGATGTGGAATCACCATACAACGCGTTGATCGGACGACCATGGTTACATGAGATCTTAGGTGTGGCATCGACTTTCCATCAATGTATCAAGTTCCCTCATCCCACCGGGTGTTGGCATCATAAAGGAGATTGGGTTGAAGGAAAGAAGTGTTATGAAATTGATATAGAATCCTGCGAAGAGAGAGCTGCGAAGAAGAAGAATTGGAAACACAACATCAAAGAAAAAAAAAAGAGGTGAAAGATTAACGGTAGATGTAATAGAACAAAGAGAGGAAGAAATGCTGCGAAACCAAAAAATGATGAAGATAGGAGGTAGCGAAGGCTTCGCAACAGACAAGAAAATGACAGGAAAATTCAAAAATGCAGAGGCAGAAAGTAGCAGAAGTAAGAGACTCAAAGAATAAATATAGTTGTTGATTGTCAAAGAAAAAATTGGGAGGAAGACGAGAAATGTAAGTTGGGTTTTAAAAAAAAAAATAATCTTTCTTATGAATAGCAGAGATGAGGTTGCAAAAGGAAGTTGATACGCAGAAGAAGAGAATATATTATGAAATATAAAGATATGTTTGCGAAATTACAAAAGAATTTACATGCAAAAGAATAAAAAAATTAATCAGACAGAGGCCAACCAACTATGGCGTACACCCTAGTTCGCGAAATCAAAATTTCGTAAGAGGCAAATGTAAGACCTAAAGTGCGTCATAGAAGGGGGTACCTATTGCATGGCTCGGGGAAAAGGTTACACCGCCCGGAACTCCGAGTCATGGAGAATTGGGGTCAATAAAGCCCATCCGGGGAGATACTTTGGATTTTCAATCTAAGCTTAAGACTTGGATTGGACGACCGAGGGTCTCTTCTAAGGAGTCGACATTTGACCAAGGCGTCGAGGTACACGGTTGAGCCAAGAGTGCCAGGGCATTTGAAGTGTCTCGGCCATTCTTGGCAAGTCTCGGCATATGCTTTGCACTCGGCCAAGAAAACTCCACTTAGGGTGCAGTCTCGTAACCATAAGCCCTATAGGCAAAAGGGATAAGAGGTCACAAAACAACTGTTGTTGTTAAGACCGGATGGGGGAGATAGTCTTGTATGGCAGAAGTACGCCTCCTTGAAGGGGCACCCAGGGAGATGATAAGGGCGGCACCCTCCATTAGGGAGCTGATAAGTGTCTTAAGACGCAAATGTCATGAGGATTTATTTTCGCAAGAAAATTTAGGCTTGTCATATTTGTGCGACAATCCTAAAGAGGCAATAATACAAAAAATAAAGATAAGACGAGATCAATGGGTCAGTACATGAAAATGTAAGGACGTCCTGCGATTTCGTCGCAAGACGGCAATGTCATGGGGCTTTATTTTCGCAAGGATTTTTAGGCATGTCATATTGTCGCAACAAAACTATCCTGCAGAGGCAACAATACTAAAGAAATGATAAGGCAAGATCAAGGGGTCATTACATGAAAGTGTAAAGACGTCCTGCGATTTTGTCGCAATGACAAGAGGTGGCACAGTAAGACCTTTAACTAGGAAGGCAAAATAAGACCACATAAGAGAAAAAGAAAGAAGGAAATCTTAGCCTCACCGCGAGAAAGGAAAAGCTAAAGAAACATCTTCAACCAGTGATCCTGAAATCTCTCCAATCCATGTTGTAGATGATAAAGAAGTCCGCAAAGCTGCAGATGATCTACTGGCAAAGGAACCTGCAAGTTTCATCACTCGAGAGGACCTGGAGCGCTTTTTAGAAGATCAAGAAAAAGACAAGATATCATTTTTCTACCGTCACCAACCTCCATATCCTGCTACTACGCAAAGGATTCCTCTTCCGAAGGGATACACTTCTCCAACGTTCATACTTTACAACGGAACGGGCAACGCTCGAGAACATATTTCTCGATTCTTTGAATCATTGGGCGAGCATGAACACAATCATGTCGTCCGTCTGAAGGAATTTTCAAAGTTTCTGACAGGCAGAGCATATATCTGGTACAACCACACCAGAAAAGTATCACCAGTTGGAGAGAGAACATTAATGCTTTCTACAGAAAATATTTGTTCGTTTCAGAGCAAGTCACTCTCTCTCTGATCTAGGAAGGATGTTTCAAATGAACAATGAACATCCCAATGACTATTGTGAAAAGTTTCAGAATCCAGGCTTTGGATTGTCATGACCCAAATGTCACTGAGCAGTGACTGGTGGACTTGTGCATTAACGGAATGATCCCGGTCTACAGAGCCTTGCTGGAAAATCTCTGATTCCATACTTTCTCAGAGCTTCATGAAGCAGCCACACGATCAGTTGCACCTGCTTTTTTGGAAAGTGCAAAGTCTACAAAGGTCGAGGAACCTTGTAGCAGCCGACGCCTGGTCAAAATCAGTACAACCTCCAACCTTTAACAAACGTTGGCGCTGAAAGGAATGAAAGGAAAGCCGAGACACAACATCAGAGCGCTTCCCCAACATCCCAGGCTCCTCTAAAGGCGCAAAGAAAAGATAACCAATCCTGAAATGCACAAACCTCGATCCGGCATAAACGAACGGGTAAATGATCAAACGGGGACTCAAACTTCCCTCTACTAATTGAAGAAGTGATCGAGTTACTTGAAGTCTGTGTTCTAGCTGATGCAATCAAATTGTTGTTCATCAGAGAGAGCCAACTGAACTGAAGAAAAATGGATAATCGCAGGTACTGTCACCTTCATAGATTCATCAATCATCCAACAAGTAACTGAAATATTTTGAAGCACATCTTCAAAGAGAAGATTGATCCAGAATAACTTCAACTGGGGACTGAAGGAATACACAAGAATCCTCTCCCAATCAGAATCTTTACACTCTCTGAACAACCAGTCAAAGAAGTAGTTCAATCGTTGATCGAGCATATCTGTGAAATTGCTTTATCTGTGTAAGGCACAAAGGAAATACATGTTCACAACACCGAATTACATTGTGTCATACATCTGTCTATCCCGGAAATACTCCTTGAACCCTCATCCATAGACAAAGAGATGCACGACTGGGGACTGCTTATCATAGTCCATCTCAGAGGAAATAAATTCGGAAGAATGTTGATCGATGCCGACGTCGCCATCAACATCATTCCACTTAAAACCCACAAAGCCGCTCGTGATCCCATTTCAATCAGAGACCTTGAAGGTACTCTCAGAAATATTTATGGTTACATCACTCTCAAAGTGAACATAAGTTCAACCTGGACAGAAATCAAGTTTCACATAATCAGGAAGATCCAGGATATGACATGTTCTTCAGACGAGCGTGGATCCACGCTGAAAAGATATCTACTGACAAAGCGCCTTTGGTTTCACATCTCTCCAACGAAGAAAGTTCTGATCCAAAAGATTTGGTGGACATTCCATCATCAGAGCACTTGGGGGAATTTCGAACTTTGACGGGGTTGAAGCAAGAACCTGCATAGACATTCATCAAGAGGTTCCACACTCAGGCAAGTCTCATTTCTTCCATGCCTATGTCGTTTTTACTCACATGCTATCCTAGAATGAGGACTCAATTCTGCTAGCAACTCTGCAAGACGTTATGAATGGTAGCTTCACCGCATTAGTATTTTACCAAGTGGTTGAATCTAACATTTCTCTGAATTGAGCATTGAGACATTCGGCAAAGAACACTTTGGGCGTTTCTCCATAGGCTTGCAGGAGTGTCCATGTGTCCCACAAAATCAGAAAGCTGTGATGTCTGCACAAGTGTTGAATCCTACTACCGCAACGACAAGAATGCTGAATCAACAGAAGATACTCAGGGCCGAAACGATCAAACCTAAGACATTCGATGTTTAAGGAATATACGCTTCAACGCTCAAGCATCTAAGAAGCCATCAAATTGTACTCCCAATCAAAGAGTACACCTTCGATAATGGCGCATCTGGCTTCAGCACAAATATCTCGACGATGACACACTGATTCAACACCAGCACGATCAAAGTGTAACTAAACTATAATCGATAAGTCTTCATTATCCCATGATAAGACTTATGAAGCAGATGCAACATCATTCATACATGGATGACACTAACTCCTTCAACATACACTAGGCAACCTGAGGTGATTCTGTGATCATCAATGAGATTTCTCTACATCACAAGTCCCTGCACGATTGAGGAACTTCCTATCTTCACCAATCACATCCAGTATGAAAACTGATGCTGCTATCTACCGCAACAATGTCGACTCACTGACGAAGCCAGTTCATGGTAAAGTTATGCTTTCAGGAGCATTCAGGTTGAACTCTCAGTACACCTTCATCTTAGGGACGCTCAACTCATCAACTAGTTCGTGAATGTAAAAGGCTCACTGGATGGAGGAGCAAAGATTATATCTATAATCATGGTTCTAGCCTTTTCGGTCTTTGGAGCAACTTTAACCATGGTATCAGCATCAACAATAATCTCTAGAGGAACACCATCCATGATCTCAGCATCGACAAGGATCTCTGGAGCGTAATCATTCGTGATCTCAGCATCTACAACGGTTTTATGAGCAACATCCCGCTTCATCAACTATCTATTCTCTGAAGTGTTACTCGATGGATCGTATTTCTTCAAGCCCTAAAGATTCATATCAAGATGTGTAGACATGAAAACATGTTAACATGAACGTCTTCCCAAAGCTTTCACGACAGACGGGCACAATCCAAAGTCTTCTACAAGATGTTCTCATCGCCTCTACAAAGGAGATACAACACATTTCAGGCCATGGGTTTACAAAAACGTACCAATGGGTGAGGAATGGGACAATGCTTCCTCAACGAAATCTGTTCGTCTATGTCTCTTATACAACATACCAAAAGTTCGCATCAATCGGACATACGAGCTGAAAGATATGGCCTTTATTCCCAGGTCTATGAAATCTGAAAATTCTGTACGGGATTACAAATTACAAATATGCATGCTTGGTTGGGTGACCTACATAACTCCAAATTGAGTGATTCTTTTCTCATATGATAACTCAGTCTCTTAGCTTCAAAAGTTGGGGTCATGCACCGAATTCCGACGTCGTATGAGGTTCCTACAGCTTCTAGAGCATACAGCATGCAAGCAGAAATTCGTGGATGGGATTCATAACCTCTACAGTCGATCGATGTCCACCAGGTCTTTTCGCTAAGTCCTTCATCAAGGTACCTCCAACTTATACCACCTGGGTCTTTACATCAATTTTTCTGCCCGGGTCCTCTATCCAGGTCTTGCCAGAAGAAGGGAAAACGAAAAGGAGAGATTTAACAAAATACTGGGGACTGACGGTCCACTGATCATGACGATCAATTTCACAGTCCAAGACTCGTGGCACCGGGCTCTCCAGTGCTAATCATTCATCTTAAAAGAAACTACTACCGGGACATGCAACCATGGTCATTATATCATCCCCTCTTGAGAGCAACCTCACTTATGGTCCTGTGACCAGGGTTTCAGAAGTGATGTTTCTACGACTGACAGAAACAAGACGGAACTGCAAGCACCATGATCATGTATCAATCAAGGGGTCTTGATATCAAATGAATCAATGATATTAAAATCCTTCACCAACCATTCAAGACACAAGCGAATGGTCTAAAGACACAACGTGGGCATTTTACAACAAGCTCGTCTGAGACAATTTTACTTTGTCATGCATAAAGAAGTGATCTGGGAGAAATTGGTGAGGAATCTAAGGTTGAGTCACATGTCATTCTCCTCGTATGGATGTCCTCTACAACATATCCAAAATTCACAGCAATTGGATGAACGAGCAAAAAGATGTGGCCAAAACCTTGGACTACATGACAGCTGAAAATTTTCTGAAAACCTTCTGGAAGTTTACTGTTTCATCAATTTCGGCGCTTAAACGTGCTCGAAAGCTGAAAATCTTCTTTGATAAAGCTTGGAAATTTTCCGAGGATGAAGAAACATGGGTAGATCACAAAAATCCAACATCGGACGAAGATTCTACAGCAATTTCAATGAAGACCTAACTTCTGAATTTTCTGATGACGAATTATGACGAAATTCTTCATTCATCCACATCTGAATCAGGAGCTACACAGTCAACACAAGGCCGAACTTCATCTTCAGCCGATAGTCTCACTTGCAAGTCGGCGGTGCTTCTGCTGATGAGATATGAGCTTTTCATCTTCAGCTCTTTTCTTCTGTGATATTTCATCATGCTTTCCCTCCGCATCTGCTAAGACCAAGAAAGCATATATCTTAGCACGAACCACTCTAAGAAGTCTTCATATTTGACTTGATATTTCTAGAGCGTTCCCCGGAAGAGCCAAAAGGGTGGTTGTAACTGGAAGTCACCATTATCTGAGGCGAAAAACATGGAGTCATGGATATACCAATAACAAACACGCAACAAAAATGGTAACAATCCAACTCTTACCTATTTACAATTTCACTAGCTGTAGTGATTATAACGTCAGAATTTCGAAAACTTGCTCGTTCCTTCAAACCTGCAAAGACGAGCAAAATTCATTATTTAAAATCATGACTTGATTTTCATAAAATCGTGAACAACCCATGTGAATTTCAATATCCACTGGTTTTTCAAAAATTGGACAGACGTCCATTCTACAATTGTGAAAACTCATATAAAAACATTATTTCACCATGTATAATTGTCTACTTTCAACAGTTGTTCAAAATCAAAACATTGATTTTACAAAAAATATGTTTTAACGTGAAACTCACGTGAATTTGAAAAACATATATATATATTATTTTTGCTCCCCCGAGAGTATATTTTCAAAAATTTGTGAAAGCTTACATTTTGAAAATAAATTTTTTCATGAAGGCTCATAGACAAATTTATTACTAACAGACGCACGTCTATTCAAAAAATGAAAAAAAAAATTCTCTCGTACAAGCATCCACCTTTGAAACGAGAGTTTATTAAAATCTCACATATTTAAAAAAAAAAATCTCTCCTACATTAGGGATTATTGCTAGTTTCTTAAACTAACGATCGAACGAACGTTCGTTCCTAAAACAAGGGTTTTTACAAAACTCACGTCTATACATGCATATGTATATATTTTTTTAACATGAACAACTCGTGAACAAGTTATCAACTTTTGAAAAAGAAATAAAAAAAGGCGGTGCTACACCACTTTATGCTCGTTAGATGACACTCTATCATGCCGTTGGGATCTTCGTTCAAGCCACGGTTCGCTCGCGCAATCGAAAATACGGTAACATCTTATCTTACGACTAAGTTCAATTACTTATTTTGTTTGTAATCTGAAAATCACCATCCAAAGTCTTGATCGAGGAACATGACTGTCCCTCACTAAGCAGGGGACTTAATGTAGATGGTGGATTTTCGACAAAGGCTAAAATCGTAAAACCATAATTGTACATACTCCTGATCCAGCAATCAGATAAGTATTGAGGCTCATGTCTCTCATTGAAGCATGAAAATTCATGCCGCAAGAACCTCTGACTGAGAATATTGTCTCTCAGAGTATATGTAGATGTGTAGTCTCTCAACTGAGACAACGACATATCTCATGAATACTGAGCAATTTCAGTAATTACTTTTATATAGAATCGAACGATTGGACGGCTCCTAGACAGCTTGCCTGCTAGTATAGAGCAATAAAGTCTTCAGGATGTAATAATGTTTTCCCCGACTATATAAAGAAATATGACGCTTCAATATGCTCATATTGCTCGACTCTCAGATAATTAATGCTCCTAGACAGCATGCCTGCTAGTATAGAGCCATCAATTAATTATCTCTAATCCTTAAATTCATTAACTGAATATTCGGAAATATTCTACGTTCTTCATAATATTTCATTATTTCAACTCGTGGTTCTTCCCAGAAGAATTCCATGGGTTAGTGATAAATATTCAACGTACGGGCATCTGAGCCACTATCGAGTAAGCCCCGACTAAAATGGTGCAAGTGTATTCAGCAATAATGCACTAACGAGCACCTGAATGCACGAACGAGCATTCCAAAATACGAAGGAACGATGAACCTATGCAAAATAGGAAGAAAATAATAAATAATAAAATATTAACCAAGGCGCTGGGGGACTGGGCCCACCGGCCGGCCGGTCGTGTCGTGGCCAGTCTCACGCCCAATTTTATATTTTATCATATTTTTATTATTTTCCTTGATCTCATGAAAAATCCCTCATTTGAACAAAATCCCTTCGTTTCAAGGAAACTCCTCAGTTTTATGGTGTTTCCTTCACATCAAGGAAATAATAAATAATTAGGAAAGGTGTGCGGGACCAAGCCTACCAGTCGGCCGGTCATGCCCTAGTTGTGGCCGGTCCCACACCTTGCATTCCTTATTATTTTATTATTATTTCCTTCATCCCATGAAATTCCTTGATTTCATGATATTTCCTTCAAATCATGAAAATTCCTTCAAGTCATGAAAATAATACATAAAATTAGGCTCACGGGACCGGGCCCTAGCCGGCCGACCATGCCCAAGCCGGTCCTACACGTCCTTATTTTATTATTATTAATATTATTTGTTTCCTTCATCTCATGGAAACTCCTTCACTTTAAGGAAAACTCCTTTATTTCAACAAACTCCTTGGTTTCATGGTATTTCCCTAAAATCATGAAAAATAATATAAAATTAAGAAAAAGTGTTATGGGACGGGCATATTGGCCGGTCGGCCATGCCTTGGACATAGCCGGTCCCACACTTCATGATTCCTTCATTTTATTATTATTATTTCCTTCATCTTATGAAGTTTCCTCAGTTTGAGCAAAAACCTTGATTTCTTCATATTTTCTCAAATGATTGCTCAAATGCACACCAGAAAATATCAAAATTCTCAGGACTGAGACACGAGCATTTTGGCGACACGAGCATATTAACTTGACCGACCAAGGTTGGGCTCTTTGGCTTGCAAGAGGTCGGTCCCACATACTTTCATCATTTGACCTAATTTGTTCACATTAGGTTCAAACTCTTCCAAACAATTTTGGAACTACATAAAACGATCGTCATATGGTCCCGTGACCAACCAGGACCGGTTTCATGACCCCTTGGTCGGTCCCTTATCTCTTCATAATTAATTAGGTTTTATTACCTAAGGCTCAGACGAGCATTATTTTAATAAATGATTAAACCAAAGATTTAATCATCCTTTCATCAACTGGTCTTCAAGAGACTTTGGTATTTGCTCACTCGAGCATCTGGGCACTACATGGTCGACCCATCATCCCATGTAGCCGGTCCCTCCTTCACTCCGTGGTTGATTTTTAATAAATCGTCAATTGATCATCAATTAATCGAATTAGGGTTTCGAGTCCAAGGTTCATAATTCCAGATTCAAACGCTAATAATTTTACGTTTATCTCGTGATCAACATTTTATTAATTATACTCGGTTCAGTTGCCAGTATTTTAATTTAATATTTTATTTGGTCATGCTACCAATTATTCATCAAACGAGCGACATTTGCTCAGATGAGCAATATTTGCTCAAACCAAGGAAGATTGGTTCAACTATCAATATTCAACAATTCATCGAATGAGCAATATTTGCTCACCTTAACTATCAATATTTTTTGAGAATCATACCTCTGTCTCAATGGACACGTTCAATTCATGAGTCTCAGAACATTTGCAAATCACGTTCAACTCAGCAATACAAGGACTCATCGTCCCATGAAGTCAGCAACTGACTAACTAAATACACGTCTGCCTTGCAGACTCCACAATCACGAGACATCAATCGTGTTACATGGGGGATATTAACTAGGGTTTTGGTCTGGTGGTCTACGGCACGTGTGTTCATACACACGATGAGAATGTGACCAAGTCGTGCAATCTGTTGAAGGAGTTAGCAAAGTAGTGGATGGAAAATCAACCAAGTCTCCGCACGATGAGCAACTGGTTTTAACACGATTTCCACTTCCCCACTCTTTGACTCTAGCAAATGTCACACTTCATGGGATCAAGGTGTTTCACAATTCTAGCAATATAAATAAGTTTTCGAATCATGATTGAAGGACAAGAAAATCTTTCGTAAAACAGACAACAAGAGATTAACATCTCAACGTCTGAGCAATTACTCTCAACAGAGCAAATTCAATCAATCAGAACTTATCTTATTTCTTCACGCAGAATACACAACACACCTACAATCTTCGATCACCATTGATCTCACACATTTCTCAACTTCGCTCCTTACATCTCTGATCCCAGCAGGACACTACGCACTTGATTTGTTACGACCTAAAGTCGAAGACTTGATAGACAAATCTGTCTCACACAGAAAAGTCTATAGGATTGAATAAATCTGTCTCCCACAGAAATACCCAAGAGTTTTGTTCCGTCTTTTGAAAAATCAAGGTGAACAGGAACCAATTGATAAACCGGACTTATATTCCTGAAGAACAACCTAGTATTATCAATCACCTCACAATAAACTTAATCGACTAGCGAAATAAGTTATTGTGGAATCACAAACGATGAGAAGGAGTTTGTTTGTGATTACTTTTCCATCTTGCCTATCTCAGAGATATAAAATCTCGAGCCAATTATTTCAATTGCACTCAACACGATAGAAACAGCAAGATCAGATCACACAACTACAAAGATAATAGTTGGGTCTGGCTTCACAATCCCAATGAAGTCTTCAAGTCGTTAACCTACAGGGTCTCGAGAAGAAACCTAAGGATAAAGGAGAATCGACTCTAGTTATGCAACTAGTAACACACATGAGGTGTGGGGATTAGGTTTCCCAGTTGCTAGAGTTCTCCTTTATATAGTTTTCAAATCAGGGTTTGCAATCTAAGTTACCTTGGTAACAAAGCATTCAATATTCACCGTTAGATGAAAAACCTGATTCAACCAAGCTAATATCTTTCAACCGTTAGATTGAACTTAGCTTGTTACACACAAATGAAATGTACCCTCATTTAGGTTTATGTAGCCGTACCTAAACGTGTACACCATGTTGGTTCACAAATAGTTAACCGAGGTTAGCCATATGATTACTCTCATATCAACCTTATTCATCTTTACCATAACTAGTTCAAATGACTCAAATGAAACTAGTTAAAGAGTTGTTCAATTGTTTAGAAAACACAATTGAAATCAAATCGGTTTGATTCACTTGAATCAATCATGAACATTATAGCCACGGTTTGCAAAGATTGCATTCCTTATGATTTAAATGTTTAAGTTCATGGACTTGACCGATTTGACAAAGTAACCAGCTTAAGTATGCGTATGGGTATGCATACTTAAGCAACCGGTTTTGAGTTTGTAAAGTTTCCAAACTCAGCAGAAATTTTCGGTTCAAAAACTTCCGCCAGTATGCGTACAGGTACGTGTACGCATACTTAAGGTGACTAGTTAAGAGTTTTGCCAAAACCAAACTCAACAAAAATTCTCGGTTTGAGAACTTCCGCCATTATGCGTACGTGTACGCATACTTAACCTGTCTCCTTCACCAATTCCGTATACACACATATGCATACTCTTGGCTTCCGGTTTATGGACTTATACACTAATGTGCGAACACACTATATATGCTTATATCCAAAGATGGTTACATCATCAACTCTTTGTTTCAATCATTGAAACATTCTTCTGTAATGTCAATAGCCGTTTTCACACACTATTAGCATCAAAGCAATTTTCAAGATATTGAAATCATCATTATTGAAACCTTCCAAGTCTTACACCAAATGATTGTATCACACAAACCATGTAAGATGTTACTCGGCAATTTTATCATGATATAAGATGAACTTGGTCGAAGCGAAAGCTTACCAACACATATTTCGAGAAATATGTAAGCGAGATATACTCAGCTCGAAATCTCAAAGGTTTATTGAGAAAACTATATCGTAACACGACTTATGTCTCAATATAGGAGATAGTATAAATAGACTTTCCAAGTGATAGATAAGTTCAAGTCTCCACACACCTTTTGTCGAAGAAGTTCCACAAGCTCCCCTTAGTAGTTCTTCGTCTTCAAGAGATGAGCGTCGAGAGATTTAAGCTCAACTACACACTATCTATATCCTAGTCCGAGACATCTACAAATAGGCTAGAAATCAAGACTTATAGTTTTTGATCACTAACATTGACAAACATGCTTGAGATAACAACGCATGTGAGTTTGACCGAGCAATGCTCTAACATATTATATTTTCTATATAATTGAAATATCACAGGTTGTGCGTAGTTCAATCAATTGGTAAATCCAACCTTTGGTTGTTGATTGAAATTGATTGACACTTGAACATTGGTCTTTGGTACCGTTCAAGTTGTTTCTCATAATAATCAAGCTCGCGGAATTCTATCTGTTTGATTTGCTGATTACATTGAGAAACAGAGATATAACTCTTAGATATATTTTCCTTGATTGAGTATGACTATCTAATTGATTCTCTTGGAATTATATTGGAGTTAGTCCATACAGATTGCCTAAACGAAATATTGGGTATGGTTGTTAGACCCCCGCTTTTTCAAAGGTGACTCTATCTCAACCTTTATTTTTATCTCAATTGTGGAGGTATTGTCGTTACTAATTAAGAGAGCATCTTCTATGAATATCATCTTTGGTTTTAGACCATCCAAAAATGCATATCCTATAAATCATATTCAATTTGCGGATGATTTAATTGTTTTTTTTGTATGATGATGTTGAGCAAATTCATAACTTAAGAAATACACTCCTTGGTTTTCAACTTATATGTGATTTAGAGGTGAATTTCAAGAAGAGTGCATTGGTGCCGGTAGGAAATGTTGTTAATGTAAGTGAATGTGCTACAATTTTTGGTTTTTTTTTTTAACTTTTTTCCAATGAGATACTTAGGTTTTCATTAGGCAGCAAATCAAATCCAGTGGGTGTTTGGGAGGTGGTTCTTCAAAAATTTCAGAAGAAACTAAGCTTATGGCAGATAAGGTAGCTATCAAAAGGAGGGAGGCTTATGATCATTCAACATGTTTTATCTAGTTTACCTATATATTACTTGTCTTTGTTTCAACTCCAGCATCAATTGAGAAGATTATGAGATAGTTTTTATGGGGTTATTCTAATAAAAAAGGCAAAAAAGGGGGTTGGTTTGGGTGGAATAAAGTGTGCTAACCAAAATAAAAAGGTGGCGTTGGTATAAAAAAGTTAAGACTCGTGAACAAAGCTCTCCATGCAAAATGGACATGGAGATATGGTATAAGGATATGTGAATCAGAAATTTCACGGAAATCCAAGTCTTTTTTACCCAATTGTTCTAATAAGCCTATTGGTAAGAGTTTGTGGCCAGGGAAAATGCAGGAGATGTGTGGCCATGGAAAATGCAAGAGATATGTGGAACTGAACTCTACAATTCGGGTTAATAGTGGTGATAAATGCCTATTTTGGAAGGATATCTAGCTCAATGATCGAACATTAATAAATCTTTTCCCATATTTTCAAACTCAACAGACTAAAGAATGTAACAGTACAAGAAATAACCACGACGAATGATGGAAATAGCTGGAATTTTGAATTTTGCAGGCTTCTGAATGATAATGAAGTAGAGGATATAGCACATTTGTTCAATTTACTGCCTACTGTTAATCATGATGGGGGTTCTGATCAAAGCATTTGGCAACAAGGTAACAAGAGTTTTTCTCTTGCAGGTTGCTACAAAACTTTATAAGATGATGGCTTGTTGGTTTTCCCTCATAAGTGTCTGTGGAATGCTAAAATCCCTCACAAGGTATTTTTTTCGTTCTGAACCTATGCTATAATGCTGCCCCGAATCAAGATAACTACAGAAGTTTTATTGGAGTGAATAGTTGTTTATTATGTAAGAAAGCCCCTGAATCTAACCATCAAATTTTCTTACATTGTGAGAATTACGAAATTCAGCATCATTTTATGAATGGATTCAAACTACAGTGGGTTTTTTAAGAGTCGGTTAGACAATCAATCTGAGAGTGGACAATCAAATGGAAGGTCTGGGATATAATACCTTTTGAAATTTGGTGGACCGTCTGGATTAAACGGAACGGTAGATGCTTTAGTGGACAATACAACATCTAAATATAATAATTATTAATATGAAGTCTCTGATTTTGAATTGGTGTCTGGGTAGTAGAATATTTAAAGGGTACTCCATTAGTACAATGCTGCAAAACCTGAACCCTAAACCCTGAAGGCAGTATTTGGACATATGTAACTGTGCTCTACTCTAATTGAGCTTTTATAATTTTTTCTTTCCCCCTTTTTCGGGAATCCTATTATTGGGGCTTAAATCCTTCGGGATTTGGGGGATTTATATGATATTTAACATCCTTAAGGTGGATAAGGGGGACCTAATTCACATAAAAAGTCAAATTTACCCTTTGATCATTATTATACCTAAAATCAAAACTGAATCAAATTTCAAAACAAAAATTAATTCACCAACTCATTTTTTTTCTTCTTCTCAAAATCAAACAACAAAACCTATGATAAAAAAAAATCAAATTTTTTTGAACAAATCTTCATCGATTTTCAAAAATATTTATTAAGGTTGATTCTCAATATGACAAGATTGGGACAATTTGGATTGAATTCATCATTGACTTGCACAAATTCTAATATTTATAAAGGTTTTGAACCACAAATTTAAGATTTGGTGAATGAATCTGTTCAAGTGAATGTGGTTAATCACCGGAATTTGTTGAGAATCGAAAACTCATCATTTATTTAACATTGGATTGTCTTAACATGTAAGATTGATGAATTTATGGTTTATGAAATCTGCTTCTGGACTGATTACGGCTAGGAGTTCTAGTTGACCATGCTGAAAATGGGTGGCTACGGTTGGGACACAAAGAACTCCCAGCCTTGAATTACCTTCCACGGTTGGATCTTTCCTAGACGTAAGTTGTTCTGTATCTACAGAAAAACTTAAAATTTTTCTTGACCTCAGCTAGCAATTCCTCTCCATAACGTTAGGGTTCCAGCCGTGACAAAAGTATCCAGGACGTAATTAACATTTACGGCTTGGTATTGCAGTTTTTTTTAGTCGTTTAATGATATTGAGGTTGGGTTGGAAAGTACTTCCTATCCGTTAAGCTTGACAACGACTGTTTTTTTCTTCTTCTATCATTTCCTAACCGTGAGTGTCTGAATTATTAAAACTGAAATGGAAAAGGAAAGGGAAATGGAAGAGCCGCACATAATTCGTAGCATTTCATTGAAAATGAAAGGGAATACATATTTATAACATAAAATTTAAAGAAAATATCATTACATTAAGGGTCTTAATAATAATGATCGAAATCAGCATAAGTACTTTCTTCCAAGACACTATAACAACCATGAAGGACAAACTTCTTTCCATGGAGATCCTCATAATTGGCTTCGGCCATCTCCCACTGAAAAATAAAGCAATTAAAATTTTATGCTATGAAAAACAGTACTTGATGGACGAATTATTGACAAACTTACTCTTGGGCACGCGACATATCAGGATTGTTTTCCATTACGACTTTCATTTCCTCTTTGAAATCTACAAATTAGGGAAAAAGTTAGTCGAATCTTTTCTTTATGAGTTTCATCAATCTTCCATTACGATTTCTGTCTAATGCCACAAAAACAACACACACACGGTTCCAAAATGTATCGGATTTTTCATCTATGTAAATGAGTACATCCATGTGATGCTTTGCTACCGTCAGACACGCTCTAACGATTGCAACATCTTCCTTGGTGGTGTAGCGAGTAACCATGTTTTTCTTTTTTGTTGGAACAATTAGAGTTGAAAGTTTGTGAGAGTTTGAGAGTTTTTGAAAAAATTCAAGGTGGAGAAGGGTCATTTCATATCAAGGAATGAGCCAACTGATAGTTTTTTTTTTTCAAAAACTAGCCGTTCCTCAAAATACTCAATGCAATAACTGAAGGCAGTTCCAGATTTACAGCCAGGAAGCATGGAAATACCAAGTCGTTTTGGAATTTCCGGTTGTGTTTTAACAATGACCTAGCTGTAATCCTAGGTTGCGGCTGCGATCGGATGGGAATGTTTAGCATTACGGATTGGCAATGGTTAAAACCCATCCGATATGCTAATACGGCATGGTCGTTCCATTAATCTTTCCCGTAAATCTGGGATTTCAAATGATTGACCTAGAAAGTTTAGCATTACGGCTTGGTCTTTCCAATATTTCTAGCCGTAAATTGTTAACTGAAAAAATGTAATGCATTGATTTTTTTTCGAGGAACGACTAGTTTTTTTCAAAAACTAGCCGTTGGGCTATTCTTTGCTATAAAATGACCCTTCTCCACCTTGAATTTGTACAAAAACTCTCATAAACTTTCAACCTCTAATTGTTATAACAAAAAAGAATAAAAATGGCTTCCCGATACACTACCGAAGAAGATATTGCAATAGTAAGAGTGTCACGATGAGAAAGCATGACGAAGATCAAGGCATTAACTTGGGTGAAGGTTACGATTCTCAATGGAACCGTGTATTTATGGTATTTGTTACCATAAATGGTAATGAAAATGGAAGATCAATGAACCAAAAAAAGGAAAGGTTCGAGGAGATCTACTTAGAAATGGAAGTTTTAAGGGTGCAATTGGAATGGGTGAAGGCAATGAGTCTCGAAATGTCCTTTTTCAATAGGGTGAGTATGTGCGAAAGTTTTTCATGAAGTAAGTTTTGAATAATATACTAACTTCATCTTGATTTGTTTTTTTAGGAAGCCTGGGCACTTTCCCGATACAGAGTTATTCGTCGCAAAGAATTTGAGCATGACAAACGCTATTGGATCACGAAAGAGTTTATTGAGATTTTCAACAAAGCTTGACTATTTAGTTATAATACTTTATGTTTTCTTTTTTCCGTTTGGGTATAACTATTGATGTAACGTGGCCTGATTATGTAATGAACATTATGAATTGATGAATGGAAAGTGAAAAATTTGATGGAATACGACAACAAAATACACAAAACCAACCAAAATTACGGCTAGGTAAACCAGCCGTAAGTAGCTATAATTATGGGAATTGCAACCAACGACCAGAATATCCTGCCATAACCTGTTAAAAATTCCAGCAAAAATAATAATTTCCAAACCGATATTTAATTTATCGTTTGGAAACTATAAGAACCCACACGATATTAAGTTTACGGTTTGGTCGTGGTCCGTTATCCAAACCGTGAATCTGAATTTTTAGTTTTTCTGGTCAAAATGGCTAGGTCATCTGTGATTAAAACCTGGTCGAAAATACTTAAGAAATTTGAAACTATTTGTTTTTTATTTTAAGAAATTGAACAACATAAAACTTAATAGACCAAAATGGTTTTTCATTCATTGAATCGGAAAAGCATACATCTTTCATTACATTGATAGGATATATCATAACATTTGCAATAAACCCTTATTCGTATCGGTCAAAATCATAGGTAGTATTTTCCAAGATGCGTTAGTTATCATTTTGTTCGAACTCTTTCCCATGAACTGCCTCATATTAATGGTGAGCCCTCGACCATTATATAAACAAATACGTTATGTTAGATAGTGTTATTCAAAACGATTTCTAATGAAACAACTTATTAACAAACTTAGTCTTATAGCACTCGGCATAGTGGGATTCGCTTCCTTTTGGGCTTTCATTTCCTTTTTGAAAGCTTCGCAATCTTCAAGGACTTTCTTAAATTTTTCCTTAACGATTGCCAAAGTTCTTCCATTGCGATTTCCATTTAGTGCCACAAAAACTATGAAAACATGGTTCCAAAAGGAAAGAGATGTTTGATCTACGTCAATGTCTAGATCTTCATCATGTTGTCTGACCGTCGCCCATGCTCTAACAATCACAGAATCTTCAAAATAAGGGAATGGAGTCTCCATAGCGCATTTTCTTCTTTTTTTGGATGGGAAATATATGAGAATGAAAAGATGACTTATAACTAGAATTTGGGAGAGGAAGAAATGATAGAATGGTCTCCTTTTATAGGGTTTAATGGCCTAACGACTACTTCTTTTGAAAACTAGCCGTTAAGGTCACCAACCATATTTGTGAAACTTCAAAAATGCAATAAATGCATTGGTTGAGAGTGTTCAATCCAAAAAACGGCTGGGTATCCCAGCCGTAAATGAAATGCACGGCTAGGTTTGTAGACGTGATTGAGTCACAGGCGACTCTGGATAAGTATTCGGCCAGGAGTTCATCTTAACCCTGCCGTAACTCTTGATTACGACCAGGAGTTCTTAAATGTCGAACCGTAAATCCTTATAACGGCTTGTAAAAGATCTTTTTCGAGCCGTTATTACGTATTACGGATGAGACGACAACATTTTCCTAGTCGTAACCTGTAAAAAAAACTCATATTTTTTCCAATTTCTAACGGATTTGAATCAATCAAAATTTCTAATGGGGGTTGATTACAAGGTTTTCTAGATTAGTTTCATGATAAGTTTCATCAGTTTTTCTTCAAAGTTTTCAAAAAAATTTATCAAAATCATCCTCCTCCTTATCCTAAATCAAAAACAAAAGAAAAAAAGAGTTTTGATTCTCAAAAAATTAATCATTATATTAGTCTAATCCATTGGCTAATCATGATTTGTTTACTTAATAATTATATAATTATTAATTATCACTAATCACTTACGGAAACGCTTCTCTCTCTTTCTCTCTAAAAAAAAAAACCAAAAACTCTTCATCTTCATCTTGCTCAGATTTGGTCCTTTTGGACCAGATCTGAGCAAGGATTATTGTTTTCTTTAGTTTTAATAGATTTTCTAATAAAATAAGATTTTGTTTTTTAATTTATGGTGTCTTTTGACACATTTCTTCACCATTTGGGTGATTTTGTCTTCGCTTTTTGGGCGATTTTTTCTTCGCTTTTAGAGCGATTATTTCTTCACTTTGATGGTGATTTGTTCAATCTTTGTTGGTTGTTTCATGGCTTGTTATTCTAGATTCGAGAACATCGGCGATTCAACACGGCATAGCTTTGAGTTCATCTTCAACAAAAGGGATTTAGGGCATCCGGGTTTTTCGTTCACATATACAAGATTAAGGGCTAATCACTCCTTTGTTTTTGGAGCATCTCTTGTTATAGAAGACAAACATTCAAAATGGTCGGAATTGATTCCGGATTATACCATCTTTTCTCTCTACTTTTCATACAAAAATTGGGTACCTTTGCGGTATTTTGCTCTTTCTCTTCGCGAATTACATGTAATTGGTATCTTTATTTGTATTTGGGTTTTAAGTTTCTTGTATTTTGATGTTCTTTTTTTTTTTTGTAAACAATCATGTAATCACCTTTTTGGATTGAATGAAATGTGGTCTGATTGTTCATCAAAAAAAAAAAAAAAAATTACAGTAAAACTTTTTTAAAATAATACTCGATAATATAATAGTCTCGTTAAAATAATAAAATTTTAGTGACTCAGGCCCTTAGTGCTAAAATAATAAATTCGATAAAATTATAATATAATGCATTTCAAAAGTTCACTTAAGCATTAATAGGTCCCAAATATTAAAATAATAATTTCATTAGAGAATAAAAAATAATTTTCATACACATTAAATTTCTGAAAATAAAATTGAATATTGGTTTGCTTTTCTCTGAAGTTCAAATAATAATTTTCTGTACAAAAATCTTTTTTTATGGAAATTAATAAGATTTATTACTTTAAAAATAAATGCATGCCGTTCTAAGAATATTTCCGTTAGTGTTTTTTTTATCTTTTTTAATATTTTCCACTTTTAAAAATCTATTTCAGTATTTAGTCTAAGATACTTTATTTTTATTTTTTTTAAAATCTATTTCAGAAGGGGGTTGGTGCCCAGCTTGTTGCTCGGATTCCAACTAGTTTCATTCAGTCCTCCCTTGTTGTAGATGATGAGTTTGACGTATAATATTATGTTTAAATAAAAATTTAAAAGAAAAACAAAATGGAAATTCTCAATTTTTCCAAAGAAATTTTTTAAATTAAGTATTATTTTTTAAATTAATATATTGTTATGTATAAAATAATAAATTATTATTTTATCGATTAAGTAATATCTCTTTAAAATAATACCTATTATTTTATAGATGTTTTACTGTATCACTAATCAAATCGAGATTACATTTAGTATAGTTAAAAATAGTAGGATAACCGATAAGGGGTTATAAGAATTACTATTTCATGACCTATCAAACCCCCCAAAACCTATAGACTGCTCAGCCCAATAATATGATTCTTTTTCGGCTCTAACACCTTCTTATTGTTGAGTTGTTCTTATTAAATCGTGCCCTTTTCGAGTAAAACAAAAAAGGACAAATAGAGCCTAATAAAAGACACGATTGACTAAACTTTTTCCAGTCTTGGATATTCCAAGAGATTCAAATGATCTGGCTCACTTATTAGCCAAAACTTTCACCAAGTTTGAGTAGTTCTATAACCCCAGCGGACAATTGATTATTTAAGTAGCTGTGAAGAATGGAACATCTCTATTCCCCAGCGGGCAATTGATAAAGTTGGGGTGTATGTAGTTTGATCTTTCTTTACTCAATAAATTTCTTCTTTCCTATTACAAAAAGTGTCAGGGATGGCTTCCAATTGCGGAGGGCACGGTAGCGCACTGTTACACTTACACTTTACAGTATGAATCAAAATTGCTTCGATATCCCAAATTTCTATCTGTCGAGTTATTCTTCAAGTTAGTAGTTATTCATCAAGTTATGGTTATGATATGTTAAGCCGATTTCCTGTCCTTGTTGTTGAAAGCAACTGTGTTTCAAGCTTCCTTTACAAATTCAAAATTTATGTATCCAAGTGATAAGACCATGTTTTATGGAACATGTCAACGGTGTTGACCCCATGAGTAACTCACACATATTTGGCATATATGATCTTTTATACGGGTCAAGTCTCTCAAGATTGTGGAATCCACCCTGGATAGCAAGTGAAGGGCGCAACGAGCACACAAATCCAATGGAAGCACAAGGCATTGGATAAGCATAAATTATTTATTATTGGAGACAATATATATATTTAGGTATTTTATTATATTTTAAGTATTTAATTATTTTATTTAGAGTTTATATTTGTTTGGAATAGTATTTTAGGAGTAGTATTTTTTCTTATTTTCCAAGTAATGTAGCCTATAAATAGGCCTTATCAGTTGATTAATCATAACAAGAAAATTATTAAGCAAATTGCTACCCTTTGGTTTATTGATTTCTTTGAATCATGACCTTTTGAACTTGAGTTGCTGGCCGTTGGTTAAGAAACAAATTGTTTCTTATCAATTGGTATCAGAGCAAGTTCGCTCCTATCCCACTTCCGCGACTACGACATCATCAACATTACCACCTCCATTGTCGCTTCAATCCACCTTCATTATTTATTTATTTTTGAAGCATGCATTTTATTGATAAGAGATTATGTTACAATTTGTCATGTGTATGTGGTACCCACTAAATCATGAAATAAAATTTGACTAATAAAAAGCGGGATTGCCTGGTCCCATATTTTGGTTGATAAGTTTCCTAATTGGCTTCCATCTGCTGCATGATTGGTCAAACCATCTGCGGCTTGGTTTCCTTCCCTGTAGTTGTGTTGAATGGCAACATGTGGGATCTGTCTGAATCTCTTCTTTATTTCCTCAATCATCTCTGAGATGTGCCAAGGAGGGGGTAGAGGATGTGATGAAGCGCAAAAGGTTTTCTGAGTCAGTTTCAAAGAGAACTTTTGGCCATTGTCTTTCTGTTGCCGTTCTTGAAGCCAAAAGAAGAGCCCAAGTTTCTGCGGTTAAGGCAGTCGTAATTCCTAAAGGTTGAGCTAGAGCCATTAAAGTTCGTGTGTCGGAATCTCTGCAGATGAATCATGCACCCGCAAAACCCGGGTGACCTCTGGCTGCTCCATCTGTGTTAATCTTAATCCAGTTGATGTTTGGAGTTGACCATCCAATCGATATTGTAGATATTCTTTTGTCTCCTCTTGGATGGTTATATATTGGTGCATCTCCTGGTAGGACCGGTGGAAAGGAATCTAGCGCCGCAGTGAAATCTTGTTGTAGTTTTTGAGCCCAGATTAAGATTTCGGCTGAAGTTGTTTGTTTTTGGCGGTATATAAGATCATTCCTAGCTAACCATAGGGTCCAAAAAAGGAAGCAAAAGGAGGAGATTACAACTGTTGGTGCAGATTGTTGTAGGATTTTGGAAATGGTTGTCTGAGGAGTTAAGGTGAGAGTGAGGGGGTAATTGGGGTTTGGTGAGTTTGTAAGTTGAGTGATCAGGGTGTTCCAGGATGTAATCGCCGTTGGACAATGAATTAGTAGGTGACTCGCCAATTCTGGATCTGCATTGCATCTGGGACATATGTCAGAGTTGGTTAAGTGGATATGATATAGGATAGAGAAGGTTGGTAATCCTTCATTGATTGCTTTCCACAAGAAAAGCCGAATTTTTAGTGGACATGGTAAAGTCTACAAGAATTTGGTGGGTGGAATAGGGGTATGAGTTGGTTGACCATGAGTTAGACATTTATATCCCGAAGATGTAGTGTAATTTCCAGATTTTGAATGTGGCCAGATAATTTTATCTTGTGTGTTGTTTTGGGGAAGGTGGATGTTTATGATTTTTTGGGCTATAGGACTAGGAAGGGTGCTTAATTTTTCTTGACTCCAGGTATGAGAGATTGGGTCGATGATATCTGCTACCATTCTGAATGGGTAGCATTGTGCGGGGTCAAGAGGTGGTGAGTGGGGAATCCAACTGGCTTCTATTGGAGTTGATAACCCATTTACAATACAATGGAAAATCAGTTGTTGCATGGCAGGGACAAATGATGCCAATTGTCTCCATTGAGGACTAGAAGAGGAAGGTATGGTATGAATGCCTTGTAGAATAGGTTGTTGATCAAGATATTTCGTGCTGAAGAGACTTCCGCAAATGGAGTTAGGTTGTTCATGCAAATTCCAAATTCTTTTCATGAGGAGAGCCTTATTATGATCACTGCTTTTCCTTATGCCCAACCCTCCTTCGGATAATGGTTTTGTTACTTTATCCCAGCCTATAGGGTGAAGCTTTTTGATTGTTGAGTTATCCACCTTCATTATATCATCAACCGTATCCATCTTTCACTATATTCATAAAAAAAATACAAAAATTAATAAAATAAAATAAAATAATAATGGTGTTTGTCTTAGGGCTGTCAATGGGTACCCATTACCCGGAACCGGACCCGGTGTATTTGGGTCCGGTTCCGGGTCCTAAAGTTGGACCCATTAACAACTTAGGACCCGATGGGTAATTACCCGATTGGACCCGAATATAAACGGGTAATACCCGTTGGGTACCCGCGGGTATCGGGTACCCGATTATTCATTCTTTTATTCATGTTTTTAACAAAATTACAAGTATTTTGTTAGTTTCCGCTTTCATTTTTTTTTTTCATTTTTCATTTTTTTGTTACACGTAATCTTTATTTAGTACATTAATAAAGAAATAATAATAAATATTGATAAAAATAATTTATATCCAAGCCAAATAGAGAAAGATATTAAGTTTTGGAAGTTTTTTTTATAGTTTTCTGAATACCCAATGGGTACCCGGACCCGACGGGTACCCGGGTTTTTAAACGGGTCCTATTTCCGGGGTCCACAAATTTAAGAACCGGACCCGGAACCGTTAGGAACCTAACCGACCTTTATAAGTAGGGTCCGGTCTAGTGATACCCGGGAGGACCCGGACCCATTGACACCCCTAGTTTGTCTCCAACGAAGTACGGCAGCAGGACTAGAGCTTTATCATACAAGTTCGGTACGGAAACACCAAGGTTATTGCGACCACAAGATTCAACGTTACTGGTCTAGGGCAAGTGGCTTGCGAAGCTAATATTGAAGAAACCACATCTCGTCAGCGTGTTGGTGTTTGGTGGATTCCTATCATATAGGTAAGATAATCTCCCCAGCAGCATAATTTTTCACAGGACTATCTTGTATTGATTAGTGTAGTTATTGTTGGATATCTAAATATTCTTGGGAATCAAATATTAGTGTTTCTAGAATAAGTGATTTACACTTATATCCCTAAATATTTAATCATTAATACTACTCAATTAAATTTAATTAGAATTTAATCATATTTTATTCACAAGTGTCTCATTCTCCATTAAGTCATAAAATTAAAATTAATTCGATGACACTAACTATATTAAGGTTAAATGAAAAATTATTATTTGCAGGTATGCTAGACTCCAACCGGGAGCATTCTTCTTTGTTTTGCAACTTCCAAATTTCTTTAAAAACATTAATAATTTTTCGCTTAAACTTAATGCGTTAGTGGCACTCGAATTACATCTTAATTTTATGACTTAAGGCACCACTTGAACATTAATTACCTACGTAGAAAATGGTAAATGTTGAGCACAGAACTACAAACCATGGATAACAAAAGTGGGCTAGAACAAGAAGAACTCTTATAATGAATTTTTTCACATTAGTCTTCAAAACCCTAGGTCATATCAGCTGCAATCTTCCACGTGTATAACCTATTTCCGTAACCAGTAACCACCCAAGTTACCGAACGGCCAAACCTATCAGTTTGCGACATCTACACCACTTTAATTATTAGGCCCATTAGATCTATCTGTTAAGGGTAGCAAAATATTTGGCCCACTACCCATTGATCATTTTAACTCGCGTGCAACAATATTACCGTGACTACTTTGTTTTCACTATGGTTTGGTTCAGTAAATATCGTAATAAAAATCCATGTCCACTCCTCCCAATTTTTGATGGTGCAGATGCCATGGAATGGTTAATTGAAGTGGAATCGTATTTTGAGTCCAATGATATCCCGCCACATAGGAAAACTGCAATAGCCGTTGCACATCTCGAAGGGGGTGCATTAAGATGGTACAAGTGGGAAACTCTTTATATGGGATCTTGGTATAATTTCTTGTGTGGCATATTGTCTAAGTTTGGAGAGATGACTTATGAGAAATATCAAGCGGCTAAAGTATCTAAATATGAGCAAATTGAAGCAGCTCGTGATTATGGAGAGAAGAACTTGTTTATTAAAGATGTTTATTCCATTGAAACTATTGAAGTAAGGTGCCCCGAGTCAAAGAAAGAAGAACTTGTTTTCCCAACTATTGCTGATTGTCCTACTGTTGTCAAAGAAGAGAAGCAAGTTATAGTTATATCAAGACCGGACCTTGGGGGCAAGGTCTCAATTAAGGAAGGCGGAATAATAAGACCACGTTTGGAGCCTATGTGTGCATACATAGTGGACTTTGAGGGCAAAGTCCCATTTAAGGAGGGTGGAATGATAAGACCATGTATTATCGGCTATGTCAATGGTGTTGACCCGATATGTTACTTGAGCATATGTGGTCTTCTTGGTCCATTATTCGGGTCAAGTCTATCGAAATTTTGGAAGCCACCTTGGCTAGCCACTGCGAAAGGCGACAACGACATGATTTATGCTTTAGTATTTAGTTATTTAATTTATTATGAGTTTTTATTATGAAAATTGATATTTGATTAGAATTAGGATTTATATTAAAAGTAGTATTTTTAGGATTTGTATTCTTGTTTTCCAAGTATTGTAGCCTATAAATAGGCCTTTTCCATTCAATAATGATAACAAGAAGAAAATTATTAAGCAAATTGCTACCCTTTGGTTTATTGATTTCTTTGAATCATGACCTTTTGAACTTGAGCTGCTGGCTGTTGGTTAAGAAACAAATTGTTTCTTATCAATTGGTATCAGAGCAAGTTCTTTCCTATCTCAAACTTCCGCAACCATCATCAATCATCTCCATCTTTCGCCATATCAAAAAAAAAAAAAAATTGTCGGTGCTTATATTCAATCAGGTTCTACACAGTTATCCGGGTTTGCAAAGTGACGTCGCGGGTTTGCAAAGTGACATCGCAATTGCTTCAGTTAATATCAAGTTGTTGCTTGCTTGCATCGAAGAGATCAAACACGTGAAAGGTCAGCAACTTTATTTGTGCTTGGTTCGTAGCAAGGTAAAGGCTTTGTTTAGTTGATTAATTAATAAATTTCGTAAAGCTTTCATCTACCATTAACCACTGCATATATACCTATTGTAGGAGCCCTAGCTTCACCTATTCATTCTTGAAATTCATGTGGTGAGTTATTTCTTTTGGGTTGAATTATCCACTTAATCCTTTCAAACCCTAGTTATTTTATTTGCATACATCTGTCGTCTTTGCAAATCATAAGTAAAATCTAGGTTTATAAGGCTACGTGTGTCCAGCAGCGGTAACAATTTGTCTAAGCCAGTCTGGCCCAACTATCAGTTGTAAGCCCGTTTATCCCAACCATCAAGCCCACAACAAACCAACAGTTCCATCTAAATCAAATGTCATGATGTACCAAGAAACGAGCAAAAGGCTGTTGTGTCAGCAATTCGATGGTAGAAATCCTGAAGGTTGGTTATTTCAAGCACAACTAATTCTTGAGTTCCGCAAAATTCCGTTGAAAGATTTTGTGAAGGTAGCTAGTAATCACCTTATTGGTAATCCGTCCAAATGGTACAAGTGGATGCAAGATTATATTTCGGGGTCTTGGGAGAATTTTTGCTTTGCTTTAATGAAGCGTTTTGGAAGCGAGGATCCAACCCTTGCGTCAGCTAATTTGCAACAAAATTTAGATGAAAGCCGTGGATATTGGAAGTCTGCATTCCAAGAGTTCAAGGAGCATCAAAGAGCTAAAGTCGTGAAGCCACAACCTGTTGCAACTACATCCGATTATTTAACTATTAAGATTCCAAAACCAAGTGAGATTAATTTTTATGATACAGTTAATGTTCCTTCGACAGTTGTTGACGAAGACAATCAAATTGCCTCAAAATCGGACCTTGAAGGCAAGGTCCTATTTAAGGAGGATAGAATGGTAAGATCACATGTGGAGCCAGTATCGATATATATAGCGGACTTTGAGGGCAAAGTCCCATTTAAGGAGGGTGGAATGATAAGACCATGTTTTATGGAACATGTCAACGGTGTTGACCTCATGAGTAACTCAGGCATATATGATCCTTTATACGGGTCAAGTCTCTCAAGATAGTGGAAGCCACCCTGGATAGCAAGTGAAGGGCGCAACGAGCACAAAAATCCAATGGAAGCACAAGGCATTGGATAAGCATAAATTATTTATTATTAGAGATAATATATTTATTTAGGTATTTTATTATATTTTAAGTATTTAATTATTTTATTTAGAGTTTATATTTGTTTGGAATAGTATTTTAGGAGTAGTATTGTTTTCTTATATTCCAAGTAATGTAGCCTATAAATAGGCCTTATCAGATGATTAATCATAACAAGAAAATTATTAAGCAAATTGCTACCCTTTGGTTTATTGATTTCTTTGAATCATGACCTTTTGAACTTGAGGTGCTAGCCGTTGGTTAAGAAACAAATTGTTTCTTATCACCATGCCTCTCGTTCTCACTTGAAATAAAAATGTATTAATTTGTTTTATCTCATTTTGTAACTTGTTAACTGTTTTTCTTGAGATTAGGTAACGAGTATTTTCATGCTCAAGCACACTGATACCTTTTATCAGCTTCATCTTGATATTAAGAGAATATGTAAACATGGTTCATTTGCACTTGCACAAAATCCCCCCGGGACTCATCATTACACAGATGCCTATTTCTAAGTGCTAAATCTAGAATTATACAGATAACCACTATCAGTTACAATATGGATTAGGATCGGTACCCATTATCACAACAGTAGAATACACCTACCTACAAAGTACAACCTAGCCACGTATCCTTTCTTTGCCAACTCTTACTACAAGAAATGCAAATCTGTTAACTAGAAGTTATCAATAACATATATTCCAACCTTAACAGTCCACGAATGGTAGCGTTTTTGCTAACAATAACTACTCTTTCCTATGAACAACGTGGAAAACAACTGTTGAAAAGAGCCTCTGATTAATCCCTGGGCCGTGCCAACCATAATGAACTGAGTGCTCGTAAACGAGAGAAGTAATCGTTAATGACTAAAAATGCACGGGCTGCTTGTCGTGTAGTCAATATCCGATGCATTTGTTGTAAAGTTTGTTGTCGCAGAAGATCAGCCTGGACATTGCCCACACAATTATCTTTGGGGTCCTTCATAATATATATTTAACATTAATGTAGTAATTATTTACCTGATTAAGGAAGTTCTCAAGAGTTCCCAATTTTCCCATTGCGATTGCCATCTGGCCCATGTAGTCCGCTACATTTCCAGAACCAGGACCCAGCGAACCAGCCGAGAGGGTTTCCGACAAAGATTGCTGCAAAGCTTCCATCCCTTGAGACAAAGCATCCTCAGCCTGTTGAGAGGATTGCTGGAGATTACAGATGCCCATTAACTGTTGATCTGTCAAGGGTTCAAGGTGGTTCCCAAGAATCTGAAATAACATTGTATATCACATTTGTCAAAAGTGAGAAAAATTAGAGTTACTTATATCAGAAAATCCTAGAGATGGAACGCTGATAACTGAAGCAAATAATAAAGAACACACCTTAAGAAGTTCAGAAGAGCGAAAACCTCCTAACCACATGAAAAACCGTTCTGCAGGTGTCTTCCACATGCCCGAAAGCATGTGGAATACATCTGATTTTGTAGCAGTGGTCTTTAGCTGGAAAATTTCATCGTAATGTGACATCACACCGTCAACAAGAAGCCGAAGCTCATTATCCCCCACATTAGATTTCACAGCCGTTCTCAGGTCATTGATCTGCCGTTGATGTTCATCCAACCACCTGGCATACTCCATATCGAACGCTAAGTTCCCTGAAACTCAAAAATATTATCACCAGATGAAAATGAAATCTTTGTGGTGTTCCAATATAATATTAATGCCTTAAATTCAAGAAAGTAATAGCAAGATTGTCTATTAGAGTATGTCTCATGCATACCTTTTCCACCAGTTAAATGACCTTGTTCAGCTAAGGATCCACTTGCAATAAATATACCCTGAACCAGAAATAAGCTGGGTTAATCAAGGTTTTGGAAATATCAAGGTTAGAGAGGTGGTTGTGGGTGCAAGAATCAGACTAAACACGATGAATATACTGCCAAAGAAACAACTGACAACAAGTTTTGTATAAGCAAGAAAGAAAGCCGCTCTGTATCATGCCTGTTGTCGTGCTCTTTGAAGCTCTTGCTCAAGTTGGTTAAGCTTTATTCGGCTACTTTCTAATTGCTGAACATAGGCCTACATAAAATCAGATTAAAAGATACACAACACAAAAATTAAAAATTGTCAGATGTTAATGAACAAGGAAACTTAAACCTCAAAGCAGGCATCATGTGTTAATGAACTGTGATTTAGGTGTACTAAAATGCAAGCAAAATTATGTAAACAAGATTTGAACGATTTGCTTTAGTTTTCTAGGTTGGTTGAGGTTTAAGGTAAACTTCCGAAAAGAATAGCTTAAAGATGTTTAGCAAGTTTGTAAGTCATTATTAATTTGAAATGAAATCAGACCCATGCCAAATTTATTATGTACATTAAAAACAAGTACATTACAGCCTATGTCTTACAGTATTATACTACTTATCAGTTTCATTGACACCATAAGAAACTAAAGTGGAAAGCTAAGAAAGTACAGCAATTCAAGCATTGTGGTACGTAACGTATATTGTTTAGCAATTCTGTCCACATACCGGCAATATCTTAAAGGTATTCATCACTGTAATTGATGAGGCTCAAACTAGGCTGTTAGAGACTCAAATTATTCAAGCTGTTCATATCACACACTTTTACTAGACATTTCTGTAATTAACATTAACCTAGCCCACTAGGTATTAACATTTACCTAATACATTTTTCTTACATTTCCATCTAGGCCCAAATGAAAATGATGCAAGGACTGATTTTAGAGGATCCCTTTGTCATGTAAACAAAAATCAAAACGTTTCGATTATCAAAATGTGATCCTTAGGACCAACATAAGAACATACCCTACTTCAAGTGATAGAAACAAAATTAATCACGATTTCTCGAACAAAATACGAATCCCACAATGTAATAGAGGAAAAGAAAGATAAGACTTTGACCTTCTTCCTTAAGCGACTTTTCCTTGCAGCTTCACGGTTTTGAGCAAGTCTTCGCAGTGACTGTTAAACCGTCGGGAAGTTTGGCCAAAAGCACAGTTGTTCAGTCTCCAAACACTAGGTTAATTAGTAATGTAAGACATCAGTGAATGAAAAACAAGAACCTTTTGGTCTCCCAGCTTTCCGTTTAACCTATCCATGGAATCCACAGATGTACCTCCTCCTTCACAAACGCCTGGAAACTACAAATGTTACAAATGCAGAATTGAATGTCAGATTCATGTCTAAGACTGCAATAGACGGGATACAAAATGAATATGACAAACCATTTAGATTAAAACAATGACGCAGATTAAGCGATTATCTGAACCAGTACAAACTAGAGTGCCGGATGGTCCATTTCATCATCTCTAAGCCATAAGAGCTCACTGCAGAATTTTGCGAAACCTGTCCATGACTTAACCGGAAAATCGAGCTTGAATTCCCATAAGAAGTCAAAACTTGTAGTCCTTATTCATCATTGCTTTAGATCCTTTTCAAATTGAACCTTCTTTCTTTTAAGTTATACAAATTTTGCCTTCTTTAAATCTAAAATTTTTGGATTTTCATAATAGGTACATCAATCCACACACCACAACTAAGGTGAAGCTTGTTGGAGTGATACTAAATTGAGAATTCTATGAACTCGAACAGGAAAAGCTAATAGAAGTAGCAAAAAAGCTAAGTCACCTGATTTTTATGGTCATCAGTATCTGTGGATGTATCAGTATGTTGACTTGTATCAGCCATTATTCCTGTAGACTCTCCCCATTTTTCAAAATGCCCATTTCCTAATGGAGCAAGAGCCTGAACGTTATTATTGTTTTCTTTCTGAAAATACGGCCTTGAATCAACTCCATTATTCCTCGGAGAATAAATTTCAGAAGTATTGATGTTCTGCAAAATATCAGAGATTTGCATTTTCAGAAATTTGGATACACATAAGGCTAGAATAAATGTTCATATGAATAGAGCGAGAGAAACAGGGAGATAGAGGATTACAGAGTTAAACCCTGGAATCTGTAAAGAAGCAGCAACAACAGAAGTAGTTGATTTCAAACTAAAAGAAGGATCTGAAAAAACAAAACAAACAAAAAAGATTAAAAATTTGCACATAAAATTCAAAAACAGGGATGCAGGTTGTATAGAGTTGTAATTGTCCATACTCGAGTGAGGCATATTTATATAATCATTATGATGAAACCCATTGGATTGTTCAAGCTCTCCAAGATCGGAAAACCTTGGTTGGTTCAGACGACTACCCTCATCTCCTCTGCTTCATTGCAGAACAAAAAAGAAATAGCGACTTATAAAACTTAATCAAATATTTCCATAAGTAACGTCACCAAACACAAATTAGTACTCAAATTAATCAAAGAGTTTTAATTAGCATAAAACTCTTAAGTGAAAACGAATGAACAAAGAAAATGAAGAAGATGAATACATTACTGTGAAGCTCTGCATTACTATTGTCTTTCTGTTTTGATAGTCACAGGAAATCTTTTGTCTTTCCTCCTCACTTTTCTGTTTCTTTTTTTGTCTCTAAATTGATACTTATTAAACATATCACTGTTAATCCTCCATTAATGATGTTGCTTGTTGTTGAAAACAAAATAAATGAAGTTTGATGAAGAAAAAACAAATGATGAGAAAATCTTGGGATCAATCTTTATCAACATTATTATTAATATTATTTTATTAGATTTTATTAGTATAGCTATACTATAGAGAGCTAGACGTATCAGTACGGTTTTCTCTGTGTTTATTTATTTGATTAAAAATAAAGATTTTTCAGCTTTTAGTATGATTTCTGATTTTCTCGGGATTTTAGTTTCCCAATAACACTGACTCCTCTCTGCGTAGCTTGCAGATTAGATGTTGATGGGATGATGAAACAAGAAACAAAAAAGGAGAACCTTTCCTTCAAAGCAACCTCCTCTTCCTACGGCTCGAGGCACTCTCTCTCTTTTTTTTCTCTCACCCTTTACCGCCAAAAATCCACGAATCCACATTATCTCACTTCTCACCCCTGATTATTTTGTTATTTTTCTTATGGGCAAACTGAAAATTCACAAGATAATGAGTTCACCTTTAGCGTCTTTCCACGAGGCATCCGAGATTCCGAGATCGATCAATTTTTTTAATTTTCTTTTTGCAGATGAATTTTGCTCTCTCAATAAGATAAGAAAATACATTTTAGGGAAAATTGTGACTTTTGATCCATAAAATGAAATGCCTTAGACTAAGTCTTATGGGCTAGATTGGAGGTGCTAGATTAGCACTTAAGTGTTGCAATTCAAAAAAAAAACGTAGTAAAAAAGTTAACACTAGTTCTCTCTCCTATCAGTTGCTAGCATGTGAACTAGCATGCTAGATAGTTACGCCGAATGATTCAAATTGAAAACTACCTTTTCGCGGAATGGTTCAATCTTGAGGGTTTATTTTTGATCCGATTACTGAGATTTGAAACGCCGAATGGTTTAGCGAATGGTTCAGTCACGGCGCGAATGGTTCAAATATTAGGATGACGTGGACGTGGATTAGCACTCTAAAGACTTAGTAGGTATTTCATTAGATTAGCACTCCCATAAGACTTAGGAGGTAGCGTTTTCCATCATCCGCTTCCGATCTCAGGTGCTTTTTGCAGATGAATTTTGCACCCCAAGAAAATACTTTTAGTCTTAGACTAGACTTGGCCGCCAAATTAACCAAAAAAAAACGTTGCAGATTAGAAAAAATGCGTCGTTTATTTTTTTTCTCTTTTAACATTGAGGCCGGATCGAGTGACAGAGTTAAAATGACAGACAAGTCACAAACCGCCGCTACCATTGATTTTTCGCATTTTTAACGGCTCAGATCGATTATTAAAACACGCGGCTTTTGTTTCCGACCCGACACCCGATTTAATAGCATGTAATTCATTTACTTTCTAGTTTCTAAATGTTATCTCTCTCCTAGATATTATCTCATCTCCTCTCTGTTCTTCTTTCTTCTTCCGTGATAAAATCTCTCTTCTTGATTACAGTTGGTTTTAAGGTGTCTAAAATTTGTGTTTCAATTTTTAAAAGTTTTTTATTTTAGGGATTTGATTTGGGGAATTGAGATTTGCAATCAAAATCAAACTAGAAAATTCTTAATTGACAGTCCCCTTTCTTCTTTCCACCTCCATTTGTACTTTTATATAAGGTCCTAGAAAACTAAATCATCCAACCGCAAATTCTGTCACACCGCTTCTTATCAAAAGAATTTCATCCTGCTCGAGCTTTAGCTAAGTCTTCTCCGAGAAGTTGAAGCATGATATTTCTCTCCTGCAAAATAAGACTCCACGAAGCAGCTGAAGTTGAAGTAGGGACAGAAAGATAAGATGAGGTGGTTGGTACCTAAGAGAGCCCAAATGGAGACATCTTCAGGAAGTATGATAGTTGGTGTTGAACCACCACATTCAGCCAATGGTAACCACTGCACCATTGTTTAGGATTGGAGCTCATCATTCCGAGGTATTGCTCGACACAAGCATTGGTTCTCTGGATCGATCTCGTTTGTGGATGGTAGTGAGATGCGCTTAGAGTGGTTCCCAGGGATTTGAATAAAGCTTGCCAAAAATTGCTGACAAATACTTTGTCTCTGTCACTGACAATGGAGCTAGGAAGGCCATGTAGTTTAAAAATGTGGTTAAGGAAGTCTTTGGCCACTGTAATGGCTGTTGGCTTAAAGCAAGAAAGTGGCTTATTTAGTGAGTCGGTTTATCACACTTTTGTGACTGACAATGGCAGCCCTCAATGAAATCCATGGATATATCTTGCCAGGCTCTCTCAATCGAAAGTTATTAGTAAGTCTAAAATTTGTGTTTCTGTGGATTTTTAAAAGTTTTTTATTTTAGGGATTTGATTTGGGAATTGAGATTTGCAATCAAAATCAAACCGAAAATTCTTAATTGACAGTCCCCTTTCTTCTTTCCACCTCCATTTGTACTTTTATATACATATGGATCTTCTATCACAAGAACACCATCGATCTATATGATCTATTAAACAGACAAGCAGACAATAACAGATCGAAAATTGTAATAAGTCCAAAATGGTTTTAGGTTTAAAACCATTGTTAATGGACATTCCAACATTGATTACAAATCTAGCTTACCTAGAAAAAGCGAGGAACACTTTGGATATTTTAAACTGTTCTCTGGTAAATGAAATCGTTGATTTCATCGATTGACTAGGTTAATTTCTTTTGTTGCAGAGAATTGAAAGAATAACCAGGACCATGAGAGAAGGAGAAGCTTTCTGTTGGAATTGGAAGAAAGAAAAAGTCGAGACAGAAGTTTGAACCGGGTCTTGGATATCCAAAGAAAACCCGTGCTTTTCATTTTAATCTCAGCCATTCAAAATTGTGTCATCCATTGGTTGTATGAGTCTGTAAAAGACTCTGTCATTTTAACTCTGTATTACGCTTGTCTATTTTTACGCCAGGATTCCAACTCTAAGTCGGGTCGCCCGGTGATTGTAACATCCTCCTCAAATTAAATTAGAAAAAAAAAAATTGGATATTAGTAAACCTGGCGGGGACATTTGACAGAATTTGGCCACAATATTAAAAAATAGGCCACAGTTTGTTTACATTAAGTATTTGACAAACGGTTAGTAACACCGTTTGGTTAAAGGTGGGTGGATAATACTTCTGTCAAGTTTACACCTAACTAATTTAATTACACTCTATTTACATCAGATACTTAACTAGAGGTTAGTAACGTCTTCTAGTGCGGATGATACTTACGTCAAAATCTAAACCTAAAGCTATCTCTTTTTTCATTGATCAAGAGTTGTTCCATCGAAGAGTTTGTCTCTGTCGACTAACCAAGGTTTAGACATGGAATCCGTTTCTAGGTCAACTCCGAGAGAAGATTTTGTGTTCAACACAAACTTGGAACCGCATGCAAAAGCTGTAACAAACTGGGTTTTCGAATTTGGAAAGTATGGATGGATTTTTGGTGAACTTAAAAATCCAAAATTCGGTCAAATTTTTTTCTAGGTTTTAAGGTTCCATTAATGGCGGTAGTGAAGGTTCTAGGTAGGTTTTTTTTTGTCATTCTTTGATTTTTAGGGTTTAAAGATCAGTAGCAACCATTAATGCGGTAGTGAAGGTTGCAGGTAGGGTATTTTTTGTTATTCTTTTGATTTTTTTGATTCAATTAAGCTTCAATTATGAGTTTTTAAGTTTGACTTTTAGGGTTTAAAGCTCAGCACCAATTTGGTTCAATGAAATGATTGGATTTAGATACTGCATCTAGGTGAGAACTAATTTTTGGACGAAATCCAAAAGACAAAACTACATAGAAGAGATGATTTATCTATGTTGGATTACGTGAGAAATTTGATTCATCTTTCTGCAAATTATGCAAGTAATTTTTTGTGTATGATTGGTTAGATTTTCATAAGGTTATGGATTAGATTCGATCTACGTAAGACTAGTGCAAAGTTTTTCACTGTCAACAGGGTTTTGATGATGTCTCGACAAATCAACCTGGTTACCTGACGATGAAACATTACATTAGAAAAAAGCAGGTTGCGGAGTCATCAAAGGTTATGGCTTCAGTGGAGTTGTTTGAGGCCCCCATCAACAATCAACTACGTCGAGGCTATGACAACAAAGCTTATTTCAATGTTTTGGAGCCATAGGTAAGCCATCCTTAATCTTGATGTTTCTCATTTGTTCTTTGCTTTGCCAAATCTCTGCAAGATGAATGATTTAAAGTTAATAAGATTGTTTGTTGAAATCCCGAAAGTTGCACTTATGTTATATTTATCTTCTCTAACCTTTGCATATTTCCCATCAAAAACTTTAGAGTTGGTTCTGAATCACTCGGAAATCAGACAGTCTGACCACTCCATTTAGTTGCTTATCGGAAGGCAGCTTCAACTCATTTTTCTTCTATATGTTCTCCTGTTATGCGATCTGCATATGATCTTCTTACTTCGATAGTTATTCCTGCGAAATTAACCAATTAAATTTAGTCATATTCCTAAAGTGTTTATGGGACTAGACGTTGATAGATGTATTGTTATTCTTGTACTCATATAACTTGTTTCCTTGTCAAGTTTTCTGTATAAATTTTCAACGTTTCATCCTTCATTTGGTTGTAACAGAGAGTTTTGCATGATATTATATGTTGGTGTGTTTACATTCATGAAATTATTGATGAGTCTCACAATCATTTTAGCAGTACTTGCACTGTTTTGCTGAGTTTTTGGATAGTAGCATCATATCTAGCCTTCCATATATGCCAGATGATTATGGTACACAATCCAGGCCAATGTATAAGACATTCTATTTTATTACTGTCAGTGAACCACATATTTAACCAATTATGTTAAGTGTCACAGTTACCCACTATATAATACATGTCAAAATTTAAGCACATCCAATCTGGCTTGCAAAATTACAATTGAGAAAAAAAATGAGTTAGAGATTCTCCTGCTTCTTTACATAACTTACATTTTGCTTCTTTACATAACTTACATTTTGTATCTGAAAAAACGGGGGGTCTAACAACCACACCCAATAATTCGTTAGGCAATCTGTATGGACTAACTCCAATATAATTCCGAGAGAATCAACTAGACAGTCAGACTCAATCAAGGAAATATATCCAAGAGTTATATTTCTGTTTCTCATTGTAATCAGCAAATCAAACAGATAGAATCCGTGAGCCTGATTATTATGAGAGACAATGCGGAAAAAACCCAAGAGTTATATTTCAATTATATAAACAGATATAATGCGGAAAAGAAATAACACAGACACCAGAAGTTTTATTAACGAGGAAACCGCAAATGCAGAAAACCCCAGGGACCTAGTCCAGATTTGAACACCACGTTATATCTAGTGTGGGGGAATTTGATAGGTGTCTAAAACACCTAATTTTATATCTAGTATTTATGCTTTCTTTGCTATTATTTTTGTGAATTGCATCTCTTATGTTTAGTTTTGAGTTATTAGGTGCAATGGAGTCCTAGTCCAGATTTGAACACCACGTTATATCTAAGTGTGGGGGAATTTGATAGGTGTCTAAAACACCTAATTTTATATCTAGTATTTATGCTTTCTTTGCTATTATTTTTGTGAATTGCATCTCTTATGTTTAGTTTTGAGTTATTAGGTGCAATGGAGTCCTTGGGAGCAAAAGAAGGAGAAAGCGTTCATTTGGAACGAAAAGGAGCAAGAAGACCAATTTACAGGCGAGCGGAGCTAGTTACGGTTGAGCACGAAAGAGAATGGGCATGTCAGTTCTCTGGAACCGACGAACAATCTACCATTTGGGTACCCCTTATCCAGTAGTACATGGGTGGCTATATCCAACCTCATTTCCTACACTAAACCTAAAAATCAGAGAAGATAATCACTATTCTTCTTCTCTGTCTGAAGATAGCGGCTGTTGGATGTGTGAGAGGCAGAAATGAATCAGAGAGGAGATTAAATGGGTGTGATTTCTGTTGTGTATGTGAATTCAGAAGCGAGTGATCATAAAACTGTTGGTGGTGATAAACTCAAGGGAGATCGAGAAGAAGTTGTTGTCGCTGAGAGAATCGGAGAATTGGTGATGAAATTGAGAGGGGTTTCGAGCTTGGCTACATATGGTGATAATTTGAGTAATTGAAGAAGATGGGTTCGTTTCTGTGATGATTTCTGAGATTCCGAGCTAGGGTTTGTTCTTGTGTTCATGCGATGGTTCATTGCTCGAGATTGGAGCTGGTTTTGGTAAAGTTTGTTGAAGATTGGTGATATAGAGATGGAATCGAAGATGATCTGAGATGAAGAACATGGAGTTTTGGGTTCAGGTTGAATCTGCTTATGATTTGAGTTATGAAATGGAAATCAGGTCAAGGTTTGCTATGATTTTTTGCAGAAAATGACAACTGGTCTTGAGAGGATACTGGTGGATGTTGCAGGTGCTAGTAATGCAAGGTGTTACAGAATGGATTGATTTTGGTGAGAACATGAATGTTAGGTTGTGACACAGGAAGAGAGATTTTGGCTAATTGAGTGTTGGAGGTAATGTTATGTTGTGAATATTAACACTGGTGGTTCGAGATGAACTCAAAGCAAATGGGTGCAAGCTGGTACTGGCAGTTGTGGTTTTGAGGCAATGAGGATGAGCTGCAGGGAATGATATTGTTGCTTCCAAGATTGAGTCGATGGGAGATGGCAGGGAAGCTGCAATGGAGCTTTTGTTTACTAAGTTTGGAGTTAGCTGACTATCTGGTTGCTGCTCATGGATATTACAGCTGTACTGAAGCTGAAATGGGTTGTTGAAACTTGAGCTAAAGTTACAGGAGCTGGTACTAACTAAATGGAAAGAGTTGGATTGAGCTGAACTTGTTGTTATACAGGTTGCAGCTGTTTATGACAAGGAATGAACTGATCGCTAGAATTGAAATGGTAAGTATGTCTTAAAGAGATGGATCTGGTAGTTGAGAAAATGGGTCTTGAATTATTGGTGTTGTGCAAGTCAGGGAGAGTTTACTGGAGAAATGGGTATTTGCTTTGTGCTTGAGGGAGTGTGTTGCAATGCATTGAAGGCAAGGACTGGAGCTGTTGCTATGAGGAGTGGTGGAGGTCTGCACCTGTGGTGTTAGCTGAATTTAGAACTTGGATGCTGTTAGTATCATTGGCAAGGGCCTGAGTCTTGGCGGTTAGATGAGATGGGAGTAATGAAATTGCTTTAGATGAATGTTAGGATTATATTGTAGTGCAGGTGGTATTGAGTTGAAACAGATAGGGCAATGGAATGGTGACCGAAGTGATGAGCATTTGGAACCGAGTCATGTCTCATTGCGGTTTATGGAAGTTATTTATTGCAGATAATTTCGAGGTTGTGAGTTCGGTCTTGAACTTGAAATGGAGAGTGTGTTGGTGCTCTCAGTTGCAGGTGGTGTTGGTTCAGTATTAAGAGACTTGGATTGCAGTCATTTGGTGTTGCTGAAGGTTATTGCAAGTTGCCGCTTGCCAGGGAAATGGTGGTGTTGATATTGCAGGTTAATTGAAGACATGAAAGAACTGGGGCCTGTGAATGTGCAGGCTTGCTGGAGGTTGATATGGAATTGCAGACAAGGCAATAGATCTGGGGTTTGTCTTCTTTGTGAGATTGAGTCAAGAATGGTGGTCTTCTTGTTTGGTTTAGCCCGGGTGGTTTCGATGGAGCTTTTGAAATATATTTGAGCTGATGGCAGGTGCGAGCTGTAGTGAACTTGGTGGTTTGATTATGAGCTGGTGAATTCAAGTAGTGCAGAGAGGAAATAGAGTTGCAGCTGCAGTTCAATTGAGATTGTGCTGGTCTTGCAATTTAATGAGAGTTGATAATGTTGTTCTGGTGAAAGTCTGAGCTGAGCAAGAGTTACGATTAGAGCCGGAATGAATCGGAGTGCGATTGCAGAGCATATCTTTGAGTTGAGGGATATTGCACCACGTAATCGCAAGATGGCGCAGCAAGCTTAGGCCTGCAATGGCTCATGCCAAGCCCAGTCAGGCTAGTTAGAACCTGACTGACATGACTCGGTCTGACTCTGAGTTGACTCGGCTGACTAGACCTTGACCGAGTTGACCCAGTTGACTGGTGACCGGTTTGACTTTGCCGGTCACCTGAGATACTTTTCGGTGCCGGATTCCGGCCAATTTCCGGCCATAATACCAGTTTTCCGGCGACCGTTTTTGGGGCATATTTTCTACATGGTTTTTTCTCACATATGGGCTTGGTGGACTTCTATCTATTGGACCTTTGAGATTAGACCTAATTTTGGAAACAAGAAAGCTATTTAAAGGAAAGTCTTCTACAACTTTGGGAGGATCATGTTTTATTCTTGGAACATGGAGAGCCGCTTTTGTTTACGCTTCTAGGGTTTGCTTTTGTTCATCTTCTTCTTTTCAATTAATATTTTTATGATGAACTCCATAGCTATGAGTAGCTAAACAATTATTATTGGTTATGGGATAAAGTTGATTTCTCAACATGTTATTTGAATCTATGAATTAGTTTTGTCTCAATAATTTATTGTTTGTGATTCACAATTAATAGTGTTATATAGTTTGAATGCTTGTTTAGTCGAGTCCGGAATCGATTGAGTTTGTCTTCATCCTTATTGCTAGATTAGGGTTTTCAATACGAAAAAGTTGTTTATCCTTGATTCTAAGTAGCATAATTGTGGGTAGTGCTTGTAGTGATATATCCTACTAGTCACAAGTGAATCATAACTTTTGTTAAAACGGATTAGTGCTTTTACACGTTCGTTTGCATTGATTAGTCTTATTCCATATAACTTAGTGCTTTTAGGGAGTTAAACTTGATTGTGCTTTTACACGTTAGGTTGCTTTCTAGGAAGAATTCACATTTGCATCTTTTAATGTGGTTGTGATGAAATCAGGGAATTAGCGGGATATACTTGCGATCAAGGTATCCTAGGACTTTTAGTAAATGAGAGATTAAAATACCAATTCTAATCATTGATGAAAATACATGTTTGTGAATGATACTATTCCATGACCAATATCTTCTCCTTATTGATTATTCAAATTATTTACTTTGCTTTCAATTACTTTTATTGCTTAGATAAAACAAAAATCCCCCCTTGGTTACTTTAGAAACTGAAATCGCATAACAACAATTGCCTCTCTGTGGAAACGAACTCTTCCTTACCTTGTACTTCATTTATATTTAGTGAGTAAGAAAGTGAAATTATTTTTGACGCTTACGACAGCGATCAAATTTTGGCGCCGCTGCCGGGGAGGCATACGGCTTGTTATTAGTTTTTAGTTTCTTTTTATAATTTCTGCTTTCATCTTTGCTTTTCAGTTCTTGTCTTGTTTCTCACTTGTTTGCGAGAATTGTTTTCAGGTACCTAATCTCTTGCTTCTAAAAATTGGAACTACCCAAGGTGTGGGATAGCTACTCGAAGAGGCACAATACTCCAACCAAGTCAAGACACAACAGACAATCAAGAGTTAGAAGCGGAAAAAGAGTTACAAATAGAAGGAGAACAAGAGGTTCCATTCGTAGACGAACCACAAGTTGAAGAGGAAGAAACAATGGGTGATGCAAATCGTTCACTCAAGGAGTTAGCTTCTCATAGGCTTGATACACAACAGGGGTGTATTCAAACGAACTCTACTTTTGAGATCAAGCCGGGGTTGCTTAGAGAATTACCAAAATTCCATGGCATGGTGAATGAAGACCCAAACAAACATCTTATGGACTTCCACACCATTATCACGGCCATGCTTCCAGCAGATGTTGAGGCGGATGGTGCAATGTTAAAAGTTTTCCGTTTCTCTTTGATGGATAGTGCTAAGGATTGGTCGTACTATTTACCTCCCGGAAGTGTCACAACATGGAATGGGCTGAAGAAACTCTTTTTAGAGAGATATTTTCCTGCATCAAAGGCTACTCAAATTCGCAAAGAGATTTGTGGGATGAAGCAAAACGTGGGAGAATCCTTATATAAATGTTGGGAACGATACAAGAAATTAGTGGCAAGCTGCCCTCACCACCAATTCAGTGACGCTATGAGCATCCAATACTTCTATGAAGGACTCCAATCAAGTGATAGGAATCTTATTGACGCTGCGGGTGGTGGTGCATTAGTGAGCAAGACGGTGGCACAAGCTAGAGAGTTGATTGAAAACATGGCAGCAAACTCCCAACAGTTTTTGAGTCGTGGTTCGGATGTGCTTCTAAGAAGAGTGAATAAAGTGAGCGAGGTTGAGGAACTTTGTCAACAAATGGGTAACATGTCAGCAATGATGCAACAAGTTGCAGCTGCGGTTATACCAAGTTCCTCTCAAGCTTATGAGGACGAGCAAGCTAATGCGGTCTTTCCAAATCAACAAAGACGGTATGATCCCTACTCTAACACTTACAATCCGGGATGGAGAGATCACCCCAATTTTATCTATGCCAACAAGCAAGGAGCGGTTCAACAACCTACCTTCAACTTTCCGAGTGGATTTCAACTTCAACAACAAAAATTCCAGCCGAGACAACAATTTCAGCAACCACAAGCACAACAATCAATGCAAAATCAAGGTTCCGATATTGATTCAAAGCTTTAAACAATGATGCAAGGCATTTCCACCATGTTTAAAGAAAGTCAGCAGCAAACTAAGAGTGCTATCAAGGAGTTGCAAACACAAATGGGCTCCATGGCTATTGAGTTGAACCAATTGAAGGCACAAAATAGTGGGAAACTCCCTTCTCAACCTATTAACCCAAAAGAGGGTGTCAATGCTATTACGTTGAGAAGTGGTACACAACTTGTGCAACCCGAAGTTACTGATTCGGGCAAGGTGGAAATACCAAAGGAACCTGTTTTGAAGGAGAAGAATGAGGATTCTCCCCAAACTTCTGAGGTACCTATTCCTAACTCTAAAACTCCGGTTTCTACTTATGTTCCCCCTTTACCTTTTCCTCGCAGATTTGCAAGTTCTAAGAAGGCGGAACTAGAAAAGGAGATTTTAGACGTTCTAAAGAAGATCCATGTGAACATACCACTCATTTATGCTATTAAGCAAGTTCCAAAGTATGCAAAGGTGTTGAAGGACTTGTGTACCAATAGCAAAGGCTCAAAGGTAATGAAGTGCTTAGTGTGGGGGAGAATGCTTCGGCAATCTTACAACACAAACTCCCACTTAAGTGCAAGGATCCCGGTAGTTTTGACATTCCCGTCACAATTGGTAACACTACATTTAACAAAGCTATGTTGGATTTAGGTGCATCCGTTAATGTTATGCCTACATCAATGTATAATTCACTTGATCTTGGTCTCTTATGTATAATTCACTTGATCTTGGTCCTCTTAAAAAGGCTGAAATTGTATTGCAATTATCCGATCGCTCTAATGTCTACCCAATGGGTATTGTTGAGGATGTTCTTGTGCAGGTTAATCAACTTGTATTTCCAGCTGACTTTTGTGTGTTAGAGATGAATGAAGGTTCACCGGACTCGTCTCTTCCATTGCTACTTGGGTGTCCCTTCATGAAAACGGCGAAAACAATTATTGATGTGGACAAGGGAACGTTGACCATGGAGTTTGATGGAGAAACAATACGTTTCAACATTTTCGAGACGATAAGATATCCTAGTGATGTCCACTCTTGTTTCTCCATTGATGTTATGGATACATTGGCACAACAAATGTTTGAATTAAATGGTGATGATGCTTTGGAAACCGTGTTAACTACATCCATGGATAATGGTGTAGAGTGTGGTAATGAAGTCAAGGAATCCCTTGGTGATCTTAATTCACTACAAGGATGCCCGGAAACTCATAATATCTCTTTTATTTCTTTACCATGCAGTGATAAAAAGCTTTTACCTTCAATTGTTAAGTCTCCAAAGTTGGAATTGAAACCTCTTCCCGATCACCTTAAGTACTTGTACTTGGGTGATACTGAAGAGTTACATGTGATTGTTTCTAATGAGCTTAGTGATTTACAGGAGCAAAAACTTCTAAGGGTGCTAAGGAAGTACAAGACGGCCATAGGATGGACAATCGCCGATATCAAGGGTATAAGCCCTGCCGTTTGTATGCACAAGATTCGTTTGGAGGACGATGCAAAGCCTACAAGGGAAGCGCAACGTCGTTTGAACCCTCCCATGATGGAATTTGTGAAAAAGGAGATACTCAAGCTTTTGGAAGTGGGTATTATCTACCCCATATCCGATAGCAAGTGGGTGAGCCCGGTACAAGTAGTACCAAAGAAATCAGGTGTGACGGTAGTGCAGAATGATAAGAATGAACTTGTCCCAACTCGTGTGCAAACCGGTTGGAGGGTTTGTATTGATTACAGGAAATTGAATGCCACTAATCGAAAAGATCACTTTCCTTTACCTTTTATTGATCAAATGCTTGAACGTTTAGCTGGACACTCTTACTATTGCTTCCTTGATGGCGTGATAGCGCCGGAGGATCAAGAAAAAACCACTTTCACTTGTCCTTTCGGTACTTTTGCTTATAGAAGGATGCCTTTTGGCTTATGCAATGCTCCAGCTACCTTTCAAAGGTGTATGGTAAGTATCTTTTCAGAATATGTTGAAAACATAATCGAAGTGTTCATGGACGACTTTAGTGTCTTTGGTGATTCATTTGACCTTTGCTTGAACAATTTGTCTCTAATCCTTGAACGATGTGTTGAAACAAATCTTGTGTTGAATTGGGAGAAGTGCCATTTTATGGTAACTCATGGCATAGTTTTAGGCCATATAATATCTTCTAAAGGCTTGGAAGTTGATAAATCAAAGATAGACCTTATTCGTGCTTTAACCCCTCCCACTACGGTGAGGGAGATACGCTCTTTTCTTGGTCATGCAGGTTTCTATCGTAGATTCATCAAGGACTTTTCCAAGATAGCATCACCACTTTGCAACTTATTGCAAAAAAGATGTGGTTTTTAAATTTGATGAAAAATGTATGGCGGCATTCAATCGTTTGAAAGAACTTTTGATTTCAGCCCCTATCATTAAACCACCGAATTGGAGCAAGCCTTTTGAGCTCATGTGTGATGCAAGTGATTATGCGATTGGTGCGGTGTTTGGGCAACGTGTGGGGAAGATTCCTCATGCTATTTATTATGCTTCTAGAACGTTAAATGAGGCCCAACAAAACTACACAACCACTGAAAAAGAGTTGTTAGCCATTGTTTTTGCTTTATAAAAGTTTCGCTCTTATCTAATTGGTACAAAAGTTGTTGTCTTTTCTGATCATGCAACGCTTAAGTACTTGCTTACAAAGAAAGAGGCGAAACCGAGGCTCATACGATGGATTTTACTCTTGCAAGAGTTTGATATTGAAATCAAGGGCAAGAAAGGGATTGAGAACACCGTTGCGGATCACTTGAGCCGTCTTGTTGTGGACAAGGAAGCTATCCCATTGCGTGAAAGTTTCCCGGATGAGCAACTATTCTCAATTGCCTTTGGAGAACCATGGTATGCCGATATTGTTAATTACTTAGTTTCTAAACAAATCCCAAAGAACTTGTCTCGTGCTGAGAGGGACAAACTTAAGAAGTTAGGGAACCAATACATATGGGATGATCCATACTTATGGAAACATGGTAGTGACCAAGTAATACGAAGGTGCGTTCCCGAATCTGAATTTAATTCTATCTTGTATTTTTGTCACTCTTATGCTTGCGGAGGACACTTGGGGAGTAAGAGAACCGCTCACAAGGTACTTGAAAGTGGTTTTTATTGGCCAACTTTGTTTAAGGATGCACATATATTTTGTACAACTTGTGATAGGTGCCAAAGAACCGGCAATCTAGGTGCCCGAAATAAAATGCCACAAACTTTTATTCAATTTATTGAAGTTTTTTATGTATGGGGTATTGATTTTATGGGGCCTTTTGTCAACTCCCATGGGAATTTTTATATCTTACTTGCGGTTGATTATGTCTCGAAATGGGTGGAAGCTAAGGCCACCCCAACTAATGATTCCAAAGTGGTGTCAGATTTTGTGTAAGCTAATATTTTTGCAAGGTTTGGAATTCCAAGAGCCATAATTAGCGATGGGGGTTCTCACTTCAAAAACAGGATTTTACAAATCTTGTTGACGAAGTACAATGTGTCGCACAAGATTGCAACACCTTATCATCCCCAAACAAATGGACAAGCCGAGGTGTCTAACCGGGAGGTGAAATCCATTCTAGAGAAGACGGTGAATCCAAAAAGGAAGGATTGGAGCATGCGACTTAATGATGCTTTGTGGGCTTATAGAACCGCATACAAGACACCTATCGGGATGTCTCCCTTTAGGCTTGTTTATGGTAAACCTTGTCATTTACCCGTTGAAATTGAGCATAAGGCGTTTTGGGCTATTAAGCAATGCAATATGGAGATGGATGGGGTTGGAAAGCAAAGGAAGTTACAACTCCAAGAGATAAAGGAGCTTCACAATGATGCATTTGAAAGCTCACGCATTTATAAGGAAAAGACGGAGGCATTTCATGATAACATGATTTCTAGAAAACAATTTTGCATTGGCCAGAAAGTGCTTTTGTTTAATTCTCGCTTGCATTTATTTCCGGGTAAATTAAGGTCACGATGGATCGGACCTTTTATTGTTACTAATGTGTTTTCTCATGGTGCAGTGGAAATTCGGAGTATAGCTACAGGGAAAGAACTTAAAGTTAATGGGCACCGGTTGAAACCATATTATGAGAATTTCACTTCCGAAGTGGTGGAAGGAGTTAACTTTGTGGATGTACTCCCTCTGGAGGAGTCATAGAAAGCAAGGAGATAGTCGGGCTGACGACTTTAAACCAAGCGCCAAATGGGAGGCAACCCATCGGATGAGTATTTCTTGTCTTGTATTTATTTCTTGTCTTGTTTTTAGTTTTTCGTGTCTTGTTTTTATTTTTTCTGATTTCTTGTTTTTATTTTTTTCTGATTTCTTGTCATATATCTTGTTAGAATTTCCCACCTTGACTTACTTTGGACGATTCAATTTACATTGAGGACAATGTAATGTTTAAGTGTGGGGGAGTGGTTAAGCATTTGCGTTGTAAATTTTTGAAAATTTTCAACTTTTGTGTAAACTAGTGAATAAGAAAACTCCAACTTGTGGTTAGTTTAGAGTCACATAGTATACATGTCGCTAAGATTACATCGAGATTCTCATAAGAGTGACTGAACTTAGAGATGACAGAGAACATGATCGGGTTTCTTAATTGTATGAGAGTTAAAGTTGGATTTAACCATGCCAGTGGCAAATAAGGTGCAAACTGAATTCGGTATTAGAGTAGTGGTCCCCTATAGTGGAGACTACCCATGTTACATCATGTGAGGCACCGACCTTCAATTCTTTGTACCTGTCTAAATTTGTGCTTTTAGAGTGTGTGTCACCGTACGTAAATTCCGGGCAGAAAGGTGAGCTGCCCAACCTCCCACAATAGAAGCACTATTTTGATCTCTTGAGTGCTATTTTTATCAACCATGATGGTGACATCGAATTGCTAACTTACATACCACTTGTAATCTTGTTCGCAGTTAGCACCATCCACTTTATCTCTCTCTACACCAACAGGTCCATAGAAACACCATCATCATCAACAAGAGGAGCATCACAAATTTGAAGGAAAGTTGAACACGTTCAAGGTTTACAAGCAACGGTACAGAAATGAACAGATTTCAGATTCAAGTATAGCAACAAAATAAGGACCAGAATTTTTACAAGTTGAAGACTATTGTACAAGAGTGAAAATTATCAAGGATGAGAGTTCGAGAAGTTTATGATATCAAGACATATAAGTTGTGAAGAATCAAGCGGTAAAGTACTTACACCATGGCCTTTGTACTTACATTTTTATTTTAGTTGTATTTTACTTTCTCTTGTCTCAAAAAAAAAATGAAAAGAAAAAAAAAATGAAAAGAAAAAAAAATAAAAAAATAATAATAATAGAGACAAGAGAAATTTTTTTAGGTTCATTACTAGTTTTATTGTTTTGTTTCGTTTTGTATTTATTTTATTTTTCTTGTCTCATAGTCAAAAAAAAAAATTGATGAAAAAATATATATATATATTGGGTTTGTATAGTTCGTTTTTAGTTTTGTATTCTTTCAATAAAGCCAATGGAAGAAGAAATATCCATAATGAAGTTTCGAGCAACAAGGAATTAGAGGAAAGAATCACATTGTCAAGATTCTACGAAGTTCAAGAGTTATCATCAAGAGTTGAAGACCGAAGACGAAGATGAAGGCACCGATTGAAGACCGAAGACATTTCTATGGATGTTGTGAGAGTGGTGCTAGTTGCACGCTGAACGGATAACGAGGTAATTAAGCATATTACCACCTTCGTTAAGTGGTTGATTTCCTTTCGTAGAGATCGTCAGAAAAATGGGTTTTAAAAAAATGAATTAAAAGATGTGGGTTTTTAAAACAATTCGGAGGGTTTGCCTTCCTACCATTCAACGTGTCACATGATTCTCTCTTCATTCCTACCTGGACACATGTGTGACCCATAAAAAGTTGTTTATTATTGAGAGCTATCATAAAACCCTTTTCTTGTGAGGCAGAGTCAAGACTTTCGATCACTCTGAACCCGAATTTCTTTCGAGAAGGGATGGTTATTTCTCTCTCAACTTTTAAGAATGAGATTGTGTTCATTTATGTGTCTAACTTCTTATGACTAGTGTGCAGAATTTCTATGTCTTCTTAGCGCGTTGGATACTATCATTTCGGAGAACTAGTAAGTTGGAAAAGTAGATTTTGTGGGTATATCTCTAGTAAACCCTCACGAGACTATAACTCGTCCACTAGGGACACCTAGGGGTTTAAAGGTCTATTATTCATGCTAAGAGTAACCGTATCCTCGGCGAGACGGAGTTGTATGTATGATTTAGAATTATTTTATTTGATTTGCTCGAGGACTAGCAAAGTCTAAGTGTGGGGGAATTTGATAGGTGTCTAAAACACCTAATTTTTATATCTAGTATTTATGCTTTCTTTGCTATTATTTTTGTGAATTGCATCTCTTATGTTTAGTTTTGAGTTATTAGGTGCAATGGAGTCCTTGGGAGCAAAAGAAGGAGAAAGCGTTCATTTGGAACGAAAATGAGCAAGAAGACCAATTCACAGGCGAGCGGAGCTAGTTACGGTTGAGCACGAAAGAGAATGGGCATGTCAGTTCTCTGGAACCGACGAACAATCTACCATTTGGGTACCCCTTATCCAGTAGTATATGGGTGGATATATCCAACCTCATTTCCTACACTAAACCTAAAAATCAGAGAAGATAATCATTATTCTTCTTCTCTGTCTGAAGATAGCGGCTGTTGGATGTGTGAGAGGCAGAAATGAATCGGAGAGGAGATTAAATGGGTGTGATTTCTGTTGTGTGTGTGAATTCAGAAGCGAGTGATCATAAAATTGCTGGTGGTGATAAACTCAAGGGAGATCGAGAAGAAGTTGTTATCGCTGAGAGAATCGGAGAATTGGTGATGAAATTGAGAGGGGTTTCGATCTTGGCTACATATGGTGATAATTTGAGTCTATAATTTGAGTAATTGAAGAAGATGGGTTCGTTTCTGTGATGATTTCTGAGATTCCGAGCTAGGGTTTGTTCTTGTGTTCATGCGATGGTTCATTGCTCGAGATTGGAGCTTGTTTTGGTGAAGTTTACTGAAGATTGGTGATATAGATATGGAATCGAAGATGATCTGAGATGAAGAACATGGAGTTTTGGGTTCAGGTTGAATCTGCTTATGATTTGAGTTATGAAATGGAAATCAGGTCAAGGTTTGCTATGATTTTTTGCAGAAAATGGCAACCGGTCTTGAGAGGATACCGGTGGATGTTGCAGGTGCTAGTAATGCAAGGTGTTACAGAATGGATTGATTTTGGTGAGAACATGAATGTTAGGTTGTGACACAGGAAGAGAGATTTTGGCTAATTGAGTGCTGGAGGTAATGTTATGTTGTGAAGATCAGCACTGGTGGTTCGAGATGAACTCAAAGTAAATGGGTGCAAGCTGGTACTGGCAGTTGTGGTTTTGAGGCAATGAGGATGAGCTACAGGGAATGATATTGTTGCTGGCAAGATTGAGTCGATGGGAGATGGCAGGGAAGCTGCAATGGAGCTTTTGTTTACTAATTTTGGAGTTAGCTGACTCTCTGGTTGCTGCTCATGGATATTACAGATGTACTGAAGCTGAAATGGGTTGTTGAAACTTGAGTTAAAGTTACAGGAGCTGGTACTGACTAAATGGAAAGAGTTGGATTGAGCTGAACTTGTTGTTATACAGGTTGCAGCTGTTTATGACAAGGAATGAACTGATGGCTAGAATTTAAATGGTAAGTCTGGCTTAAAGAGATGGATCTGGTAGTTGAGAAAATGGGTCTTGAATTATTGGTGTTGTGCAAGTCAGGGAGAGTTTACTGGAGAAATGGGTATTTGCTTTGTGCTTGAGGGAGTGTGCTGCAATGCATTGAAGGCAAGGACTGGATCTGTTGCTATGAGGAGTGGTGGAGGTCTGCACCTGTGGTGTTAGCTGAATTTAGAACTTGGATGCTGTTAGTATCATTGGCAAGGGCCTGAGTCTTGGCGGTTAGATGAGATGGGAGTAATGAAGCTGCTTTAGATGAATGTTAGGATTATATTGTAGTGCAGGTGGTATTGAGTTGAAACAGATAGGGCAATGGAATGGTGACTGAAGTGATGAGCATTTGGAACTGAGCTATGTCTGTTGCAGTTTATGGAAGTTATTTATTGCAGATAATTTCGAGGTTGTGAGTTCGGTCTTGAACTTGAAATGGAGAGTGTGTTGGTGCTCTCAGTTGCAGGTGGTGTTGGTTCAGTATTAAGAGACTTGGATTGCAGTCATTTGGTGTTGCTGAAGGTTATTGCAAGTTGCCGCTTGCCAGGGAAATGGTGGTGTTGATATTGCAGGTTAATTGAAGACATGAAAGAACTGGGGCCTGTGAATGTGCAGGCTTGCTGGAGGTTGATGTGGAATTGCAGACAAGGCAATAGATCTGGGGTTTGTGCTGCTGTGAGATTGAGCTGAAGAACAGGTGGTGCTGCGCTGTTGGTTTAGCCCGGGTGGTTTCGATGGAGCTTTTGAAATATATTTGAGCTGATGGCAGGTGCGAGCTGTAGTGAACTCGGTGGTTTGATTATGAGCTGGTGAATTCAAGTAGTGCAGAGAGGAAATAGAGTTGCAGCTGCAGTTCAATTGAGATTGTGCTGGTCTTGCAATTTAATGAGAGTTGATAATGTTGTTCTGGGGAAAGTCTGAGCTGAGCAAGAGTTGCAGTTAGAGCTGGAATGAATCGAGTGCGATTCAGAGCATATCTTTGAGTTGAGGGATATTGCACCACAAAACTGCAAGATGGCGCAGCAGAAGCTTAGGCCTGCAATGGCTCATGCCAAGCCCAGTCAGGCTAGTTAGAACCTGACTCACATGACTCGGTCTGACTCTGAGTTGACTCGGCCGACTAGACCTTGACCCAGTTGACTGGTGACCGGTTTGACTTTGCCGGTCACCTGAGATACTTTTCGGTGCCAGATTCCGGCCAATTTCCGGCCATAATACCAGCTTTCCGGCGACCGTTTTTGGGGCAGATTTTCTACATGGGTTTTTCTCACATATGGGCTTGGTGGACTTCTATCTATTGGACCTTTGAGATTAGACCTAATTTTGGAAACAAGAGAGCTATTTAAAGGAAAGTCTTCTACAACTTTGGGAGGATCATGTTTTATTCTTGGAACATGGAGAGCCGCTTTTGTTTACGCTTCTAGGGTTTGCTTTTGTTCATCTTCTTCTTTTCAATTAATATTTTTATGATGAACTCCATAGCTATGAGTAGCTAAATAATTATTATTGGTTATGGGATAAAGTTGATTTCTCAACATGTTATTTGAATCTATGAATTAGTTTTGTCTCAATAATTTATTGTTTGTGATTCACAATTAATAGTGTTATATAGTTTGAATGCTTGTTTAGTCGAGTCCGGAATCGATTGAGTTTGTCTTCATCCTTATTGCTAGATTAGGGTTTTCAATACGAAAAAGTTGTTTATCCCTGATTCTAAGTAGCATAATTGTGGGTAGTGCTTGTAGTGATATATCCTACTAGTCACAAGTGAATCATAACTTTTGTTAAAACGGATTAGTGCTTTTACACGTTCGTTTGCATTGATTAGTCTTATTCCATAGAACTTAGTGCTTTTAGGGAGTTAAACTTGATTGTGCTTTTACACGTTAGGTTGCTTTCTAGGAAGAATTCACATTTGCATCTTTTAATGTGGTTGTGATGAAATCAGGGAATTAGCGGGATATACTTGCGATCAAGGTATCCTAGGACTTTTAGTAAATGAGAGATTAAAATACCAATTCTAATCATTGATGAAAATACATGTTTGTGAATGATACTATTCCATGACCAATATCTTCTCCTTATTGATTATTCAAATTATTTACTTTGCTTTCAATTACTTTTATTGCTTAGATAAAACAAAAATCCCCCCTTGGTTACTTTAGAAACTGAAATCGCATAACAACATTTGCCTCTATGTGGAAACGAACTCTTCCTTACCTTGTACTTCATTTATATTTAGTGAGTAAGAAAGTGAAATTATTTTTGATGCTTACGACAGCGATCACGACCCAAAGTCGAAGACTTGATAAACAAATCTATCTCCCGTAGAAAAGTCTATTCTGATAGATAAATCGGTCTCCCACAGAAATACCTACGAAGTTTGTTCCGTCTTTTGATAAATCAAGGTGAACAGGAACCAATTGATAATCCATTTTTATATTTTCGAAGAGCATCCTAGAAATATCAATCACCTAACAACAACTTAACTATATGGTAGTAGAACAAGTTATTGTGGAATCACAAAGAATGAGACGAAGAGCTTTGAGATTACTGAAAAGACGAGGGTATCCAAATATACCTCAATCTAAAACTTTCCCACCTATAATTCCTTACTCTGAAAATGATTGTATATGGACTGAGTCGATACAATACAACTAATCGGTTCACACTTCGTGTGATCGTTTATGGATACGAGATCGAGACAATACGACAACAAGATAACTTGTGTGATTGACTATGGATACAAGATCGAGACAAAACAACAACGAAGTATGTTTACTTGATAAATGGTTCGGACTTAACCAAACACAATAGGATTACTATCAACTAAATAGGAATTAACGTTTGTGTATTTTACTTCTAATTATAATAAAAACAATTATAATTGCGGAAATAGAAAAGTAAAAGACACAGCTAGATTTTATTAACGAGGAAACCGCAAATGCAGAAAAACCCCGGGACCTTGTCCAGAATTGAATACTCTCAGGATTAAGCCGCTATACAAAATCAAACCAACTTCGTATAGTTGAGACCAAGCAACTAAACCTATAGTTCACCTAGTTCCGTCTGTATCCCTGTGCCTCCAACTTGTTAATAAGTCACGCACTTGGAACAATTCCTTTGGTTCGTATTCCAAACAATAAAGGAACAATAAATCTGTTTGGTAACAACTCTTTTCAACCAAGCGATATGAGTTCGACAAAAGGCTCTTCCGTTTATCTCAATAAACTCCTTTGTCAGGTCCTTAGATCTATCTAATAACAACTACCAAAGTAATTGTCAAGCTTTTGCAATCAATACTTTTAATCACAAAGAATTATATTGATGCCTGATGAGTGCCAAATACTGCATATTTATACACCTTTTTATTGGCATTCTGCGTGTGCTCAAGAATCGAGATATTATCCCATATTAAATGTTTTCTTTGTTTTCAAGAATAAATATTTGTATTAATTAATTTTGTGTTTTTAGGTAATAAATAAAGCTTGAGGAGCTAAAAAATGAAAAATTGAAGTCAAACATCTATGATTAAGCCCTTTAGATATGTGATAAAATTGACAAATTATCCTTATCTGTCCACAAGAATAGCCAACATAGTTAAACACATCATGGTTTAGTGGTGAATTTGACCACCCCACACACATTTGTTTTCAATGTTATACCTTAGTTTAGGTTCTCTTCAAAAATCAGATTTCGGCAACCATTGTCACTTAGAACTCGGTTTGATCAATATCGAGCACCACAAGTCCTTGTGGGATCGACCGTATAACACTTGCGGATTATAACATGTAAGGTCATAAATTTATACATCATTCGAGGCCTACCAAGTTTTTGGCGCAAAGATTCATTGAAATCATCTCAAATATCCATTTTACATTGTAGAATAACTTAATTGTAGAGTAACTTAGCCCTGCATTGTAGTTTAGCGTGTATATATCATTGTAGCCCCGGGCATTGTAGCCACATTGCATCTTTCTCCCTGCAAATTAGTTTAAGCTTCATGTATATATCATCATCATAGTAGTCTAAATTAGTTAATACATCTTTGTTTTTAGTCTCACATTGTTATTTTAGTCTTTGTTTATTGTAATTTGATTAGTAGTGTTAATCTCATAAATCGCATCATTATCTATATTGCATTTAGTATAATCATTTAGTTGTGTATAATCGCTATATACAAAATCAAACCAACTTCGTATAGTTGAGACCAAGCAACTAAACCTATAGTTCACCTAGTTCCGTCTGTATCCCTGTGCCTCCAACTTGTTAATAAGTCACGCACTTGGAACAATTCCTTTGGTTCGTATTCCAAACAGTAAAGGAACAATAAATCTGTTTGGTAACAACTCTTTTCAACCAAGCGATATGAGTTCGACAAAAGGCTCTTCCGTTTATCTCAATAAACTCCTTTGTCAGGTCCTTAGATCTATCTAATAACAACTACCAAAGTAATTGTCAAGCTTTTGCAATCAATACTTTTAATCACAAAGAATTATATTGATGCCGATCAACTCAACTAATCAATCCAATCTACCACAAAGATAAACCGATTATAGTTGGATCCTCTTTAACCGAAATAAGTATTGTGCACACCAAAGATTATGAACCCAAATCAGAAATATTCTTCGTCTTCAAATCTTCTTAGATCTTCAATAAACACCTGCACACAATCAACATCTCTTGTGATCAATCACACACAGAACGGAGTCTGTTAAAAATGGATTATCACAAGACGTCTTTAGATCTACAAACAGTCCAAAGATCCACGTCGAAACTTCGATCTAGTTTGAGTGAATATTATAGGGATATTATATCAGAAGAGAAGATTCTCAAGCATAAATAAACTAGGTGCAATCAAAGTTCAACAACCGTTAGTCAATCAAATCAATAGAAAACTAATAATAAACCGCAATTATCTAGTTTCCCACCAACGGTACTAATAGAGCTTCTCAATCCCAAAGAAGTCTTTAAACCGAGCATCCGTGAGAGATTTCGCCTAATTAGGTTACTTTCCTCTCCGAATAGGAGGCTCCACCAGTAAAAACACAACTAGGTAGTTTTGCTGGCTCTGAGGATTAGTTTGTTCGAAATGCTAACTTTGATATTTATAGACCAAGGAAGTTTGGACACCAAGGAATTTCCAAAACCGAAAATATTCTCAAGATATGCAATATATTTCCAAATTCGGTTTCCATAATTCCTGGAAATGCTTTGTCCAAATAATGACCGAAATCTCTTAGAAAATCTCCAACTACTAAATGCACATTACTAATTTTTATTTTCTAAAGATATGCAAAACTAACAACCTTAATTAAAAGATTCTTAATTTATTTTCAATCCGGGATTCTCCTTTAGCTATTAAGGAATATCTTTGAACAATAAAAGATAAGCGTTACTGCACATGTTCAAAGTATGTCGAAATCTTAACTTAGTAAATCATTTTTCATATTTACTATCTTGGAATCGATTTGCCGCACTTCCAAACAAGTTTAGAATTGGTTCACCTGACTTCCAAGAACTATGTGATTGATCAAGAACACTCAATCACCAAACATGGGTTTCACAGTTCTACCATAACAAGTTTCGGTTTCTACCTCCATGTGGGTAATGGAATTAGTCACACTAGCTTTCCAAAATTCGGTTGACTAGGTACTAGGATCAGTTCCCACATATATACGGTATCTAACTTGTATTTGTTGCACATGTCCATAGGATCGGTTCCCAATAATTAAAAACGTGTTGCACATGTTCATAGGATCGGTTCCCAATAACTAGAAACTTGTTGCACCTCTTTCAAGGATCGATTCCCCTATTGTGATCGATTGCACCTCTTACTAGGATCGGTTCCCCTTTGCTTAGATTTGGTCATACCAATAACACTAAATCGATCATACCATCTCAGGTGATTACTTAAGATCGGTTTCACTAATAAAAGTCATACCAATACAAAAGTCAGGCCTTGTGAATAGTTTTACCAAGAACATAAACAAGTCATGAGCGGTTATACTAATCACACATATTGGTAGTTCAAAAGATATGCAATGAATAACAATACCAATAAGCCTAGCGATTTCCCTTTCGATTCAAAAAACAAGTTCATGAATGTACTTCCTTTAAACGAATGTAAAACATTGTTTCCTAGGATAAAATCTTCACCTCATACCCATACATAATCATAATAGCATTCAAATGATTATGTCGATGTCTTTTATACGAAGTTCAAAAGATAAGCGTTATACTTCGTATTGTATTCCTTAATACTACGTCTAACTAGAGTATAATCATTCATAGTTTCGCAGTTATGTTTTCAATATGCACGTCTTGAAAGATACGTTAGGGAATGAAACAGTTCAAGTCAAATATTACTAACCTCGAGTGGAAGGATGATGTCGTCATTGTAGCTCGTTACTTCTTCACATTCTTCAAGTCTTCACGTAATACTTGTAATGTCTCATATCCTAATACTTTCAAGATAACCTATACGAAGTTGACTCTAGTACATAATCAAGCGACTCTTTAAATGAGTTTTGGTTCACTAAAATATGACAACCAAACTTGACATACCAACGCTTGGTGGGTTCAACCGAGTTATGCTCTAACAATCTCCCCCTTTGTCAATTTTAGTGACAAAACTCTTACATCATATGGATAAACAAATTACAAGAATTCATTACACATACGCTTGATTCCCAAATTCAATAGCACAATAACTTGTATAATCCATAAATGCCGTTGTTGACATTATAATAACAAAGATAATACTCCCCCCTAAAGGTAAGATAGGTAGATTTTCAATCCGCACGTCTTTGTTATTTCCATTATCATATGATATGCTACTCCCCTTAGTCTATGCTTTACTCTTTCGTTAGATAAAACGTTTAAGCACCAATGTCCTTTCCCTTAGTGATACCAATCAATATAAATCAATACCAGTATCACTTGTTTACTCCATATATTTCTCCCCCTTTTTGTCACAAAATGACAAAGATACGAGCAAATAAAGGACAAACCGAAAGGATCTTACAAATCTCACAAGACTTGCAACCTATAAGAGTTAAGCACGAGGGTTCCACACACCATTTTTGATAACCAATATCAAAACTGAAACTACAAAGTAATTTTGTTTTGATATGTTACCAAGGAAACAATTGCCCGAAGTAATTTTCCCTAATAGTTTAGCAAACCAAAAATCGACTAAGCACCGTAGTTCCTTTGTTAAACCGATTGTACAAATACAATCGCTTGTTCGATAAGACCAAAATAAAGATAACTCTATTTTTCTCATCAGGTTCTAATTATCCATATAACTTAGACCTTTCACTTTTAAACAAGACAAGTACTAGGTTAGTTAACTAGCATTTCTTGTTAAAGCATTCGATTAGACTTGAATAACCGAAACCTTCCACTTTGATAAGACTAACTAAGATCGGAATTAACTTAGTTTATCTTATCCGAAATAAAATTGGACTAAACAATTTATCCCGAAAACCTTTTCTTTTGTTAAGTCATAAACAATTCATACAAACCAAATAAATCAACTTGCATAATTATTTACCTCAACCGGAAGCAATTGAAAAAACATAGACATCAAAGCACCGCAATTGCACCAAAATTTTGTAAGCCTAAACGATTGATACCAAACAATAAAGCAAGATAACAATAGTTTTTCTTAACCGGAAACAATTGAATCACACACACATCCATACACAGATAGTGGAATAAAACATCAATTGTACCGAAATTTTGTTAAGAAAAAGCAATAAATATATGCAATGAAATCAGGCTTTTATTAAACAGGAAAACGATTAACTAACAAAGTCGTTACCTCAAATTTCGCATCCTCTTCTCCAATAATTTTTGCATCTTATTTCCAGGGAGAATTGATACCGAAATACCATTATGTTGTTATCCTCATGCAAAACAAAAGAATAACAACAACCAACCTTTACCAGAGAAAGGTTGAAAATCGGTTTTAACTAATGCAATGCAAAAGTTGAAACCCCGAAACACATATGCTTTTATGCTAAACCAAATGATTCAACATATTGTGACTTTTTCACACATTGTTTCAATCATAACCCCTCATGATCCTTTGATAAAGCCTACCAACATGGGCTAGAACTTAATCCTGCTAAACCAAAAAGTCACCCAAACCATAAGGGTTCACATCACATGAGATCGAATATTATGGTCATGAAAACCGAAATCAAACATCCAATAAACATACATAGCAATAAGATAAAGCATTCAAGCACATGCTATCTAAATCAAAAACTATCACAAGAAAAATTATAAACTAATAATTTTATTCATAATAAGATAGTTTTATTCAAAATAGACCTAATACAATTATTGAAAGAAATCAAAAATTGATGTCTATTGTTTCAATAGATTTTTCAAAGATCATCTTCAATTTCCTCAAATTTTTCAGGATCTTCATCAACAGCATCTCGACTGATATCTCGGATTATGCACACAGTACCTTGATTATGTTCACAGGCTAAAGCATTAACCTTTCGATTAATATTCCGAGCATACTCCCTATTACCGATTCCAAGTTTAATCAGCTCTCTTTGGTTACGGATAACAGTTCTTAGTAGTGTTGCCTGTCTATGATGAGTTTCAATAGTACTGAGGAGGACTTGACGTAGATTGATAATATCAATCTTAGCATCCAAACTGTTTTGGACTAGGAGATGAGTCACATCTTCCTTTTCATTTTTGATATCTTCACAACCAGATTTATTGAAGGTATCATCAAGATGAACAGTTTCCTTAGAAGTCATTCCACTCAAGGCTTTCAGAAGTTTTGCTTGAGATCTGGTTTGAGAATACATCTGATGCGTGTCGTAGGTGCAATCAAATTAATTAATATTTCCACTCAATTAAAAATAATATAATGTAAGTCAAGTTCGTTCCCACGAGGAGCAAGAGATTCTAGTTGTAAAAATTGTCACACAAAGGGGGGATGTATAAAGCAAAAGAAAATAAACAAAGCAATTAAAAGATAAAGTTGAAATCAATAAGAGAGACAAGATCAAGGAATCATTCTTCGTTGCAAAACAATGAATCAAGTTATGTTCTTTTCTACTTGTTATTAGTCACAGATTATCACCAACCGTAGGTAAAGCAGCTAGATCAGTGCTAAACCCATAAATCCCTTATATCACCTGGACACGGAAGTTCTCGACTACCGGATTCTATTTACCAAACCACCTAGTAGTAGATCACTCTAGATGTAATTTAAATAAACGCATTAAGATTTATGAACTTATTAGGTTAATATTAGTAGTTAGACTCTTAGATCAAGGTCTACTTGCTAACGTTGTTTTCACACACAATTGCTCCACGGAATCCCTCCGCAAGGTCTCGTGTTTGCTACTTATGTAAAAAGTCAAGAAACGATTACTTATCCCCTAACTTTCACTAGCTTTAGATTGAATTAACAAATCAATTTAGCGTGCACTCTAAACAACCTATCAATCAATCATGAATGAATAAACATTCCTATTAGTAAAAACAAACGATAATCATGTGAAAAATCTCAAGATAGAATTGAAACAAAACTCAAATCATGTTAAGAACTAGGAATTCATCCTCAATCAATAAGAAAATTAGCTACTCATGTTTTTGGAATTCACACAAAATAATTAAAAGGAGAATTTTCAAGTTCACACAAATAATTAAGAAGAAGAATTGAAAGCAAAAACACAAGTGTTGTGTGTGTAGAGAGGTGTGTTAAAAGATGTAGAAAACTTCTCTATTTATAGGCTTCAATATTCTCCAAATCTTCCAAGGAATAGAATCCTTTTCCTTTAGCAATTCAATTTCCAAATCCAAGCCTTTCTCAACTCTTCCATCTTCTCTTTCCAAATTTGACCCAAATTCTCCATCCAATTCCAAGTCCAAGTCTTCACACCCATGAGAGGAATCCATACAAAAAAATCTGTAATTTTTGCTCGCCGGAAAACTGGTATTATGGCCGGAATCCGGCCGGAATAGTCGCCGCCGGTCGCCTGAGATTCTTCTCCGTTGACAGAATATTCCGTCACGGCACCGTCCAAGTTAACGGTCAAACAGGTCAAACCGTTAGTCAAAGAGTCAAAGGGAGAAAGAGTCAGCGAGTCGGTTCGTCTAAGTCGTGGTCTCGACTCGTTTGGATCGTTCATTGGACTCATCGAATCGGTGTACCGAGTCACCGGGTTGACTCATCCGAGGGAAAACCCGGACGAGTTTCCTCTCGTTTTCGGGCATTTCTCGTGCCAATTTCAGGCTGATTTTTAGCTCCATTCCCTGCTAAGAAGCCTAACACATACATCTATTGTTTCATCAATCATTCACTCCTTCTCTGCTTCTCCATTCGAACTCTAATTGATCCACCAACACCATCGATCTCTTCTCTGCTTCAAATTGATACATCCCATTACAAACCCATCTTAACTCTGACAGCAAACTTCCCATCTAAATTCATCTTAGAATCATCTCTCGCCTCTGTCGAACACAACCAAACCCTTATTATCGATTTCAACAGTACCACCAACCCATGAAACTCACCATGACAGCAGCAGATTCAAACCAAAACAATTGCTCGATCTGATTGCAGCTTCCAAGAACAGAATCATCTCACAATCTTACTTCATCTTTATCGTTAGCTCTCAAAACCCATTTGAACTCGGCAACAGCAGCCCCAACAAGATTCATGAATTTGAGCTGTACCTCTCTCAATCTCTACTCATTTTTCGATCTGCCTCGGATGGGTTTCACAACAGCAACCCTAAGTTTCTTTCATCAAAGACTCTATCTCCTTCTTCCCCGAATCGATTGCAAAAGAATGACCATCAACATCACCTCCAGATCGAACCCATCTCAAGCATCGTGGTCTTCTCAATTCACGCACCATCAAGAACAATTTTCAGCTTCTTCTTCTCTCGGGCTGCCCCGCAACTCAACCTAGCCTCATACCCATGAAAATCATCACCTCCCTCAATTTCCACTCTCGAGTCTCGATCGCTTCTCAATTTCTCGATTTTGGTCTCTCAACTTTAATACAACTGCTTGTTTCTCACTTCCAGGCGAATGAAGAAAATGAGAGAAAACATATCATCTCTCGATTAGTAGGGTTAAGAGTTAGGGCTGGATGGGTACACCCCAGGGATAAGATCCACCCCCAGACTGGGTGCCCTGAGTACTTTCATTGGTGCCTTTAACATTTCCTCTTTTAAAACAAAACTGGCTACCCCTTAACATGTGTCTGGGCTCCTATTAGTGTCCTCCCATGAAATGACAATTTAGTCATTTTTGCTCAAATAGAGTAATTTCTTCTTCTTTTCCTCCGTGCGACTCCAAAGTAGCTACAAAACTCAAAACAAGCGTAAAATACATAATTTACAAGAAAAATAGCAAAGAAAGCATAGACAATAGATAGTAAATAGGATATATTCTACACCCTATCAAATTCCCCCACACTTAGACTTTGCTAGTCCTCGAGCAAATCAAACTAAAAACTCACAACTTCGAAGCGTTCAAGCGTCCCAAGCATCCAAAGAGTTATGAGGACATAGAGTTTCTGCATGCTAGTAATAAGAAGTTAGAAATACTAAAGAACATATTCTCATTCTTAAATGTTGAGTGAGAAATAACCACACCATAATGAGAGAACGCGTGTTTGAGAAACGATCAATAAGCATTTCGCCTCGACTTCTGCCTCACCAAAAAGGATTTTATGATAATTGCACTCAAAAAGACGGCTTTTTATGGGTCACACATGTGTGCAGGTAGGAATGAAGAGAGAAATCCTGCAACACGTTGAATGGTGGGAAGGACAACTTCCGAAATATTTTTAAAAACCCACATCTTTTAATATTTTGAAAAACCATTTTTCTGACGATCTCTAAGAAAGGAAATCAACCACTATTATCGAGGATGAGATTACTTACTCACCTTCACATCCGATCGCCAATTATGATAACACCACTCTCATGGCATCCAATAGAAACGTCTTCCGCTCCTCGTCTTGATCTTCTTAGTCTTCGTCTTCGGTTTCAACTATTGATGATAAACTCTTGAATTTCATAAATCCTTAACAATTTGTAACTCTTTTTACCTTAAAATCCTTGTCGCTTGAAACTACCTTATAGATTTTCCTTCCCCACGGCTTATTAAATAAAACAAATATTTCTCTTGTCTTTTTTTTTCTTTTCTTTTCTTTTTTCAAATTTTTTTTTTTTTTTTTGAAAAAACAAGAGAAATTAAATACAAAATAAACCATGGCCGTGGGAGAAGTATTTTACCGCTTGATTCTTCACAACTTGTATCGCCTCAAAATCATAAACTTCAACAATTCTCACCTTTTTAATTTTCTTTAATTTTCTTCGCTCTTGTAAATAAGTCTTCATACTTGGATATATAATTACCTCATTGTATTGTAAGTCCTCAACATATATGTAAAAATCTGCCCTTTGTATGTTGCTTTACTTGTATTTGAAATTTGCTCTTTTTCTCATTCCGTTGCTTGTAAACCTTAAACTTTTCCAACTTTCCTTGTAGATTTTGATGTCGCTCCTTGTTGATTATGATGGTGTTTCTATGGATCCGTTGTTGTCGAGAGAGAATGGTGCTAACTACAAATCGAACTACAAGAAGGAGGCTTTCATCTATAGACGCCACCCTTGTGATTGACAAAATTAGCACTCAAGAGATCAAAGAGTAGTGCTTCTATTGGTGGGAGGTTGGGTAGCTCACCATTCTACCCGGAATTAACGTATGGTGACACACACTCAAAAGAAAGCTCTTTAGTAGATGGAAAAATTTCTGGTCGGTGCCTCACATGAAATGAATACGGGTAGTCTCCACTAATGATTGATCAGCAACTCTAATAATGCATTTCTCCCTGCACAAAATTTGCATCACCGGCATGATTAAATCCATTATTTAACACTCAAACAAGCAAGAAATCCGAATGTAGTTCCCTAACACTTCCAAGTTCAATTATGTCGGTCAAAATCTCTATGTAAACATACCTAGAAGTACGCTAGGGACTCTAAAATCTCTAAAAGTTGAAGTTTTTTGTAAAACTTTTTTTTTTTTTTTAATTTTTTAATTTTTTAAATAAATACATGTTTAACCACTCCCCCACACTTAAACCTTACATTGTCCTCAATGTAATTGAATCCTCCTATTAAAGTCAAGGTGGGAAATTTTAACATGATAAGAAACAAGAAAAAGAAATAACAAAAAGCAAAAAGATAAGAAATACAAAACCTATGGGTTGCCTCCCATGAAGCGCTTGTTTTAAAGTCGACGGCCCGACTTAGCTCTTGTAAGATTCATTCCCCATATACTAACAATCGGAAAATTTGAGGATCCACCCATAATACCTGTTTTGAAAACAATAGTGAAATTATCGCTCGATAGGAATTTCCCCCACACTTATTCTTGTCCACACTCGGAAGTGTATAAAGAACATAGAATATGGGAACTTCCATGTATTCTTCTTGGCAAACCTGCATAGTGTTAGAATCAAGTGTTTCCAATGGTGGATATTTAGAAACAAAATCATCCAAAAATACTTTCGAAGCACATACATTTAAACCAATAAGAGGTAAAGGAGAAGAATCAATAGGCAAAGGGTTAGACAAACCTTGCTCAATCTCTTGTTTTGCGGAATCCTCTTCATCCTTAGAGAATTCATGTGAATTACTTACCTCTTGTATATCATGGTCCTCTATCGAATCTTGCAACCAATCGTCGTTATTGTCTACCTTAACCAAAGTTTTGGCATCATTATAATCATTGGCAAGTTCAATTGGGTCTTCCACAAAATCAATCAATTTGGTTTCATCCTCTAGCATCATCTCTTCAACATTCTCATCATCGGAATCGGGCCATTCACTAAAATGATTCTCGTCGGTATAAATTGTAAGATCTTCTTGTGAGGGTGTTACACCGTTTATAACAATAGGTAAGTCACACCCAATCTCCTCCTTTTGAATAGGTGAAGGATCATTATTATGATCCGGAGTTGGAATAACTTCCTCATTGTTGCAACGCTCATACACTTCCGCGGACTCATATCTTTCCCTAAGGAATTTTTTCCAAGCACTAAATGCATCATCTTCAAGCTCTACCTTTTGAATAGGTACTTGATCATTATTAAGATCAAGGCTCGAGTAAGCTACACTAGCGTCTTCAAAAGTCTCCAAAGGTTGGCCTTTTCCAACATAATCATCGATCAAATATTCACTACACACCATAGGCACATTAGAATAGTTATTGCTTTGATAGCAAAATTCTTCTTTATCCTTATCCTCCTTGTATTGATCCATGTCTCTTCGTACTTTAGCAATGCCGTCTTGAAGTTGTTGGAGTTGCTCATCCCCATTTTTATCGAGTTGAGTAATTTGTTCGTATAATTTCTCCGAATTCCTTTGAATTTATCGATGTGGTTCCTCCCAAACATAGGGTTGCTGGTCTTGTAGTGATTCTTGCAACTTTTGTTGAAGATCCCCAATCATGGCAGACATCTTATCTGCAAAACTAGAGAATTTCTGATGATAAACAAAACTATCCTCCCATCCTTGTGATTGTCCACTTACATACCCGTCATAAGGTTGTTGATATGTATGAGAATATCCATAAGGTTCTGTAGGAATTTGATCATAGCCAAAATATTGGTTTTGATTGTATCCTAAGGATGGTTGGAAGTTGCCATAATGTTGAGGTTGAAAACTGTATTGATTGTTGTAATATGCTTGCTCTTGTCCACCATACATGGAAAACCGATACCTGAAATAAGATTCTCAAAAATCAAGTAGATACGATATACAATCTAACAAAGCAAGAATAAAGCAAAAAGAAAAATAAAAACAACTAAAATCATCCGATGCTCCCCGGCAGCGGCGCCAAAATTTGATGCGTGTCGTAGGTGCAATCAAATTAATTAATATTTCCACTCAATTAAAAATAATATAATGGAAGTCAAGTTCGTTCCCACGAGGAGCAAGAGATTCTAGTTGTAAAAATTGTCACACAAAGGGGGGATGTATAAAGCAAAAGAAAATAAACAAAGCAATTAAAAGATAAAGTTGAAATCAATAAGAGAGACAAGATCAAGGAATCATTCTTCGTTGCAAAACAATGAATCAAGTTATGTTCTTTTCTACTTGTTATTAGTCACAGATTATCACCAACCGTAGGTAAAGCAGCTAGATCAGTGCTAAACCCCTAAATCCCTTATATCACCGGACACGGAAGTTCTCGACTACCGGATTCTATTTACCAAACCACCTAGTAGTAGATCACTCTAGATGTAATTTAAATAAACGCATTAAGATTTATGAACTTATTAGGTTAATATTAGTAGTTAGACTCTTAGATCAAGGTCTACTTGCTAATGTTGTTTTCACACACAATTGCTCCACGGAATCCCTCCGCAAGGTCTCGTGTTTGCTACTTATGTAAAAAGTCAAGAAACGATTACTTATCCCCTAACTTTCACTAGCTTTAGATTGAATTAACAAATCAATTTAGCGTGCACTCTAAACAACCTATCAATCAATCATGAATGAATAAACATTCCTATTAGTAAAAACAAACGATAATCATGTGAAAAATCTCAAGATAGAATTGAAACAAAACTCAAATCATGTTAAGAACTAGGAATTCATCCTCAATCAATAAGAAAATTAGCTACTCATGTTTTTGGAATTCACACAAAATAATTAAAAGGAGAATTTTCAAGTTCACACAAATAATTAAGAAGAAGAATTGAAAGCAAAAACACAAGTGTTGTGTGTGTAGAGAGGTGTGTTAAAAGATGTAGAAAACTTCTCTATTTATAGGCTTCAATATTCTCCAAATCTTCCAAGGAATAGAATCCTTTTCCTTTAGCAATTCAATTTCCAAATCCAAGCCTTTCTCAACTCTTCCATCTTCTCTTTCCAAATTTGACCCAAATTCTCCATCCAATTCCAAGTCCAAGTCTTCACACCCATGAGAGGAATCCATACAAAAAAATCTGTAATTTTTGCTCGCCGGAAAACTGGTATTATGGCCGGAATCCGGCCGGAATAGTCGTCGCCGGTCGCCTGAGATTCTTCTCCGTTGACAGAATATTCCGTCACGGCACCGTCCAGTTAACGGTCAAACAGGTCAAACCGTTAGTCAAAGAGTCAAAGGGAGAAAGAGTCACCGAGTCGGTTCGTCTAAGTCGTGTCTCGACTCGTTTGGATCGTTCATTGGACTCACTCGAATCGGTGTACCGAGTCACCGGGTTGACTCATCCGAGGGAAAACCCGACGAGTTTCCTCTGTTTTCGGGCATTTCTCGTGCCAATTTCGTGCCGATTTTTAGCTCCATTCCCGCTAAGAAGCCTAACACATACATCTATTGTTTCATCACTCATTCACTCCTTCTCTCGCTTCTCCATTCGAACTCTAATTGATCCACCAAAGACCATCGATCTCTTCTCTCGCTTCAAATTGATACAACCCATTACAAACCCATCTTAACTCTGAAAGCAAACTTCCCATCTGAATTCATCTTAGAATCATCTCTCGCCTCTGTCGAACACAACCAAACCCTTATTGTCGATTTCAACAGTACCACCAACCCATGAAACTCACCATGACAGCAGCAGATTCAAACCAAAACAATTGCTCGATCTGATTGCAGCTTCCAAGAACAGAATCATCTCACAATCTTACTTCATCTTTATCGTTAGCTCTCAAAACCCATTTGAACTCGGCAACAGCAGCCCCAACAAGATTCATGAATTTGAGCCGTACCTCTCTCAATCTCTACTCATTTTTCGATCCGCCTCGAGATGGGTTTCACAACAAAGAACCCTAAGATTCTTTCATCAAAGAGCTCTATCTCCTTCTTCCCCGAATCGATTGCGAGCAATGACCATCAACATCACCTCCGTATCGAACCCATCTCAAGCATCAGGGTCTTCTCAATTCACAGACCATCAAGAACAATTTTCAGCTTCTTCTTCTCTCGGCTGTCTGCAACTCAACCTAGCCTCATACCCATGAAAATCATCAGCTCCCTCAATTTACACTCTCGAGTCTCGACTGCTTCTCAATTTCTCGATTTTGGTCTCTCAACTTTAATACAGCTGCTGTTTCTCACTTCCAGGCGAATGAAGAAAATGAGAGAAAACATATCATCTCTCGATTAGTAGGGTTAAGAGTTAGGGCTGGATGGGTACACCCCAGGGATAAGATCCACCCCCAGACTGGGTGCCCTGAGTACTTTCATTGGTGCCTTTAACATTTCCTCTTTTAAAACAAAACTGGCTACCCCTTAACATGTGTCTGGGCTCCTATTAGTGTCCGCCCATGAAATGACAATTTAGTCCTTTTTGCTCAAATAGAGTAATTTCTTCTTCTTTTCCTCCGTGCGACTCCAAAGTAGCTACAAAACTCAAAACAAGCGTAAAATACATAATTTACAAGAAAAATAGCAAAGAAAATATAAACAATAGATAGTAAATAGGATGTATTCTACACCCTATCAACATCCTTTAGTATAAGTTCTCAGACGTTGAGTACATATACTTGAAATACCTTTAACACCTACCAAACATAGATATCAACCGTAAATAAATAATTCTGACAAGATTTGAAAATATCTTCGCATCTTATGTGTTACTGAAACACAACTTTCTCCAAAAAGAGATTATCTTCAAGATCAGTATCAAGGGATACTTTAGATTGAAAACTTATCCTGTTAGCACGAGTTGTTTGCAATACAACTTTTCTACACAAGGAGACAGTCCAACATCTTTATGTAGACTGTGTAAACTCTCTATGTTGAATAAGAGATTATTGACAGGATACAGATTGCCCCAGATATGTGTGCTTCCTTACATCAGAGATTGGGCATTGTAAAGATGCACAATTCAACGCAACTAAGCGTTGGGGTGAGGATCTTCCTCACTAAATACCTTTCGAGGAATTTCTTCCTTCTTTCTTTTAGGGACATGATCATGTTCCCTTGAGTAGGTTTCAAATCCATCCTTTTCACTAGGAATATTGCGAGATGCTATATCCTTGATTACATCTTGTGCCCAGGATGGTATGTTCCTTGAACTTGAACCCGTGTGGTTTAGATCTGCCATCCGACAGATTTCGATGTCTTCTGTTCAAGATATTCTATATGTCCTCTTAAGGTAACCATTCCTTATTGGAAATGTTTTTCTAAGCACTTTTCTATAAATACCTTTCGACATGTCTCTGTAAGAAGATCTTCAATAAGGACCTTATTACTTATTTGTCAATGTTCCAGCGATTGGGTAAGAATTTCACACTTTGTAGTCTGCTGATGAAGTTTGTTGCATAAATCCAATCTTTGTTCCAAATAATCTGCCAGATTATTTTGAGGACCGAGTGTTTCTCGCTTCCTTCACAAATTCTTACATTCAATTGAACAATAAGTTCTAGGACATCATCTAGACTGTCAATGGTTTTTCCCTTTTCTGAATAGTTTTCAACATACTTGAAAAATCTTTCTAACATTTTACGAAAACCAGAACTTGGGCAGACTAGTGAATCTAATCTCTTTTCAGACGATTTTTCACTAGGGATTGGAGTCGGATGCAAAACATGTTTCTTGTGTTTCGGATTCATTATTTTCTGATCAGAGACCTGATTCGCAATCAAGTTATTAGTCAAAGACTTTTTCTTTGGTTTTCGAAAAGACTTATAGACCAATTTCCATTGACCTTCTCCGAGATATTATTTTCATCATACGTTAACTGAGTTCTTCATAAGTTTAGCTTTGCTTTTCTTATTTTGACTCATTTCTTATAGGTTGGATCGCACCAAACACAGATTGTTAGATCTTTTCGTGTTTGCCTGCTCTGATATCAATTGAAAAGACGAGGGTACCCAAATATACCTCAATCTAAAACTTTTCCACCTATAAGTCCTTTCTCCAAAAGTGATTGTCTATGGACTGATTCGAGACAATATAACTAATCGGTTCACACTTCGTGTGATCGTCTATGGATACGAGATCGAGACAATAAGACAACAAGATAACTTGTGTGATTGGCTATGGATACAAGATCGAGACAATAAAACAACGAAGTATGTTTACTTGATAAATGGTTCGGACTTAACCAAACACAATAGGATTACTATCAAGTAAATAGGAATTAACGTTTGTGTATTTTACTTCTAATTATAATAAAAATAATTATAATTACGGAAATAGAAAAGTAAAAGACACGACAAGATTTTGTTAACGAGGAAACCGCAAATACAGAAAAACCCCGGGACCTTGTCCAGAATTGAATACTCTCAGGATTAAGCCGCTATACAAAATCAAACCAACTTCGTATAGTTGAGACCAAGCAACTAAACATATAGTTCACCTAGTTCCGTTTGTATCCTTGCGCCTCCAACTTGTTAATAAGTCATGCACTTGGAACAATTCCTTTGGTTCGTATTCCAAACAGTAAAGGAACAACAAATCTGTTTGGTAACAACTCTTTTCAACCAAGTGATATGAGTTCGACAAAAGGCTCTTCCGTTTATCTCAATAAACTCCTTTGTCAAGTCCTTAGATCTATCTAATAACAACTACCAAAGTAATTGTCAAGATTTTGCAATCAATACTTTCAATCACAAAGAATTGTATTGATGTCGATCTACTCAACTAATCAATCCAATCTACCACAAGGATAAACCGATTATAGTTGGATCCTCTTTAACCGAAACAAGTATTGTGCACACCAAAGATATTATGAACCCAAATCAGAAATCTTCTTAGATCTTCAATAAACACCTGCACACAATCAACTTGAATCTCTTGTGATCAATCACACACAGAACGAAGTCTGTTAACAATGGATTATCACAAGACGTCTTTAGATCTACAAACAGTCTAAAGATCCCCGTCGAAACTTCGATCTAGTTTGAATGAATCTTATATCAGAAGAGAAAATTCTCAAGCATAAACAAACTAGGTGCAATCAAATCTCAACAACCGTTAGTCAATCAAATTAATCGAAAACTAATAATAAATCGTAATTATCTAGTTTCCCACCAACGGTACTAATAGAGCTTCTCAATCCCACAGAAGTCTTTAAACAGAGCAGCCGTAAGAGATTTCGCCTAATTAGGTTACTTTCCTCCCCGAATAGGCGGCTCCACCAGTAACAACACAACTAGGTAGTTTTGCTGGCTATGAGGATTAATTTGCTCGAAATGCGAACTTTGATATTTATAGACCAAGGAAGCTTGGACACCAAGGAATTTCTAAAACCGAAAATATTCTCAAGATATGCAATATATTTCCAAATTCGGTTTCCATAATTCCTGGAAATGCTTTGTCCAAATAATGACCGAAAATCTCTTAGAAAATCTCCAACTAGTAAATGCACATTACTAATTTTTATTTTCTAAAGATATGCAAAACTAACAACCTCAATTAAAAGATTCTTAATTTATTTTCGATCCGGGATTCTCCTTTAGCTATTAAGGAATATCTTTGAACAATAAAAGATAAGCATTACTGCACATGTTCAAAGTATGTCGACATCTTAACTTAGTAAATCATCTTTCATATTTACTATCTTGGAATCGATTTGCCACACTTCCAAACAAGTTTAGAATTGGTTCATCTGACTTCCAAGAACTATGTGATTGATCAAGAACACTCAATCAGCAAACATGGGTTTCACGGTTCTACCAAAATAAGTTTCGGTTCTACCTCCATGTGGGTACTGGAATTAGTCACACTAGCTTTCCAAAATTCGGTTGACTAGGTACTAGGATCGGTTCCCACATATATACGGTATCTAACTTGTATTTGTTGCACATGTCCATAGGATCGGTTCCCAATAACTAAAAACGTGTTGCACATGTTCATAGGATCGGTTCCCAATAACTAGAAACTTGCTGCACCTCTTACAAGGATCGATTCCCCTATTGTGATCGATTGCACCTCTTACTAGGATCGGTTCCCCTTTGGTTAAAGTTGGTCATACCAATAACACTAAATCGATCATACCATCTCAGGTGATTACTTAAGATCGGTTTCACTTGTAGTTGCAGGATTTCCCACACTACACCCCTCACTCAAATCTGTTTAATCAATCCATTGGGAGATGAACAATGATGTGTTTTATTAATTGTTTCTTGAAAGGTTTACAAAGAAATGTAGAGCAAAGCTAAAGAAATTACAATCTCTCTTTCCTTTCTCTCTCTAATGACTTGTTTCACAATTCAAAAAGACCTCCCCCTTACAACAGACTTACTCGACCCTTTATATAGGGTATTACATAGTGGGTGACAGCTATACTCGTCCCTTATTTTCGGAATCGTCTCGCGAGTACTCGCGAATATACAACCATTTGCCTTTGCAACACTCTTAAATCTCGCCAAGTCTTTCATACTTTCCTCATGTTCTAACTATCGTCATCTATTACGTCATTTATTTACCTCCATGCGACTCCTTCGCGACGCAGATCGTTTATTAATCTCGTGAAGTATTGGGCTTTCGCGATATTCTGTCCTACATCTTGCCTCTTCTCATGTCTTCTCTACGAAGAAGAGAATGTCATGAGAACCAATATTTTAAAGTGCCGCAACTGCTTATCTTTATCTTGTGATTGTTTATTTTCACTCGTTTTGTTTATGTACAGAATTTATTACAGGTGTTTCTTCTTCCACTCTTTTCTTGACACGTCTCTTTCAACCGATTATTCTTAACCATTCACGTCCCTTCTCTCATTAAATGCATTTGTTTTCTCGAGAACTCTCTTCTCTATATATAGTTTTCTCCTCTTTCTCTTCTTCTCTTTTTATTTTCCCTCTGCAACTTTTCTTCATTTTTCTCCTTCCGCAATTTGCGCTTCTGCTACTGCTTCCTTTTCAATTCTTCACTTCTCCCTTCATTCCTATACTCTGATAATGGCTTCACTTGGTCGTACATACGCTCCTCATTTTACTGATATTCAAAAGAAATTACAGGAAAAGGGTTTCACTTTATCTACCATTCCACATCAAGAATCCTCATCTATGCTTTCTGCAAAATTGTTTTCTGATCATCAATGTGATGATCAGAAAATTATAGTCTCGCTAGGTCAACTTCTCGCAGGGCTCCCCATTCCTTTATATAATCCCGAAATACCATTATTTTATGAGATTCTTGCTCACGAGAAATTCTCGCGGGCTATTTATCAATTGAACGGCGATTGTATTCGCCTAATGCTTGAGTTCGCCTCTCGTGGTGCCGTAAAGGATCTTTATATCCTCGACAATGTTAGAAATCCCCAATTTGCGAATTTACCAATAGTTGCCGAGAAGTATACTTGTGGATAATTTCTTTGCAAATTATTCAGTCATAACTATGAGAAACGATAAATCTCATTTGGGGTGTTCGATTGAAGAAAAATGATAACGTTGATGCTTGACAAACCGCTTATGCAAGACATTGACTAGCATTCGGGTAAAAATAATATCCTCGCTACTCCAAAGATGAAAAGTGGTGGGTTGTACCTCTCTTTCGAGTGGACCTTATATCGCAGCTCACATGCACTCCCGGCCAATCTCGCGAATTATCATCCTTGGGAATTTAAGTGGCCTCGAGAAGACAAAAGAGGTATATACATATCATTCATTTTAGATTTGCTTCGCTATGTCTTCCATTTCTTGCCTTCATTAACTTTTTAGAAAAATTTTAGGTCACCGAATGAGAAAGAAATACAAAGAGAATCCTCGGCCAAATATCCTCAAGCGATACTTCGATCACTCACGGATGAAGTAAGAAACATTTTCTTTTGTTATTTTAAACAATATTGTTGCCTCTGTTTCTTATCTTTATTCGTGTGTGAAGATTGGTGTTGAAGAAGTTGAAATCGCAAAGATTAATGATGGAGAAGTCAAGGCTGCGAAGGCTAAAGGCAAGAACAAGGCCATTTCTCGCAAGGACAAATCTTCCGGCCCATCCTCCAAAAGATGGAGACTCCAACCTCCTTCACATTCTAACTCCCAATCTAGCGAGAATTTAAGATGAAAATGAGATTGGCACCTCTTCGCTAAGGGAAGTCATTCGGATACTTCTGCTATGGCGCTTTTATCTAATGTCTTTACCGATTCTATGCAAGGTTTTGGCGATAGCAACTTGTCCGCTACTTGCGAAACTATCGCTAAGATCTGTGATGCCCCGTTGTTGGAGGATATCGAGTCTTTTCGTGGAGTTTCTCGAACAATAACACCCACCTTTTTAAATGCTCTCAATGCTTTGGTATGTTCACACCTCTTTACCTCTTTGTGACTCCACTCTTATCTTTAATTATTTCTCTATTATTTTTTTATTTTTTTACAGATGCAGGAGAGAGCTTTTGTTGCTTGGCTCAGACCTTGAGAGAAGACGCAACAACCTTGAAAAGAAGAACTTGCAATTGAACAAGAAGATTCGAGAACTAGAAATTGGGGCTGCGTCATCTCGCGAGAAGGATGAACGGATTAAACAACTGGAGGCTGAACTTACTTCTCAACAAGATAGAGTATCTACTCTTGAAAGCGCAAATAAGCAACTTTATGGTATAACAATTTTTATTCCTCGGATTTCTTTTATTTTACCATTTACTTTTCTTTGCCTAATTTACTATTTTCGCAGACATATATAATCTCTCTGAAGAGTCCATTCTTCTTCATTCATTTCCCGAGCCCATGGATGATGATGTACTCCTTGCTCGCCTCAATGAATCTCTAAGTAGTTCTTCAAATGATGCTAACCTTCTTTCATTAAAGGATCTTCAATCCAAACATCATCTCTTAAAAATCGAGCATAGATCTAGTTTAAATTTGGCTAATCTTTTTAAACGAAAGTACGTTGACTCCAAGAAGAAAACCAAAACTTTAAGGAAGAAATTTAGTGATCTCATAGATGAGAAAGATCGCATTACTAACAGAGGTGCACATGCATTAGCAAAATTTCAAAAATCTCTCCTTGATGTGCAAGTTGAGCGAGATGAACTCCTTCGTCAGAATACCATGCTTAGCGAGCGAGAAGACCAAATTCGTTCACTTTTTGTCATAAATAATGATGATGAATTTGCCTGGGCTGCGAAGGTTTTAGATAACGCTAGAAATAACTTAGGTGTTGATGTTAGTCTTCGCACCGAGCAAACTACCTTAATCAAGGATATGATCTTTGAAAGAGAAGGTTGTTTGTTATACTTAACTTTTCTCGTTATTTTTCCTTTTGTATTATTAAAATTAATTCATTTCCTCATGTTTTCAGAATCTGAAAAGAGATTTCAGACAAGGATTGGAGAGCTTGAAATCGAAAAAGAGCGTCTCGCAAAAGATCTCTCTCTTCGCGAGAATAGATATTCTAAATTGAAGCAGCAATTCCAAACTACAGTGGCGAATTTTAATAATGATGTTGTTCGTTTTCGCAATCAAGCTATGGAAATAGTTTGTAAGGATCACAACATCCTCTTCATTCATATCCCTTTCTCGGGCAAGAAGTTCCCGAGAACTTGCCTGTCTCAGATGTTTCTGATAGTGAAGCTAATGAAGAAGAAGAATCTGACGACGAGAGTGATGGAACCAAAGAATCAGATGAAGAAGAAGAAACCCAAGAATCAGATGAAGAAGAAGAACCAAAGAAAGAAATAACTTCTCTTTCTTCTTTGATTTCTTGTAATATCTCGTATACATATATCTTTGACTATTGAATGTAAATTTCAACTTTTGCTCCCTTTGTTCGGATATATTAATCAAACAACCCTTCTTTATAATTATAACTTCACACTTGCCTCTCGCCTCGTTCATAAGATATAATCAACTTTGCGAGTTAAATAATATAATCATTCTCGCGAGATATATATATCATTTTTTTTTTTTTTTTTTTTTTTTTTTTTTTTTTAACAATATCACCACGACAAGATCGCAAGATATCTTCATGGATTAAGAAATCTATTGATCTTGCCTTATCATTATTTGTGTGGTCTTATTATGCCTTCCTAAGTAAAGGTCTTATTTTGCCACCCCTCATTGTGACAAGATCGCAGGCCGTCTTTACACTTTCATATAATGACCCATTGACCTTGTCTTATCATTTTTTTAGTATTTTTGCCTTTGTAGGACATTATATTTGCGATAATATGGCAAGTTTAAATGTTCTTGCGACCACAAAATCCCGGCACATTGTCGTCTTTGCGACGAAATCGCAGGACGTTCTTACATTTTCATGTAAAAACCCATTGATCTCGTCTTACCCTCGCGTTAGTATTATTGCCTCTGCAGGATTATTGCACAAATATGACAAGCCTAAATTCTCTTGCGAGAATAAAGCCTCATGACATTTGCGTCTTTTGACACTTATCGGCTCCCTAATGGAGGGTGCCGCCTTATCTTCTCCCCGTTGCCCCTTCAAGGAGGCGTACATCGGCCATACAAGGCTAGCTCCTCCCATCCGGTCTTAACAACAACCAGTTGTTTTCGCAGCCTCTTATCCCTTATACCTATATGGTTTATGGTTACGAGAGTGCACCCTAAGTGGAGTTTTCTTCGAGTAGGAGTGCGGCATGTGCCAAGACTTGTCAAGAGTGGTAAGGAAGTTCCATGCTCCCCGCACTCTTGACTCAACCGTGTACCTCGGCGCCTTGGTCATACACTGACTCCTTGGAAGAGACCCTCGGGCGTCCAACCAGGGTATAACCGTATATATATAGTTGGAAATCCAAGGTATCTCCCCCGGATAGGCTTTCATGGGCCCCAAATCTCCATGACCCAGGTTTCGAGCGGTGTAACCTTCCACCTGAGCCATGTTAAGAGATACCCCCTTATATGACGTACTTTAGGTCTTACATTTGCCTCTTGCGAAATATCATTCGCGAACTAGGGTGTACGCCATAAAGGTTTGTCCCATTCACTCACTCATTCATTTTATCAATTTATTCAATCATTTGTCTGCATGGGTTATCGCACAATCTCAGTTCCATTATTCAATAGATTTGTATACATTCTTCATGGCGAGATTCTCGCACAATTTTTCCGCAACCATCATCTCTGCCTCTTATCCTTATCATGCTTTCATCATTAAATTGTTATCTTTTCTCGCAATTATTCATTTTTTACACCTTTTATTCTTACTTCCTTCCTCGCCTCCGCATCACCCACCATTTCAATGTCTCCTTTGCATCATGATACTCAATTGCTTTTGTGCAAGTCACTTGCAAGATCTCTTCTTCTTTTGTTTCTATGGCATCTACCATTAATCTTTCTTTTCTTTGTTCATCCCGTACATTCTTCCTCCAACCTTTCTTTTTTGTTTGTTCTCTCTTCGCAGCTCTCTACATCCACCTCATAACACTTTTGCCCTCTATCCAATCTCCTTTTATAATTCCGACACCGCTAGGATGTGGAAATTTTATGCACCGATGGTATGTCGATGCTATGCCCGAGAATTTGATGAAGCCATGGTCTTCCAATCAATGCATTGTAGGGAGATTCCACATCAACTACGCAAAACAAAATATCGGGTCGATAACCCCCGCAAGGGTATCCTCATGTGCACTTCTCCTTTGGGCTTGTTCGCGATACCGTTGAAACCATATATTTTGTATGTTGAAGGGATCAAGTCTTCATCTCTTCCTCCCATAGTTTTGTAAGTATGATAGAAAAGAATGTTGATCGAATCGCCGCCGGTATCAATCAATATTCTATTGATTGCCCAACAATTTTCCGCTTCATCATCTTCGCCATCAATGGGTTTTGGATTAATTTCCACTTCACAACCAAAGTGGGCTATCATGTATTTCTCTTCCTTTGGGTACTTCTTCAAATGAGAAAGAAATAATATGCAGTTGCCACTCTTTTAGTCCGCGATGTCTTCGCAACATTCATCACTTCTTTATCATCAAAGCATCTCTCGCGAAAACTCTACTAAGTACATTGTCATGAAAATCTTCAATAGTGCGGTATGAGTGTACAATGGAGTTGCAAAACAAATTTTTAGCCTTTGCCCCAACTTCTATAACGAATGTTTCTTTTCCCTTTGCCGTGGGGGTGGTAAATGTTGAACTTTCTCTTCTTCTTTTAAAAAGTGATTTAGTTTCCCTTGATCAATCATTCTTAGGATAATTCTCTTGATGTTTCTGCAGTCATTTATTAGGTGCCCATGAAAGCGATGGTAAGAACAGAACTCATGACTTCTATCTCCAGGTGGTGGCTCACTTCCCATGTTCCATGGTGCTGGTATATTTTCCATCAAAAGTATTGCTTCCCATATCTTTTCCACACTGGCATTCAATGGCGGCATTTTAATTTCCTCCCACACTACTCTGCGACTTCGCTGTCCTCTATTATAATTCCGCCTCTCGGCCTCCATAAGTCTCTTGCGAATTATACCTTTGACCTCCATAGGTTTCTTGTGGTTGATCAAGTCTTTGAATTTTATTGTTTCCGCCACGGTTGTAGAAATTTCTTTCTCTTTCAAACTCTTCCTGATCGCGACTTCCCATAGCTACTAACTTTGGTTCTATATCATCAACCGCTTTTCTTTCTTGTTGACCTTGCGATGTGCTCGCCACTGTGTGTATTAGTTGAGGTAATAAACTTCCATTCGCAACATTAGAATTTGTGCTTGCCACTGAGTAAGATTCCATCTCGTTCTGTCTTTCTTCTAAAGCAATATATTCCTCCTGGAGCTCTCGTAATTCAGTCATTGTAATTGTATTCTTAACTCAAAACTCGAACATATAATAGATTGGTTGCGAACATAGCTTTTATGAATGACAATATGAGGTATCTTTCATCTACCCTGCCGGCCATCTCGCTGCACATCGTCTTCCATCTGACAGTTAAATGTCTCAAACTCTCGCCAATTCTTTGTTTCAGTCCAAATACATCTTCAATGCCAGGTCGCGAAGAGTTGTTACTTATATACGCCCCCAAGAATATAGCATGTAAATGATTGAATGATGTGATCGTATTCCTTGGTAAACCCTCAAACCATTTCAATGCTTCTCCTGTTAAACTTGACGCAAAATATTTGCATAATATAGCGTCATGGTTTTCCCATTGTAGCATACATCTCACATAAGCCTTGATGTGTTGTACTGCACAAGTGGATCCATCAAAAATGTTTGATTAACGCTGGTAAGTTGCATTTTGGGGGTATTCCTCCTAACCGCACTTCTAATGTAAAAGGATTTTTCGCAGCCTCCGCGATAGCTTCATCTAACCGCCTTCTCCCTCCTCCTTCTCTTCTCGTTGTTCAATATTCCTCTCATCTCTCGCCAATTCTCGCAGAATTTGTTCATTTGCCTCGAATCAATTGATCGGTCTCTTTAATTCTCGCTTCTCTCCTTCTTCGTTCGTGTCTACTTTTTTTGTATTCTTTCGTATTTTTCGTTAATGTCTCCATCATTGCGATTTTGCTCACGCCTCCTCTCTCGATTATCATGGTTATTCTCGCCGGATCGCTTCTTCTAATTCCCGATTTTCCATTTCTCTCTCAATCTCTCTCTCTCGCGAGCTAGACATGCTTGCTCAATGTAATGCTTTTCAATATCATCTTCAATTTCCTTTTGTTTCCTTTGTGTTTCTCTCCCATGTAGTGCTCTTCTTCTTTCCTCCTGATTTTCTTCATTAATTGGGTTATTCTGTCCTCGAGGCTGCCTATCTTCTTGATTTCCATCATCGTGGTTGTTTACCAAAATATAACGATTTTCTATTAGTTCTCTCTCTTCGCGACCTCCTTCGCCATGACTTAACTCTCTTTCCAAATTTTCTTCATTAATGTTTTCTACAGGCAATGTTCTCCTCCCATTTTCTCTACTCGATACTGATCTCGATCTGTTACTACTTCTTGACCTTCTGTTTTGCAGCCTCCTATTTTCCATCCTCAACTCGTGGTTTTTCCTTGTTAGATTCGCGCGTTCTTCTGCTTCTAACCGCCTTTCTTCGTGTATTGTTTGTCTCAGCGCTTCTAATGCCGCGATTTCTTCATTTCCACGAATTGTTTCTCCCATCTCTTCTCGATTTCTCTCTTCCTGTCTATTATTCATCAACTGTTGTACTTCTTCTCTTTCTTCCGTAGAATCTGATCTCCATGTATGCACGCTCACTCTGTCATAATCGATTACTCTGTTTAGTGCTGGTTGAATTGGTGGTTGAGTTGATGGTTGAATTGGTGGTTGAATTGATGGTTGAATTGGATCTTCTTCTCCATTTCTTGCATTTATCCTTGATGGTTCACCTACTTCATTTCTTCTTTCTCCCACTAATCTTCCACTTCTCCTTATGATTGTTGGTTGTTCTGATGCATTCTTTCTCCTAGACATTTCTTAATTTTAGTAACTTGTTAAAAATTATTCAAGATTTCTTTCTTGTTATCCCTAATTCTTCCAATTCACAAGGTTGATCTTCTTCATTCCCTGTTTCTAGCACATATGTAGTTGCAGGATTTCCCACACTACACCCCTCACTCAAATCTGTTTAATCAATCCATTGGGAGATGAACAATGATGTGTTTTATTAATTGTTTCTTGAAAGGTTTACAAAGAAATGTAGAGCAAAGCTAAAGAAATTACAATCTCTCTTTCCTTTCTCTCTCCTAATGACTTGTTTCACAATTCAAAAAGACCTCCCCCTTACAACAGACTTACTCGACCCTTTATATAGGGTATTACATAGTGGGTGACAGCTATACTGTCCCTTATTTTCGGAATCGTCTCGCGAGTACTCGCGAATATACAACTGTTTGCCTTCGCAACACTCTTAAATCTCGCCAAGTCTTTCATACTTTCCTCATGTTCTAACTATCGTCATCTATTACGTCATTTATTTACCTCCATGCGACTCCTTCGCGACGCAGTCGTTTATTAATCTCGTGAAGTATTGCTGTCGCGATATTCTGGTCCTACATCACTAATAAAAGTCATACCAATACAAAAGTCAGGCCTTGTGAATAGTTTTACCAAGAACATAAACAAGTCATGAGCGGTTATACTAATCACACATATTGGTAGTTCAAAAGATATGCAATGAATAACAATACCCATAAGCTGAGCGATTTCCCTTTTGATTTACAAAACAAGTTCATGAATTTACTTCCTTTAAACGAATGTAAAACATTGTTTCCTAGGATGAATTCTTCACCTCATACCCATACATAATCACAATAGCATTCAAACGATTATGTTGATGTCTTATATACGAAGTTTAAAAGATAAGCGTGATACTTCGTATTGTATTCCTTAATACTACGTCTAACTAGAGTATATTCATTCATAGCTTCGCAGTTATGTTTTCAATATGCACGACTTGAAAGATACGTTAGGGAATGAAACTGTTCAAATCAAATATTACTAATCTCAAGTGGAAGGATGATGTCGTCGTTGTTGCTTCTTACTTCTTCACATTCTTCAAGTCTTCACGTAATACTTGTAATGTCTCATTTCCTAATACTTCCAAGCTAACATATACGAAGTTGACTCTAGTACATAATCAAGCGACTCTTTAAATGAGTTTTGGTTCACTAAAATATGACAACCAAACTTGACATACCAACGCTTGGTGGGTTCAACCGAGCTATGCTCTAACAATTACTTTTTATATCTTACCTATCAGAGATAAATCTCGAGCAAATCTTAGAGAAGATAGTATTCAATATGATAGAACAAGTAAGATCAGAACACGCAACTACAAAGAAAATAGTTGGGTCGGGCTTCAGAATTCCTATGAAGTCTTTAAGTCGTTAACCTACAATGGTTTTAGGAAAAACCTAGGTTAAAAGAAAATCGACTCTAGTCGCAACTAGTATCACACAGGAGGTGTGGGGATTAGGTTTCCCAGTTGCTAGAGTTTTCCCTTATATAGTCTTCAAATCAGGGTTTGATAACTTTGAGACAAAGCAATCAATATTCACTGTTAGATTAAAACCTGATTTAAGATTCAAGCTAAGTTTGCACCGTTAGATAGTCTCATCTTGTTACACACAAATGAAATATACCTTCATTTAGACATGGGTAACCGTACCTAAACGTGTATATTGAGTTGGCTCAATAACAGTTAACTGAAGTTAGCCATATGAATAATTTTGTATTAACCATGTTCATCTTAACACTTCTAGATCAAATGAATCTAATTGTGTTACTCATAGAGTTGTTCAATTGTTTATATTCTCATAGAAGTATACAAGACACAATTGAAGCAAAATCGGATTGATTCAAAAGAATCAGTTCATGAACAATTTAGCCACGGTTTGCAAATATTGCATTCCTTAATTTATAAATGTATTTGTTGATAAGTATGAAATCATAATTAACCGATTTTAGAACTTAACCATATAAGTTTGCAAACGGGTACGCAAACTTAAGTTCCGGACTTAATCCTTTCCGACAGTTCACAAACGTGTACGCATACTGTCGTTCAAGACTTGATCTTTTCTGACAGTTTACAAACGGGTACGCATATTGGCCTTCCGGACCTAATTCAGGTGAAACAATTTGTAAACGGGTACGCAAACTTAGTTCCCGGAATTTGATAATTAAAATCGTTCGCATATGGGTATGCATACTTGGTTCCCGGACCTGAATCATTCTTACAACTGTTTGCATACTGGTATCGTACTGTGTTATATCCAGACAATGGTTAATTGTTCTAAACTCCCATTTCAATCATTGAAACATTCTTAGAAGACGACAATAGCTGTCTCACAAAAACTATTAGCTTATAAGCAATTTTCAAGTGATCGAATGATCAATACGAAATATTCCGAGTCTATATCAAATGACTGTCTCACACAAATCATGTAAGATGTTACAAGGCGATTTTCACATGATCATATTTTGACTTTCGTCAAGAATATGATGAACGTAGTTTAAGCAAAAAGCTTTCCAACACATATTTCGAGAAAGATATAAGCGAGTTAAACTCAGCTCGAAATATCAAATGTGTATAATATAAAAGTATATATAGTTATACGACTTAGTCTCAATAGGAGATAGAATGGAATAGACTTCTGAGTGATAGATGAGTTCAAGTCTCCACATACCTTTTGTTGATGAAGTTCCTTCAAGATCCCCTTAGTAGATCTTCGTCTTCAATCGATGAATGTCAGTCTAAAGCTCAACTACACATTCTATCATAATCCGAGACATAGCTATAAGTAGACTAGAAATCAAGACTTATAGTTTTAACACCTAAACTTGACAAACAAGTTTGAGATAGCAACGCTTGCGAGTTCGACCGAGCAGTGCTCTAACAGTATCAATGTTGTAAGATCAGAATATCGCAACATAAATACCTTCGAAATCTTTATACGACTCACTGCGAAGATATCGCAGATCAGGTTCTGAAAAATGACGCAATGATGACGACAGCCCTAAAACACGAGAAAGATGTGGAGACCTAGCGAGATTTAGGAGTGTTGCGAAATCTAACACTTGTATACTTGCGAGAATATCGCAGGTCAGATCCTAAAATAAAGGACAGCTTAGATGTCACCCACTATGTAATATCCTATATAAAGAGCCGAGCAGGCTTAAGAGAAGGAGAGATCTTTTTAGAGTGGAGGGAAAGTCTTGAGGAGAGAGAAAGTCAAGAGCAATAGTTGTATTCTTGATTTCATTTCCTCTTTGTAAAATTCTTTAACTCAATTAATAAAAAGTGTGATTGTTGATCTTAAAGATGTGTTGATTATTATGAATTCTTGTGAGGGATGTATTGTGGGATTCCCTACAACTACATAATGGCGCTAGAAACAGGGATTGAAGGTTGATATTGTGATTTTAAAGAATTTGGAGTAGTAGATAAAGAATTTCATATAATTTTCAACAATTCATTAAGATTGAAAAATGGTTAGAAGAAGAAATACATCAAAACAACCAACAACTATTAGAAGGAGTAGGAGACTTGCTGGAAAAATGAGAGATGAGAGATGAAATGGAGGAATCTTCAAGAGTGAACACAAGAAACAATGGATAAAATCAAGTTCAACCGCCAATTCAATGTACACCAATACAAAATAGAACTGTGGATTATGACAGAGTGAGTGTACATACTTGGCGATCAGATTCTGTAGTTGAAATGGGAGAAGAGCAGCAATTAGGAAGCAATGGACGAGAGGAGATAGACCAAGAAGTAATTGGAGGAATAATTTATGGAAACGAAGAGATTGCAGCGTTAGAGGCATTGAGGCAAAGAATACATGAAGAAAAGCGATTAGAAGCAGAAGAATGTGCAAATCTGACAAGGCAAAATCATGAGTTGAGGATGGAAAACATGAGATTACAAAGTAGAAGGTCAAGAAGCATTACAAGATCAAGTTCAAGATCAGTTAGAGAAGAAATAAGACAAAAGTCACCTGTAGAAAATGCTAATGAAGATACTCGAGAGGAAATACAAAATCCAGACGAAGAACATCGTGAAAGAAGAGAAATAATAGAAGATCGTATATTCAACAAGGTGAAATTCTTCAAAATGGACAAAAAAACGAAAATCAGGGAAATATGCAACGTCATGAACGAAATAATCAAGATGGTGAAGAAAATCAGGGAGAAGGAAGGAGAACATTACATGGGAGAGAAGTTCAAAAAAATCGACAAATAATTGAAGATGAAATCGAAAGACATTACACTGAACAAGCACGTCTAGCTTGCGAGAGGGAAAGACCGAGAGCAGAAGTGGAAGAACAAGAGCTACAAGAGGCAATTCGCGTAACAATCATGATAATCGAGAAAGAAGGCGTGAACAAAATCGCAATAATGGTAATATCAATGAAGAATATGATAGAGTACAAAGGAGAGCTGAAAGGCGGCAAAGAAGAGAAAATGAGAAATATAATGGTGTGCGAATTCATGAAAGAAATGAAAGAGAAGATCGCAGAGAAAGACGAGAAGAAAATGATGAACAAGAAAATCAAAACAGATATGAACGCAGAAGAAGAGAAGCGGAGTTAAAAAGACCAATGGATCCAAATTCTGGTGTAAATGAACAAATTTTGAGAGAGCTAGCGGAAATGAGAGGAATGTTAAATAATAAAAGAGAAGGAGGTAGGAGACAACTGGATGAAGCCATAGAAGAAGTCACGAAAACCCCATTCACACAAGAAGTACAATTAGGAGTAATATCCCCAAAGTGCAATTTACTGCGTTAACCAAAGATTTTTGACGGAACAACTTGTGCAAAGTACAACACATCAAAGCTTATGTGAGATGTATGCTACAATGGGAAAACCATGATGTCAGTATTGTGCAAATATTTTGCATCAAGTTTAACAGGAGAGGCCTTGAAATGGTTTGAAGGTTTGCCAAAGAATACTATAACATCTTTCAACCATTTGCAGGCTACATTTTTAGGGGCATATATAAGTAAAAATTCCTCGCGACCTGGCATTGAAGATGTATTTGGGTTAAAGCAAAGGGTTGGAGAAAGTTTGAAACATCTAACCATGAGGTGGAAGACAATGTGTAGTGATATGGCTGGTCGTGTGGATGAGAGATACCTCATTCTATCATTCATTAACGCTATGTTCGCAACCAATCTGTTATACATTCAAATTTTCAGAATCAAGAATACGATCACAATGAATGAGTTGCGAGAATTTAAGGAGGAGTATATTGCTCTTGAGGAAAAACAAAATGAGATGGAATCATACCCAGTTGCGAACACAAGTTCAAAAGCAGCGAATGCAAGCTTGTTACCTAAGTTGATAAATACAGTGGCGAGCACTTCGCAAGGACAACAAGAAAGGATAATGAGAGATAGTCAGCAGAAACTAGTATCTATGGGAAGTCATGATCAAGAATAATTCGAGAGAGAAAGAAACTTCTATAGCCGTGGTAGAAATAACAAAATTCAAAGATTGGACCAGCCACAAGAAACTTATGGAGGTCAGAGGCAAAACCATCACAGAGGACGGGGAAGTCATAAGATAATATGGGAAGAAATCAAAATGCCACCACTGAATGCTAGTGTGGAGAAAATATGGGAAGCTATAATCTTGATGGAAAACATACCCGCGCCATGGAACATGGGGAGTGAACCACCTCCAAGCGACAGAAGTCATGAATTTTGCTCTTATCACCATTTTCATGGACACTCAACAAATGATTGCAGAAATATAAAAAGAATCATCCTCAGAATGATAGATCAAGGGAAACTAAATCATTTTCTAAAAAACCAACCTCAGTCTCAACCATTACCACCACCACCAGAAATTCGCAGAGTAAATACAACAAAAGGAGGAGAAACATTTGTAATAGAAGTTGGAGCAAAGGCAAAGAATCTGTTTTGTCACTCTATTGTACATTCGTACAAAACGATTGAAGACTTTCACGATAACACTCTTAGCAAGGTCTTCGCAAGAGATGCCGACGACAGAGAAATAATGAACATTGCGAAGACACCGCCACTGAAAGAATGGCAAAAGCAGACTATTTCCTTCACCGCAGAAGAAGTACCTGAGGATGGCAAGATGCACGATAACCCATTAGTGGTAAGATAAGAGATTAACCCAAAACCTAGTGATGATGAAGATGATGAAGCTGAGAATTCATGGGCAATCAACAGAATTTTAATCGATACTGGAAGTTCCGTGGATATCCTTTTTTATCATACTTATAAAACTATGGGAGGAAAAGATGAAGATCTAATACCTTCAACTTACAAGATCTATGGTTTTAATGGTACTGCCAATAAAACTAAAGGGAAATCAATATGCGAATTCCACTGAAAGGATTGTCCTCTGAAATTCTGTTCTGTGTAGTCGATGTGGAATCACCATATAACGCATTGATTGGACGACCTTGGTTACATGGGATTCTAGGTGTAGCATCAACTTTCCATCAATGTATCAAGTTCCCTCATCCCAGTGGTATCGGCATAGTAAAAGGAGATTGGATTGAAGGAAAGAAGTGTTATGAAATTGATGTAGAATCTTGCGAAGAAAGAGCTGCGAAGAAGAAGAATTGGAAACATAACATCAGAGAAAAACAAAAAAAGTGAAAGATTGATGGTAGATGCAATAGAACAGAGAGAAGAAGAATCGCTGCGAAACCAATGCATGCTGAAGATAAGAAGAGACAAAGATTTCGCAAAGGATAAGAAAATAACAGAAAACTTCAAAAATGCAGAGGCAGAAAGTAGCAGAAGTAAGAGACTCAAAGAATTAATGTACTTGTTGACTGCCAAAGTAAAAATTGGGAGAAGAAAGAAAAATGTATGGTTGATTTGTTTCAAAAAATAAAAATAAATTATGAATAACAAAGATGAGATTACGAAATTACAAAAAAGATGATATACAGAAGAAGAAACAAAACAATCAGAAAGAGGCGAACCTACTATGGCGTACACCCTAGTTCGCGAAATCAAAATTTCGCAAGAGGCAAATGTAAGACCTAAAGTGCGTCATAGAAGGGGGTACCTATTGCATGGCTCAAATGAAAAGGTTACACCGCCCCTGGAACTGAGTCATGGAGATTTGGGGTCAATAAAGCCCATCCAGGAGAGGTACCTTGGATTTTCAACCTAAGCTAATGACTTAGGTTGGACGACTGAGGGTCTCTTCTAAGGAATGCGGCATCTGATCAAGACGCTGAGGTACACGGTTGAGCCAAGAGTGCCTGGGGCGTCTAGAACTACCCGGGCCATTCTTGGCAAGTCTTGACGTATGCTGAACTCGGCCCGAAGAAAACTCCACTTAGGGTGCAGTCTCGTAACCATAAGCCCTATAGGAAAAAGGGATAAGAGGCTGCGAAAACAACTGGTTGTTGTTAAGACCGGATGAGAGGAGCCAACCTTGTATGGTAGAGGTACGCCTCCTTGAAGGGGAAACCATGGGTAAGATAAGGGCGGCGCCCTCCATTAGGGAGCTGATAAGTGTCTTAAGACGCAAATGTCATGAGGCTTTATTTTCGCAAGAAAATTTAGGCTTGTCATATTTGTGCGACAATCCTAAAGAGGCAATAATACAAAAGATAAAGATAAGACGAGATCAATGGTTCAGTACATGAAAGTGTAAGGACGTCCTGCGATTTCGTCGCAAGACGGCAATGTCATGGGGCTTTATTTTCGCAAGAATATTTAGGCATGTCATATTGTCGCAACAAAAATCACAAGAGAAAAAAGTTAAGGCAAGATCAAGGGGTTTTTGCATGCAAGTGCAAAGACGTCCTGCGATTTTGTCGCAATGACAAGAGGTGGCAAAATAAGACCTTTAACTAGGAAGGCAAAATAAGACCACATAAGAGAAAAAGAAAAAAATGAAATCTTGGAAGAAACCAAGAAATATCTAATTGCGAAAATTCAGCGAAACAATCATGAGATCGAGGCATGAATACATGTTGCTATTCAAAAGTAACTTTCTTAATCTTTCATTTGAATACAAATAACATAGGCAAGTATGGGAATGAATAGAATAAGAACATGTTATTTGTCTCCATATGATAGATTTACGCACGCATAAAATGAAAGATTGATAATATATTGATTAACCATATTGCAAAAAAGAATTACTTTTTTAATATGTGCAGAAAGGAACAAAAAAGGTAGAACTTGCATTTGAAGATTCAAGAAATTCGCAAAGAAAAGATTACAAAGATTGGAGATTAAAAGAATGAATGTACAAATATTACAAAAAGAGAAAGAAGGAAACAAAACTATTTCTTGTTTGACTCCTCTTCTTCATCATCTTCATCAAATCCTTCTTCTTCTTCACCTCTATCAGATTCCTCTTCTTCACTAGCATCACCTGTCGAAATATCCGGAGGAGGTGCATTCTTGGGGATTTCTTCTAAGAGGCAAGGATATGTAGAATGAGGGATGTTATTGTCGTCGCAGACCATCTTAATAGTCTGATTGCGAAAAAGAATAGCGTCATTCTTAAAGTTCGCAACAGTAATCTTTAGTTGACTCTTCAGTCTAGAGCATTTATCATTGCGAGAAGAAAGATCCTTTGCGAGTTGTTCCTTTTCAGACTCAAGTTCTTTAATTCTTTTGAGAAACCTCCCTTCAGCTTCTGTGAATATATAACAATGAATCAGCAACTTGATGATAATTTGTGAAAGACAAACAATTAATAAAGAAGAACAATTAACAACCTTCTTTGTCAGAAATCATATCCCTAACAAATGTCGTGTGCTCAGCTTGAAGACTAACATTTACACCTAAATTATTTTTGGCATCATCTAGAACTTTCGCAGCCCAAGCGAACTCATCATCATTATTTATGAGAAGAAGGGAACGAATTTGATTCTCTCTTTCGCTAAGTACATCATTTTTGTGGTTAGATTCATCTCGTTCAATTTGAACCTCAAGAAGAGTTTTTTGAAATTTCGCTAACGCTTGAGCACCTTGTCTAGCGATGCGATCTTTATCATCTATGAGATCACTGATCTTGGTTCTTAAAGCATTAATTTCCTCTTTGGAATTAAGATAGAAACGCTTAAATTGGTTGGCTAAGCCCAAACTGGATCTATGGTCAATTTCTAAGAGGCGAAGTTTGGATTTGAGTTCATTTATGGGAAGAGATTTAATTTTGTCATTTGAAAAACTATTTAAGGAATTATTAAGGTGTTCAAGGAGGGCATTATTATCCATAGAATTGGGGAATGTGTGAAGGAGAATGGCTTCATCAGAAAGATTATAGACGTATGCGAAAATGATAAGTTAGATGAGGGAGGATAATGAGAAAATAAAATAAAGGAAAAATGAAAAGTTTCATACCATAAAGTTGCTTATTGGCATCCTGAAGACTAGATATTTTGGCCTTTAGAGAAGAAGAATCAGCTTCTAATTGTTTGTTCTTCTCGCGAAGATCAACAACTTCAGCTTCCAGTTCTTCGTTTCTCTTGCGAAGTTGAAAATTCTTCTTTTCAATAATACCACGTCTCTTTTCCAAATCTGAGGCAACAACAAAATAAGCTTTCCCAGTCTGCAAAGGAATATAAAGAAATTGTCAAGATATAGTATAACTTTAAATCATAATTATGAAGAAAAGGAGAAACGAAGGCATACCAAGATACCAAGAGAATTCAGAAAGCTAGGATTCACTGATCTGGAGACCCCATGAAGAGAATCACCACCATCTAATAAAGGGGCATCACAGATGTTCGCAAGAGCTCTGCATGTGCTAGTGAGATGATCATCCCCGATCCCTTGCATGGAGTCAGAGAAGATGCTAGAAAATTGTGCCATTGAAGATTCAGGTGGAAAATCTTCTCTTGCGAAAAAACTATCAAGGTCATTATCATCATCATCAGAACTCTCGCCAGATCGAAGATTTGAAGGAGAAAGAGAATGAGCTTTTCGCTTCTTTGAAGGTGGGGCAACAGATTTCTCCTTGCGAAGAGAACCTTTACCTTTGCCTTTGGTCTTCGCAACCTTAGATCCTTCTTCTTCTTCAACAACTACAACACCAACCTTCGCGCACAAATGAAGATAAGAAACAGAGGCAACAATATTGTTAAAAGTATAAAAAATGTTTCTTACTTCATCTGTGATGGAGCGTAGAGCAGATAAAGTGTTATCCTTCCCAGTCCTATTATAGCTCGATCTCAGCTTTTTGATCTAAAATTTTCGCAAGAATTAGAGAACAAGAAAGTAACAACAAATGAAAGATTATGAAGTGAGCAAGATTTGAAGACATACTTCTTTCGCTTTCTCGGGCCAATTAAATACCCAAGGTTGATAAGTGGCGAGATTCGCAGGAAGCACATTTGAACCTGAAATATAAGGTCCCTTCAAAACCAGTGAAAAGACGCACCATCTGTCGTCTTTAGAGTGACGAGGGATATTGTTCTTGCCAGAATGCCAATCAATGTCCTGCATAAGTATTCTATCGCTGGCAACATTTTCTTTCCTCTTCAAGCGAGCACCCCAGCGAGTTTTATCATTTTTCATGTTTATTACTTCATAATTTTCAAAGAAACTCTCCACGGTGTATTTTTCGGCGAGTATTTCTAAATCCTCATATTCAGGATCCCTAACTTCTTTTGGATAGAGAGATCCTTTACCAGCACCGCGGTTGGCGAATTCAAGTATTAAGCGAATGCAATCCCCACTTAATTGGTAGATGGCTCGCGAGAAGTTCGCATGAGCAAGAATTTCATAAAACAAGGGAAAATTTGGATCATAAAGAGTGATAGGAAGGCCAGCGAAATCTGACCAAGTGAAACTATGATTTCTTTGTCATCACAATGATGATCAGAAAACACAATTTGGCAGAAAGAATGGATTTAGATTCTTGATTGGGAATAGTGGTTAATGTAAAACCCTTCTCTTCGAGATCTTTCTGAATCCCTTCAAGAGAAGTTTCGTATTTACGACCAGCTGGAGCCATTTTCAGTATGGGAATGAAGAAGAAATTAAAGATCAAAAGAAGTGGAAACAAGAAAATTTACAGCAGCAGGAGCGGAATTTATGGAGAAACAATGAAGAAAAGTTGCAGAAAAGATAAGAAGGAAAGTAAAAAAGAAGAAGAAAAGAAGAAGAAGAATATATATAGAGAGAAGGATTCTCGAGAAGATAAGCACATTTAATGCGAAGAGTAGACGTGAACGGTTGAGAAATAGCGGTTGAAAAGGAAGTGTCAAGAAATGGATGGAAGAAGAGATACGTGTAATAAATTCTGCGTAAAAGTACAGAATCATGTCAATACAGAAGAATATGGAAAAATGAACGGCTGCGGCATCATGAAGCACTAATTCTCATGACATTCTCTCCTTCACAGAGGAGACATGAGAAGAGGCAAGATGTAGGATCAGAATATCGCAACATCAATACCTTTGCGAAATCTTTATACGACACACTCCGAAGATATCGCAGACCGGTTACAGAAATGACGCAATGTGATGACGACATGACAAAATTTAAACACGAGAAAGATGTGGAGACCTAGCGAGATTTAGGAGTGTTGCAAAATCTAACACTTGTATACTTGCGAGAATATCGTAGGTTAGATCCTAAAATAAAGGACAACTTAGCTGTCACCCACTATGTAATATCCTATATAAAGAGCCGAGCAGGCTTAAAAGAAGGAGAGATCTTTTTTAAGTGGAGGGAAAGTCTTGAGGAGAGAGAAAGTCAAGAGCAATAGTTGTATTCTTGATTTCATTTCCTCTTTGTAAAATTCTTTAACTCAATTAATAAAAAGTGTGATTGTTGATCTTAAAGATGTGTTGATTATTATGAATTCTTGTGAGGGATGTATTGTGGGATTTCCTGCAACTACAAATGTTTAGCGGTATGACACCATCAACACCTGGTAAACAGCTTAAAAAAATGATATCAGGGCCGGTTCTAAGGCAAGATCAGCAAAGCCTTGTTTCGGGGCAGCACGGAAGTGAGGGCATCAAAATGTAGAATTCTTTTGAGAGATTTACGTTAAAAATAAAAACAAATAGGTTTATTCGGTGATTAGGCGTGAAATATCAGGACGAACTTTTAGAAGATAAAGGAGGCAGAATATAAATGGGCAGTTAGTTTTGTTGTCTTAAAATAAATATCGAATACGAAACATAAATTCCGTTCTATTCCTTAAGTCGTTCCATCTCTCAGACCCTCTTTTTTTCGTAGAAGCTACTAAATAGTCCTAATATTAATATAAATTAGTGAGTTTGGTCCTGTTAACTAGGACAAATATCTAGTTGGTCTTTTTCAAAAATACTAGGACATGACACGTGCCATAACGGCCCGGGTTTTGATTAATTTTTGAAAATAGAGATCATTAGGTTCTTCCCTTGTGCACGGAGAACCACCCCATATTTTCTTGATATCGAAATTTTCGTGGTTTGTTTAGAGCGGTCACCATCTAAAAAAAAAAAAAAAAAAAAAAAAAAATAGGGAACCAGTTTTCCATGTGCATGGAGAACCACTCCGGTTACATTTCCTTTCCATTTTGAGTTTTTTCCTTATCATTTTTCTTAAACTGTAGAGATCGTTGGCCTTAATTTTAGATCAGTTGTAGTGGTTCTGACTGTTAGAGCACTGCTCGGTCGAAACCGCATGCATTGCTATCTCAAGCATGTTTGTCAATGTTAGTGATCAAAACTATAAGTCTTGATTTCTAGCCTATTTATAGATGTCTCGGACTATGACATATATTGCGTAGTTGAGCTTAGTTTTCACGGCGTTCATCATTTGAAGACGAAGAACTACTAAGGGGAGCTTGTGGAACTTTATCGACAAAAGGTATGTGGAGACTTAAACTCATCTATCACTTGGAAAGTCTATTTCTACTCTATATCCTATATTGAGACATAAGTCGTATTACGATATAGTTTTCTATGTACACATTTGAGATTTCGAGCTGAGTTTATCTCGCTTACATATTTCTCGAAATGTGTGTTGGCAAGCTTTCGCTTCGACCAAGTTCATCTTATATCATGTGAAAATTGCTGAGTAACATCTTACATGGTTTGTGTGATACAATCATTTGGTGTAGACTTGGAATGTTTCGATAATGATTATTTCGATATCTTGAAAATTGCTTTGATGCTAATAGTGTGAAAACGACTATTGTCATCGTCTAAGAATGTTTCAATGATTGAAATAAAGAGCTTAGAATCATGTAACCATCTTTGGATATAAGCATATAGTGGGTTCGCATATTTGTGTATAAGTCCAAAACCAGGAACCAAATGTATACATACTTGTGTGTACTAAATGGTTGATGGAGACTGGCTAAGTATGCGTACACGTCCGTGAATTTCTGCTGAGTTTGGAAATCAAAACCAACTCAAACCAGTTACCAAAGTACGCGTACCCGTACGCATACTAGCGGAAAGTTCACGTCCGTGAATTTCTGCTGAGTTTGAAAACCAAAACAAACTCAAATCCGGTTACTTAAGTACGCATACCCGTACACATACTTAAGTGGTTACTTTCTAAAATCGGTTGTGTACATGAACCTAAACATTTATAATATAAGGAGTGCAATCTTTGCAAACCGTGAAGATAATGTTCATGTATTGGTTCGAGTGAATCAAACCGATTTTGCTTCAATTGTGTTCTTGTATACTTCTATGAGAATATAGCAATTGAAAGGCTCTTTAACTAGTTTCATTTGAGTCATTTGAACTAGTTATGGTTAAGATGAATAAGGTTGATATGAGAGTAATCATATGGCTAACCACGGTTAACTATTTGTGAACCAACATAGTGTACACGTTTAGGTACGGTTACATGTACCTAAATGAGGGTACATTTCATTTGTGTGTAACAAGCTAAGTTCGATCTAACGGTTGAAAGATATTAGCTTGGTTAAATAAGGTTTTTCATCTAACGGTGAATATTGAATGTTTTGTTACCAAGGTAACTTGGATTGCAAACCCTGATTTGAAAACTATATAAAGGAGAACTCTAGCAACTGGGAAACCTAATCCCCACACCTCATGTGTGTTAGTAGTTGCATAACTAGAGTCGATTCTCCTTTAACCTTAGGTTTCTATCGAGACCCTTTAGGTTAACAACTTCAAAGACTTCATTGGGATTGTGAAGTCATACCCAACTATTCTATTGTAGTTGCGTGTTCTAATCTTGCCCGATTCTATCGTATTGAGTACAATTGAAATAATTTACTCGAGATTAATTTCTCCGATAGGCAAGATAAAAGTAATCACAAACATCTTCGTCTCATCGTTTGTGATTCCACAATATCTTTTTTCGCTATTCGATTAAGATTATTGTGAGGTGATTGATAATACTAGGTTGTTCTTCGGGAATATAAGTCTGGTTTATCAATTGGTTCTTGTTTACCTTGATTTATCAAAAGACGGAACAAAAACTCTTGGGTATTTCTGTGGGAGACAGATTTATTTAATCTATAGACTTTTCTGTGTGAGACAGATTTGTTTATCAAGTCTTCGACTTTGGGTCGTAGCAACTATTGGTTGTGGGTGAGATCAACTACGGGAATCAAGTGCGTAATATCCTGCTGGGATCAGAGACGTAAGGAACGCAACTTTACCTTGAATAAGTGTGAGATTTATTAGGGTTCAACTACAGTCCAGTCCGAAGTTAATTGGTAGTAGGCTAGATTCTATAGCGGCTTAATACAGTGTGGTGTTCAATCTGGACTAGGTCCCGGGGGTTTTCTGCATTTGCGGTTTCCTCGTTAATAAAATTCTAGTGTCTGTGTTATTTCTTTTCCGCATTATATTTTGTTATATAATTGAAATATCACAGGTTGTGCGTTAAGATCAATCAAATTAGAATATTCAACCTTTGGTTGTTGATTTACATTGATTGACACTTGAACATTGGTCATTGGTACCGCTCAAGTTGTTTCACATAATAATCAGGCTCGCGGATTTCTATCTGTTTGATTTGCTGATTACATTGTGAAACAGATATATTAAACTCTTTGATATACTTTAATCTAGATTGAGTCTGACTGTCTAGTTGATTCTCTAGAAAGTGTATTGGAGTAAGTCCTCTCAGATTGCCAAACGAATTATTGGGTGTGGTTGTTAGACCCCCGCATTTTCACTGACCTTGATGGGTTTGCCGTGGTGGCGTCGCCATGTATATGCTGAAATGTATCCCTTAACACCCTTGTTTATTCCCAATCGTGGGTTGCAAGAAAATTAAAATTCATGTTCATATGAAATTAATGTATCGTATTTAAATTATTGGAACATATTTTGCTTATTTTCCACTATGAATTGGGATCTTGTCATTCACTGATACACTAATGTTTCACCCTGTTATAAAAATCGGGTGTTGACCTTACTTTTCATTGTTTTCAAACGGCTGTTTGGAATCTATATTGTACCATTATACATCCGTTATTTGAGTCTCAAATAGACTCTGGTATCATGTTTACCCATGGGTTTTACTTGTTAAGGTTTTAGTGAGACAACACATGCATGTCCAACACTGAGTAAGTTTTTTGAGTGTTAAATTTTGTCGGTGCTACCTTGGATGACTGTGGTATTCCCGAGTATTTTCTACCATGTGATGTTGAGATGTATTTTTCTACCCAGAAGTCTGTCCACTTAACCGGTTAATAAGCCCTTGATAAGTTTCAACAACAAGCATTCGTATGCCGTGTTGCGCCAATTTGCATGTTCGTGCCACTTTATTTGATTTTTGGCAAACCTACCGTTCTCTTAGATATCCAGACCCATGTTGTTGCTAGTCTGTTCAGTCATTAATTGTAAAATGATTTGTCCAATTAAATTTTTTTTTAATAATCTCTCAATTGATACAACCATTATAGGCCTCAAGTATTTAATCAGTTTACACTCCATCTGACTATAGTCACCCGCAATGCTGGATTCCTCTAAGGTGATTTAATAGTTCGTTGTTTCCCACGCTAATGTTTATTTATTTTTCTTGCAAACCAAACTGCGTAGGTACTTCATCCTAAACTTATATGAAATCCAAGCTGAAAAGGCGAGGGCACCCAAATATACCTCAAGCTAAAACTTTTCCTACCTATAAGTCCTTTCTCCAAAAGTGATTGTCTATGGACTGAGTCGAGATAATGCAACTAATCGGTTCACACTTCGTGTGATCGTCTATGGATACGAGATCGAGATAATACAACAACGAAGGATGTTTACTTGATACAAAGGTTCGGACTTAACCAAACACAATAGGATTGCTTATCAAGTAAATATGAATTAACGTTTGTGTGATTTACTTTAATTATAATAAAACAATTATAATGCGGAAAATAAAAGTAAATGACAAAGCAAGATTTTGTTAACGAGGAGACCGCAAATGCATAAAAACCCCGGGACCTTGTCCAGAATTGAATACTCTTAGGATTAAGCCGCTACACAAAATTACACCTAACTTCGTATAGTTGAGACCAAGTAACTAACCATATAGTTCACTTAGTTCCGTCTGTATTCCCACGCCTCCGACTTGTGAATAAGTCACGTACTTGGAACAATTCCTTTGGTTCGTATTCCAAACAGTAAAGGAACAACAAATCTGTTTGGTATCAACTCTATTCAACCAAGTGATATGAGTCGGACAAAGGCTCTTCTATTTATCTTAACATAAACTCCTTCGTCGGGTCCTTAGATCTAACTTATGTTCAATCACCCAAAGGTAATCGTTTAAGATTAAGCCAATCAATACCTTTAATCACAAGGAAACGTATTTATGCCGATCTACTCAATTAATCAATCCAATCTACCACAAGGATAAACCGATTATTAATTGGATCCTCTTTTACCCAAACAAGTATTGTGCACACCAAAGATTGTAAAACCCAAGTCAGATCTTCAATATCTTCTTTGTCTTCAAATCTTCTTAAATATTCAATAAAAACCTGCACACAATCACTTGAATCTCTTGTGATCAATCACGCACTTAACGGAGTCTCATTAACAATGGATTATCACAAGATCGTCTTTAGAACTAACAACAGTCTAAAGATCTATGTCGAAACTCTGAACTAGTTTGAGTGAATCTTATATCAGAAGAGAAGATTCTCAAGAATAAACAAACTAGTTGCAATCAAATTTCAACCACCGTTAGTCAATCAAATCAATCGAAAACAAAGATAAACCGCAATTATCTAGTTTCCCACCAACGGGTCGCGCTAGAGCTTCTCAATCCCAAAGAAGACTTTAAATTGAGCGGCCGTAAGAGATTTCGCCTAATTAGGTTACTCTCCTCTCCGAATAGGCGGCTACACTAGAATAACAACAACAAAAGAGTAAATCATTGTTACGAAGGATTAGTTTGCTAGAAAGGCAAACTTCCTGTATTTATAGACAAGGAAGTTTGGACACCAAGGAATTTCCAAAACCGAAAATATTCTCAAGATATTCATAAAAGCACAGATTCGGTTTTCATAATTCCTGGAAATGCTTTGTCCAAAAATAACGATTGAAATCTCTCGGAAAATCTAATTAGTAAATGCACATTACTAATTCTGTAATTTCCCTACAAAATGAAATTAATAACCTTAATTAAAAGATTTTTAACTTACTTATGTTTCGATCATGGGATTCTCTTCCCTTAGCCGTTAAGGGATATCTTTGAACAATTATAGAAATAAACATTCACAACACGTGTTCAAAGTTTGTTGACATCTTAACTTTGTAAGTTCTGTTTTCACACTTACAGCCTTGAAACCGATTTGCCACACTTCCAAACAAGTTTAGAATTGGTTCATCTGACTTCCAAGAACTATGTGATTGATCAAACCAACATTCAATCACAATCATGGGTTTACGGTTCTACCAAAACAAGTTTCGGTTCTACCTCCATGTGAGTACTGTGCATAGTCACACTAGCTTCCAAAAAGTTCGGTTGACTAGGTACTAGGATCGGATCCTCTCATATATATGGTATCTAACTTATATGTGTTGCACATGTCCATAGGATCGGTTCCCCTTTCTGCTATAAACCTTGCTGCACCCCATACAAGGATCGGTTCCCTTTGATGTAATGCACCCCTTACTAGGATCGGTTCCCTTTCCCTTACAAGGATCGGTTCCCTTTCCCTTTCCCTTACAAGGATCGATTCCCTTTCCCTTACAAGGTCAGACATACAAAAACCGATCATACCACATGTGATTACTTAAGATCGGTTTTACTAATAAAAGTTATACCAATACATAAGTCAGGCCTTTGTGAACAGTTCTACCAAGAACACAACAAGTTGTGAGTGGTTATACTCTATCACACATATTGGTTGTTCATAAGATATGTAATGAATAACAAAACCAATAACACCTGGCAATTTCATTTTCGGTTCACAAACAAGTTTATGAACTTACTTCCTTAGAACACATGTAAACATTGTTCCCTAGGATGAAATCCTCACCTCATACCCATACATAATCACAATAGAATTCAAATGATTATGGCGATGTCTTATCTAGAAAGTTTAATGGTTAAGCAATAAACCTCGTATTGTATTCCTTAATACTATGTCTATCTAGAGTTCAAATATGCTTTGTAGTTATGTTTTCAATATGCACGACTTGAAAGATATGTTAGGGATTGAAACAGTTCAAGTCAAATATCACTAACCTCAAGTGGAAGGATGATTATTGTCGTTGTAGCTCCTTGCTTCTTCATATCTTCAAGTCTTCACAATACTTGTAATGTCTCATATCCTAATACTTTCAAGCTAACCTATACGAAATTTAACTCTAGTAGATAATCAAGCGACTCTTAACATGAGTTTTGATTCACTAAAATATGACAACCAAACTTGACATACCAACGCTTGGTGAGTTCAACCGAGCCACGCTCTAACAATCTCCCCCTTTGTCAATTTTAGTTACAAAACTCTTACATCATATGGATAAACAAATTACAATAATTTATTACAATCCGCTTGATTCCCGATTCAACAGCACAGTGAAACTGCTTACATTCATCCTTGAAAATGTCGTTGTTGACATTATAATAACAAAGCTATTACTCCCCCTAAGGAAGATAGGTAGATATTCAATCCGCATATCTTTGTTATACCAAACATATGACATGTTACTCCCCCTTAGTCTGTGCTTTCACTCTTTCGTTAGATAAAAACATTCAAGTACTAATGTTCTTTTCCCTAGCGATGCCAATCAATATAAATATCAATACCAGCATCACCTGTTTACTCCATATATTTCTCCCCCTTTTTTTCATAAAAATGACAAAGAAACGAAAAAATAAAGGAAAACACGAAAAGAATCTTACAAATCTCAGAATAGACTTGCAAACCTGTAGAGTTAGGCACGAGGGTTCCACACATCATGTTATGATAACCAATATCAAAACCGAAACTACGAGTAGTCTTATTTTGATATGTTACCAAGGAAAAGGCGAGGGTACCCAAATATACCTCAAGCTAAAACTTTTCCTACCTATAAGTCCTTTCTCCGAAAGTGATTGTCTATGGACTGAGTCGAGACAATGCAACTAATCGGTTCACACTTCATGTGATCGTCTATGGATACGAGATCGAGACAATACAACAACGAAGTATGTTTACTTGATACAAAGGTTCGGACTTAACCAAACACAATAGGATTGCTTATCAAGTAAATAGGAATTAACGTTTGTGTGATTTACTTTAATTATAATAAAACAATTATAATGCGGAAAATAAAAGTAAATGACACAGCAAGATTTTGTTAACGAGGAGACCGCAAATGCAGAAAAACCCCGGGAACTTGTCCAGAATTGAATAATCTCAGGATTAAGCCGCTACACAAAATTACACCTAACTTCGTATAGTTGAGACCAAGTAACTAACCCTATAGTTCACTTAGTTCCGTATGTATTCCCACGCCTCCGACTTGTGAATAAGTCACGTACTTGGAACAATTCCTTTGGTTCGTATTCCAAACAGTAAATGAACAACAAATCTGTTTGGTATCAACTCTATTCAACCAAGTGATATGAGTCGGACAAAGGCTCTTCAGTTTATCTTAACATAAACTCCTTCGTCGGGTCCTTAGATCTATATTATGTTCAATCACCCAAAGGTAATCGTTTAAGATTAAGCCAATCAATACATTTAATCACAAGGAAATGTATTGATGCCGATCTACTCAATTAATCAATCCAATCTACCACAAGGATAAACCAATTATTAATTGGATCCTCTTTTACCGAATCAAGTATTGTGCACACCAAAGATTATAAAACCCAAGTCGGATCTTCAATATCTTCTTTGTCTTCAAATCTTCTTAAATCTTCAATAAAAACCTGCACACAATCACTTGAATCTCTTGTGATCAATCACGCATAGAACGGAGTCTGTTAACAATGGATTATCACAAGATCGTCTTTAGAACTAACAACAGTCTAAAGATCCATGTCGAAACTCTGAACTAGTTTGAGTGAATCTTATACCAGAAGAGAAGATTCTCAAGAATAAACAAACTAGGTGCAATCAGATTTCAACCACCGTTAGTCAATCAAATCAATCGAAAACAAAGATAAAACGCAATTATCTAGTTTCCCACCAACGGGTCGTGCTAGAGCTTCTCAATCCCAAAGAAGACTTTAAATTGAGCGGCTGTAAGAGATTTTGCCTAATTAGGTTACTCTCCTCTCCGAATAGGCGGCTACACCAGTAACAACAACAAAAGAGTAAATCTGTTGTTACGAAGGATTAGTTTGCTAGAAAGGCAAACTTCGTGTATTTATAGACAAGGAAGTTTGGACACCAAGGAATTTCCAAAACCGAAAATATTCTAAAGATATTCATAAAAGCACGGATTCGGTTTTCATAATTCCTGGAAATGCTCTTTCCAAAAATAACGATCGAAATTTCTCGGAAAATCTAATTACTAAATGCACATTACTAATTCTGTAATTTCCCTACAAAATGAAATTAATAACCTTAATTAAAATATTCTTAACTTACTTATGTTTCGATACCGGGATTTTCTTCCCTTAGCCGTTAAGGAATATCTTTGAACAATTATAGAAATAAACATTCACATCACGTGTTCAAAGTTTGTCGACATCTTAACTTTGTAAGTTCTCTTTCACACTTACAACCTTGAAACCGATTTGCCACGCTTCCAAACAAGTTTAGAATTGGTTCATCTGACTTTCAAGAACTATGTGATTGATCAAACCAACATTCAATCACAATCATGGGTTTACGGTTCTACCAAAACAAGTTTCGGTTCTACCTCCATGTGAGTACTGTGCATAGTCACACTAGCTTCCCAAAAGTTCGGTTGACTAGGTACTAGGATCGGTTCCTCACATATATATGGTCTCTAACTTATATGTGTTGCACATGTCCATAGGATCGGTTCCCCTTTCTGCTATAAACCTTGCTGCACCCCATACAAGGATCGGTTCCCTTTGATGTAATGCACCCCTTACTAGGATCGGTTCCCTTTCGCTTTCCCTTACAAGGATCAGTTCCCTTTCCCTTACAAGGTCAGACATACAAAATCCGATCATACCACAGGTGATTACTTAAGATCGGTTTTACTAATAAAAGTTATACCAATACATAAGTCGGGCCTTTGTGAACAGTTCTACCAAGAACACAACAAGTTGTGAGCGGTTATACTCTATCACACATATTGGTTGTTCATAAGATATGCAATGAATAACAAAACCAATAACACCTGGCAATTTCCTTTTCGGTTCACAAACAAGTTTATGAACTTACTTCCTTAGAACACATGTAAACATTGTTCCCTATGATGAAATCCTCACCTCATACCCATACATAATTACAATAGCATTCAAATGATTATGGCGATGTCTTATCTACAAAGTTTAATGGTTAAGCAATAAACCTCGTATTGTATTCCTTAATACTATATCTATATAGAGTTCAAATATGCTTCGTAGTTATGTTTTCAATATGCACGACTTGAAAGATACGTTAGGGAATGAAACAGTTCAAGTCAAATATCACTAACCTCGAGTGGAAGGATGATTGTTGTCGTTGTAGCTCCTTGCTTCTTCACATCTTCAAGTCTTCGCAATACTTGTAATGTCTCATATCCTAATACTTTCAAGCTAACCTATACGAAGTTTAACTCTAGTACATAATCAAGCGACTCTTAACATGAGTTTTGATTCACTAAAATATGACAACCAAACTTGACATACCAACGCTTGGTGGGTTCAACCGAGCCATGCTCTAACACAAGCTCTATTCTGGATTCTACCATGGGCAAATGATCAATCTCTATAATACCAACTGCTAGTAATAGATTGTTAAAGCATTGGCTCAACTTTGAACGTTTCTCTTAATAACGCATAGTGGATTTCCACTCGCATCCCATTTTACATCTACAATCCCCAGCCGAGTTGTGTAACGTATGCAATATTAAAGAGAGGAGATACTTGGGGCAGACAATGGAAATCATGCAATATCATTTGGTGAACCCACAGTCATATGGTGGTGAAAAAGCGAGGGTAACAACCACACCCAATATTTCGTTCGGCAATCTGTATGGACTAACTCCAATATAATTCCGTGAGAATCAACTAGACAGTCAGATTCAATCAAGAAAATATATCCAGGAGATGTATCTCTTTCCCAAATCAATCAGCAAATCAACAGGAATGAATCCGTGAACTGATTGGAATGAGAATAACTTGAACGGTACCAAAGACGAATTTCAAGTGTCAATCAATTTCAAGCAACAACCAAAGGTTGGATTTACCAATTGATTGAACTACGCACAACCTGTGATATTTCAATTATATAAACAAATTTAATACGGAAAAGAAATAACACAAACACCAGAAGTTTTATTAACGAGGAAACCGCAAATATAGAAAATCCCCGGGACCTAGTCCAGTTTTGAACATCACATTGTATTAAGCCGCTACAGACACTAGCCTACTACAAATTAACTTCGGAATAGAATGTAGTTGAGCCTGTTAGAGCATAGCTCGGTTGAACCCACCAAGGGTTGGTATGTCAAGTTTGGTTGTCATATTTTAGTGAATCAAAACTCAATTAAAGAGTCGCTTGATTATATAATAGAGACAACTTCGTATAGGCTAGGCTAGAAAGATTAGGATAATGAGACATACAAGTATTACTCGAAGACTTGAAGAATGTGAAGAAGTAACAAGCTACATCGATGACATCATCCTTCCTCTTGAGGTTAGTAATATTTTGAATTGTATTGTTTCATTCCCAAAGTATCTTTCAAGTCGTGCTATATTGAAAACATAATTGCGAAGCTGCGAATGATTATACTTTAGTTGACATAGTGTTAAGGAATTGCAATACGAAGTATAACGCTTATCTTTTGAACTTCGTATATAAGACATCGACATAATCGTATGAATGCTATTGTGACTATGTGTATGGGTATGGGTGAAGATTTCGTCCTAGGAAACAATGTTTACATTCGTTTAAAGGAAGTACATTCATGAATTTGTTTTTTGAATCGAAAGGGAAATCGCTAGGCTTATTGTTATTGTTATTCATTGCATATCTTTGGATTACCAATATGTGTGAGTTAGTAGAACCGATCATGACTTGTTATGTATCTTGGTAAAACTAGTCACAATGCCTGACTTATGTATTGGTATGACTTTTATTAGTGTAACCGATCTTAAGTAATCACCTAAGATGGTATGATCGATATTTGTAATTGGTGTGACCGATCCTAGTAATTGGTGTAACCGATCCTAGTAATTGGTGTGACCGATCACAAAAGAATGTGTAATCGAACCTTTTAATTGGTACAACCGATCCTGGTAATTGGTGTAACTAATCCTGGTAACTGGTGTGACCGATCACAAGTAATATCATGAGAATATATGGTAACCGGTCCTGGTAATTGACGTGACCAATTTGGTAACTGATGTAACCGGTTCCAGTAACCATATTAAGGTAGAACCGACCCTTATGTTTGATAGAACCGTAAACTCATGATTAGTGTGTTGATTTGATCAATCACATAGTTCTTGGAAATCGGATGAACCAGTTCTAAACTTGTTTAGAAGTGTGATATAATCGGTTCCAAGATTGTAAATATGAAAGAGGATTTACAAAGAAATAAGATGTCGACATACTTTGAACATGTTCAGTAACTCTTATCTTTTATTGTTCAAAGATATTCCTTAATAACTCAAGGAGATCCCGGACCGAAATAAGTTGAGAATCTTTTAATAAGGGTTTTTAATTTTATATGCTTTTAATTACAAGCAATTAAAATGCATATCTCTGGAAAATAAAAATTGGTAATGTGCATTTACTAATTGGAGATTTTCTAGTAGGATTTCAGTTAATATTGGACATAGCATTTCTAGGAATTATGAAAACCGAATTTGGAAATATATTGCATATCTTGAGAATATTTTCGGTTTTGGAAATTCCTTAGTGTCCAAACTTCCTTGGTCTATAAATATCCAAGTTTGCATTTCAAGCAAACTATCCTAAGAGCCGCAAAACTACCTTGTTGTGTTTTTACTGTTGGAGCCGTCTATTCGGAGAGGAAAGTACCCTAATTAGGCGAAATCTCTTACGACCGCTCGTTTAAAGACTTTTGTAGGATCAAGAAACTCTACGAGTACCGTTGGTGGGAAACTAGATAATTGCAGTATTATTAGTTTTCGATTTGATTTGATTAACTAACGGTTGTCGAACTTTGATTGCACCTAGTTTGTTTATTCTTGAGAATCTTCTCTTCTGATATAATATTCACTCAAACTAGATCGAAGTGTCGACGGGATCTTTAGAACTGTTTGTTGATCTAAAGACGTCTTGTGATAATCCATTGTTAACAGACTCTGTTCTGTGCGTGATTGATCACAATAAATTCAAGTTATGGTGTGCAGGTGTTTATTGAAGATTTAAGAAAATTTGAAGACGAAGAAGATTTCTGATTTGGGTTCATAATCTTTGGTGTGCACAAAACTTGATCGGCTGGGATCCAACTATAATCGGTTTATCTTTTATAGATTTGATTGATTAATTGCGTAGATCGGCATCAGTATTTAGCATCTTGATAGATCATATTATTGATTGCATAATCTAAACTCTGATACTTTGGTAGTTTTTGGATAGATTGATCTAAACCCGACAAAGGAGTTTATTGGATTAAACAGAAGAGCCTTTGTCTAACTCATATCACTGAGATTGAATAGAGTTGTTACCGAACAGATTTGTTGTTCCTTTACTGTTTGGAATACGAACCAAAGGAATTGTTCTAGTGCATGCACTTATTGAATGTCGGAAGCGCAGGGATACTGAAGAAACTAGGTGAACTATAGGTTTAATTTCTTGGTCTCAACTATACGAAGTTAGGTTGATTTTGTACAACGGCTTAATTTTGAGAGTATTCAATTCTGGACTAGGTCTCGGGGTTTTTCTACGTTTGCGGTTTCCTCGTTAACAAAATCTTGCTGTGTCGTTTACTTTTGTTTTCCGCAATTATAATTGTTGTTATTATAATTTAAAGTAAATTACACAAACATTAACTCTGTATTACTTAAAAGTGATCCTATAGAGTTTGGTTAAGTCCGAACCTATTATCAAGTAATCACACTTTGATTGTTGTATTGTCTCGATCTCGTATCCATAGACGATCACACAAAGTGTGAATACCGATTCGTTGTATTGTCTCGACTTAGTCCATAGATAATCACTTTCGGTAAGAGGACTTATAGGTGAAAAAGTTTAAGATTGTGGTATATTTGGGTACCCTCGTCTTTTCAGATCCCTAACCAATCTCACATTGATTAAGGTACAGTCGCGTTCCTTACGCCTATGAATCCCAGCAGGACTCTACTCACTTGATTCCCTTAGCTAATCTAACCCACTACTAAGAGTTGCTACGACCCAAAGTCGAAGACTTATAAACAAATTTATCTCCCACAGAAATGCCTATTCTGATAGATAAATCTGTCTCCCACAGAAATACCTATGAAGTTTTGTTCTGTCTTATGATAAATCAAGGTGCACAGGAACCAGTTGATAATCCGGTCTTATATTCCCGAAGAACAACCTAGAAATATCAATCACCTTACAATAACTTAACTATATGGTAGTAGAACAAGTTATTGTGGAATCACAAAGAGTTAGACGAAGAGCTTTGTGATTACTTTTTATATCTTACCTATCGGAGATAAATTTCGAGCAAATCTTAGAGAAGATAGTACTCAACACGATAGTTGGGTCGGAATACGCAACTATAAAGAAAATAGTTGGATCTGGCTTCAGAATCCCAATGAAGTCTTTAAGTCGTTAACCTATAATGGTTTTAGGAAAAACCTAGGTTAAAGGAGAACCGACTCTAGTTGCAACTAGTATCACATAGGAGGTGTGGGGATTAGATTTACCAGTTGCTAGAGTTCTCCTTTATATAGCCTTTCAAATCATGGTTTGCTAAGTTAGCTTAGAAACAAAGCATTCCATATTCACCGTTAGATGAAAATCTGATTTAAGATAAAATCTAAGTTAGCTTAGAAAAAAAGCATTCCATATTCACCGTTAGATGAAAATCTGATTTAAGATACAATCTAAGTTTGCTTGAAACCAAAGAAATATCTCTCCACCGTTAGATGGTCTGAGCTTTTCACACACAAATGAAATATAATTTCATTTGGATATGGGTAACCGTACCTAAACGTGTATATTGAGTTGGCTCAATAATAGTTAACAAAGTTAGCCATATGAACACTTTTGTCTTAACCACATTCATCTAACACATCTAGATCAACTATAATGATCAATCAATCATGAAAGATAATCAAATGAACCTAACAATCAAAGATAGGTAGTTTAGTGTTGATCTAAAGATTAAATTTTCTCTGCATTTGGGAGATTTACTTCGCGATATACCAACTAAAAAATCTACACTATAGGGTTAAAACATTTATGAAAGGGTTTGGATTTACATGAGATGGATGGCTCATTTTTGAATATGTCCTCTACCAACAAAACCCAAAAAATTTAAGAAAACCCACTTGATCGAGCAACTAAATCGAAGAAATATTTAAGAAAAAATAACAAATAAAAAACTTCCAAAATCAAACTTACAGATTATTGGCAGAGCAATCTTGGCGGAGTATGTTTTAGGAAGAATCTGAGAGACCTTGGAAGGTAACCTGTTTTGAGGTTTATGTAGTTGAACATCATGGGATGGATTGATTATCAGAACTAATGAGTTGTTCAAGGGGATATTTTTTTTATTCGTAACGTATAAACAATTGTTGGAGGATAGGTTGAAGAAGACCTCTAATTTTGGCAACTAGAATCCAAATATATTAAATGACATAAGTATGGTATTGGTAATAGGGATTTCTAGTAACTGTAAGCTTTTTGGGTAACGTATGAAAAAAAATATAGATGAAGTCGTAACAAAAACATAAGTCTGTCAAACACAATGTATGACGTTAGTTTGGGCGTAGAAGGCGGAAACACTCTGAGCCACGATTTATCTCCAAAACCTTGAGATAAATTTTGGTCGTCGATTCCTTAAAATGGCCCATCCAGAACCCTTCGATGTTAAGAAAAAACATTTATTTTTATAAGAAAGATATATTACTGTTATTTGGTCCTAAGATAAATCTTATCCACGTGGATGACGTTATCAATGACGTCATCATTTTTAAAATAGTGGTATAAATACACTTTTTTCCCCTCTTTTTTCTCTCTCTTCATAAATATATTAAAAAGAAACAACTCAAAAAATAATAAATTTAAAATATTCGGAAAGCCCTCGACGATACCCTTCCAATGAGTACCATTGTTGCTATATTTCGAAGCTTTTAATTTTTACCTTATTCCAAAGCTAAAAATCGATTATAAAATGAACTATTACGAGTTCATTTTACAAAACGAACTACTTGAATGAACTACTATACTAGCTAGTTCATTATACAAAGTGAACTGCTTGAATGAGCTATCACATGAGTTCATTCTTCAAAATGAACTAGTATATTGAACTACTATTAAGAGTTCGATCTATAGTTCATTCTATAGTATGAACACCTATCACGAGTTCATTCTATGAACTACAATAATGAACTGCCATTACGAGTTCATTCTACAAAATGAACTGCAAGAATTAGAACGAACTATCATGCTCTAAAATAACGTTCATTCTTGGATATGAACTACCCTTATATCGGAAAAAATTAAAGTTTTGAAACATAGCACAATGGGTACTTATTGCGTATATCTCGTCGAAACCTTTCCGATTATATAAAATTTGTGGAATGAAGGCTGTTTGAAGCAGCAATTGTGTTAATTGAATTGCCTTAGATGAATGCTAAGAATTTTAGGAAAGAAAAGGGCCTGAATTGGCCTGAGAAATGCTCAATAAACAGCCGAAACTCGGCCGGATATTTTCCCTGACGAGTCAACTTGGACCGATCCATCCATAACTCAGCTGAATAAGACCCAATCAGTCGAGTTAGATTAGCTGACTAGGGAGCTGACTCAGTTACCGAAGCTTGACTTTTGACTTCTCTAACTAACATAGACCGTTACCTCTAACAGCAGTTGAACAAAATATTCCATATCGGATAACAAGATTCCAATGACCGCGGAAACTTTCCAGGCGGATTCCAGTGATACCATTGACTTTTCCGGCTACCAAAAATAACAGAATTTTGTATGAACTTTTATCATGGGTGTGAAGACGTGGATTTGGAATTAGATGAGGAATTTGGCTTAAATTTGGAAAGAGAAGATGGAAGATTTGAGAAAAACTTGGACTTGGAAGTTGATCTATAAAGGGAAAGGGATTATATTCCTTGGAGGATTGGAGAGCAATTGAAGCTTATAAATAGAGAAGTTATATACTTTTCTCTACACATCTCCACACACACAACACTTGTATTTTTGCTTGATTTTCATATCTTTTCTTCTTTTCATTGTTTGTGTGAACTTCAAAATTCTTCTTTTAATTATTGGTGTGAATTTCAAAAACATGGGTAGCTAATTATTGTTTGTTTTAAATCTACTTTGAAGTTTTCACATGATTATCGTTTGTTTTTGCAAATAAGAATGTTTATGCTTGATTGATAGGTCGTTTAGGTGGCCAACTAAATTGATTTGTTAATTGATCTAAAGCTAGTGAAAGTTAGGGGATAGGTAATTGTTTCTGGACTATTTACACAAGTAGAAAACACAAGACCTTGCGGAGGGATTCCGTGGAGCAATTGTGTGTGAATACAATGTTAGCAAGTAGACCTTGATCTAAGAGTCCAACTACTAATATCAACCTAATAAATTCATAAATCTTAATGCGTTTAATTAAATTACATCTTGAGTGATCTACTATTTGATGGTTTGGTAAATAGAATCCGGTAATCGAGAACTTTCGTATCCGGTTGTTGATGGTGGTTTTTATCTCAGGGCTAAATTTGTAAAAGTCTATCTACCTGACCCGGCATCAGATGTAGTAGACATTGATATGTCTATATTCCGCAGGGAATTTGGAGAATATATCAAAATCTGACGAGTACCTATGTCTCTCTTCGTATTATATCGAAACTCAAGCTCCTGGATGAACTGTTCACTAGTATAGAGCCTAATGAGTGTATAAGCTCCTAGCTGCATTACTCACAAATGTCGGAGCCTGCTGAGTACTTTTTTTTTATTATGTTCCCCTGGCAGAACCCTTAATATTGGTATGGCATGACGGATTTGTGTTCAGTCGCAGCAGAATAGCACGGACCTCCAAGTACCAAGGTTAAGGCCCTTGCACAAAATACTCAGTCAGAAAGCAAAGAATAAATAGAGCCGCGGAGTAGGATCAACAATGTGGGGAGCGTGGCCATGCCATAGGCTAACCGGCGCCACTTTGCCACGCCCCATGCTACCTAACCGGCCCTTACTCCTTCGTCGACCAATCATGTCGCTTTAAACCTGCCATACTCCCATGAGTTGTGGCTGGGACCATACCTGTCGGCCCCAGTTTCCATCGACCAATCAGGTCGCTCTAAAGCCGCCACACTCACACCAGAAGTGTAGCCACGCCCATGCTTGTCCGGCCCCTCTCCTTCCTACCGACCGATCAGGTCACTTTAAAATGTGCCACGAGCACTAGAGGTGTGGCCGCGCCTTATGTTTGGCCGACCCCTTTTCTTGACCAATCAAGTCGCTCTAACCTCGCCACCATCCATTAAAGTCCAAACGCACCCTGTCGCGCCACCATACTAACTGGCAAGCCAAACGCGCCCTGCCGCAATAACATATTAATCGGCATACCAACATGCCACTCTGCCGCAGTAACATGCCAACATGCCACTCTGCCGCAGTAACATGCCAATATGCCACAAATGACACCACTACGTGCTAATCCACGATCTATTCGTGGCCAATGCCATAACGGACTCCTATTAGGATTTCGTGATCGAAACAAAGACTTTTTAGCCGAAACCCTAATTTTTGGTCATAGTCCACAACATGCCACTAGCCACTTTAGCCTTGGTCATGCCGCCAAGCCCTAACTTTTGCCACAGTGCCAAATCATATGCCTTGGCCACGCCGCCAAGCCCTAACTTTGGCCACGACGCCAAATCCTAGCCTTGGCCATGCCGCCAAGCCCTAACTTTGGCCACGACGCCAAATCCTAGCCTTGGCCACGCCGCCAAGCCCTAACTTTGGCCACGACGCCAAATCCTAGCCTTGGCCATGCCGCCAAGCCCTAACTTTGGCCACAACGCCAAATCCTGGCCTTGGCCACACCGCCAAGCCCTAACTTTGGCCACGACGCCAAATCCTGGCCTTGGCCATGCCGCCAAGCCCTAACTTTGGCCACGGAGCCAAAACCTTGCCTTGGCCATGTCGCCAAGCCCTAACTTTGGCCACGGTGCCAAATCCTAGCCTTGGCCACGCCGCCAAGCCACGGGCGTGGCCATGCCACAACGCCACAGACGCGGCTATGCCACTATGCCGTAGGCGCATGCCACTACGCCGTGGCTATGCCGCTATGCCATTAACAGGTGCCAACAGAATGTGGCCATAATCAACGGTTACCCTTCCTCATGAGATGCAATCTCTGCCATCCAAGTTTTCCACCAAGCTGACAGACTTGTGGCAAGTTTTAGGCGACCACCCGCTTAAATCTAGTGGCCATGGCTACGCCAGGCGCCACTTACACCACCGTGCCACTGACATGCACGAGCTATGCCAGTCATGCTGCAGCGCCACTGGCATACACCAAAAACGCCACTATGCCATTACCAGGCGCCAACAGAAGGTATCCATAATCAACGACTACCCTTCCTCATGAGATGCAATCTCACCCATCCAAGTTCGTCACTGAACTGACAGACTCGTGGCAAGCTTCAGGCGTCCAACTGCCTAAATCTAGTGGCCATGGCTACGCCAGGCGCCACTTACACCACCGTGCCACTGGCATGCACGAGCCATGCCACATTTCCACTGGCGTACACCAAAACGCCACTGCGCCATTATCAGGCGCCAACACAAGGTAGCCATAATCAACGGCTACCCTTCCTCATGAGATGCGATCTCAGCCATCGAAGTTCGCCACCGAACTAACAAACTTGTGGCAAGTTTTAGGCTACCGACCAAGACGAGCCTAATAGCATCACATGCTATTTTCCTACGACAAGCCTCTTGATTTTAACTTTCCACACGTAGCAAAATGCTACATGTTTTCCACGAAAACACTCGAGACATCAAATATGTCACAAACTGGGGGATACTCATCAGGGTATTGGTCTGGCGGTTTACAGCGTGCGGTGTGTAATACGCCCGTTATAGGAAAGTGTCATGAAGTAGGATAATTAATGGCGGCAAGAAGTAACGGGTGTAAACGGATCCACTTCCTTCATCATGGAAGCATGGGTTTCTGGCGGTTATACGTTACTCCATTCTTCCACCACTCAATCGTTTCCTCTTCCTACGAGACCAGGGTACGTTTTAATATGACTTGTATAAATAGGCTTCACCTATTTCCACCAAACAATAGGTTTTTGGTCGGCAACTGATGCGCGTCGTTTACACAACAAATTAATTTACTTCTTCCACACTATTAACTAGTTATAAAATGGCAAGGAGTTCGTTCCCACGAAGAGCAGGGAGTTTTAGTTGTTATAAAGTAACCGAAAAAGGGGGCTTTTTTAGATTTTAAATCAAAGTAATTGATAAAAGAAAATATAAAAGATTTGTTGTAAATTATAAGGAGAAAGATGACTAGGGAATCCTTCGCCGTCACTGAATTGAAACTTAATTGAATACAAGTTTATCTATTGTTGAATTTATATTGCTATCAACCGTAGAATAGCAATAAGCTCTGCTATCCCCCGGATTCCTGTTGTCACTGGATACGGAAGCGCTCGACTACCAGTTTCTATCCAGCTAACCCACCAATAATAAGCTCTCAAGGTGTAGATTAACGAATGCTTTACACTCTGTGAATCAGGTTGATCCTAGCATCAGACGCATAGGCTCGGCCCGCTTACTAGTGTATCTTTACACACAATTGCTTAACAGAATCCCTCTGTCAGCTCTTGCGATTTACTACTTGTGTAAAGAATTGAGTGACAATTACACGTATCACCAACCCCAATACTAGTAGAAGAATTATCGATTGGTTAATTTAATTGATCACTTTAAATAACGCCTAAATATTCTTAAACATTAAAAATAATAAAGATAATCAACAATAAAATAAAACTTAAAATAAACTTGGTTTAAGAAATTAAAGCTTCATTGTTCAGGACTTTGAAATCATCCCTAATCAAAAAGAAGTTTAGCTACTCATAACTAAAAAGTAATAATAATTAAATAAATAAGAAAGAAAGAAATTGAAACTAAATATAAAAGCTCACAAGAAAAGCCAGGAGCAAAACTTTACGGGTACATTAATTATATACCCCTAGTTTTGGCCCCCAACAAATATGCCCTTATACTACAATAAATATACCCCTATCATTTAATAACCTTATCCATTCAAAATTACATTACCTTAATACCCTCACTTATATAATATTTTTCTTTATTTTAAAATACAACAAATTTCTTTCCCTACCACTTCATAGCGCCACCACCACTATTACAACCACCACCAATATTCAACTATCATTCTACCACCACCATTCAACAACCACCACCTACCAACCACCACTTCACTACCGTTCAACGAGCACCACCTACAAATCGCCACCACCACTCCACCGCTACCAGCACCACCACTCCACCACATCGCCGCCACCACCTCCTCCGTCGTCATCGCCTCCGCCACCGCCACCACCACCTCCGCTATCGCCGCCACCACCACCACCACCAAAATTCGGAATCAACAACCGAAGTTGATCCAAAAAAAAAAAAAAATGGTGTCAACAATCGAAGTTGATCCCAAAAATAAAAAACAGAAAAATAAAAAAAGATAAAAACAATGTCAACAACCGAAGTTAATCTCCATAATTAAATTTTCAAAAAATGTTCATATTATGTATGGTATCAACAACCAATGTTGATCCCAAAAATTAGTGCCAACAACCAAAATTGATACCAAAATTAGAAGTTCATAAAATGTTCGGTTTATGTATAGCGTCAACAACCAAAGTTATCCCAAAAATAGGGCGTCAACAACCAAAATTGACCCTAAAATCTAGTGTCAACAACCAAAGTTGATTCACAAAATTTATTCAGAAAATGTTCGTACTATACATGGTGTCAACAACCAAAGTTGATCCCAAAATATGGTGTCAACAACTAAAGTTGACCCCAAAATCTAGTGTCAACAACCAATGTTGATCCCAAAAAATTGATGTACCAAACTTAGTGAACCTTGATCCCAAAAATTGATGTACCAAACTTAGTGAACCTGACGTGAATCGAACACGCATCTCCTGATGTGGAGTCAGTTGTGCTACCATTACACCACAGGTTCGTCTAATATCATCCTACACCACTAATGAAAGTTATCAAATCGGGGAGCATCTTCCATAGACCTATACATATCACAAATTATTTTACATGCATGAAATGGAACCTAAGAGATAATATGTGATAGACCACTAAGACTCCTGCCAGAGAGATGTCAAGTACCTTGTATGTGCTTGTAGATGGTTGTTACGTACAAACGTGATAATAAAATGAAACATAAAGTATGAAAATTTACCAAGAAGAGAAACAATTCCCAGGACTGTGATTTGCTCAAGATTACAGCTGGTACACGTACCTCAAGACTAGGATCTAGCTTTTTCCTGGTAAATCCCAAATAAAAAGGTTACAACAGAAACTAACCAATCCCAAACAACAAAATTATAGCAGCAACTAACCATATTAAATTTTCCACCAAATTTGTCAAACATAACACCCAAAAAGAAAAGTAATTATGCAGAACAAATTAAAACCCATGTACCAGTGACATACATTATCAAGCTTTCGGCGTGTCAACAGTCAACACACCAACAACCTATGTCTGTAACACTTCAGCATGTACTTGCACACAATATATCAGATGAAGTCTGTGTATCTTGTGTGTACACGCACATTGTAGTGTTTGAACAAATATGTAGTTTTACTATGATGCACAAAATTACCATACGACAAGAAGAAGTCATTTAATGAAACAATAACAAACTGAAAAATGAAACAGAAAGGTACAAACATTTTATGTGTATAAAAATGCCAAAAAACAAACATTTTTCGATTAGGGGTGCAGAAAAGAGTAACTTTTCTCACAGTCGAATGCACAGAACATGACCCGCCGTTTGGTTAAAACCGTTGATTTAGTTTTTAGTACATGATACCAATAACAACATTATGTTTTTTATTCCATTATACATGTCAGTCTGAGTATTAAGACATAATAACCTTGTGTTCCAAGCATTTCCAGGTAGTTTGGAGCTTACCTTGTAACAACAACCTTAACAACATCCGGATCTTCTTTTGCAATCTTGTTAAACCTACATAAAAAAATAACCAACTCGTCATAACACCACTTGTGTTGTTTGAAGATAAATTGAATTGTCGGTAAGTTCATTCATATAAACAATCAACTTGGACACATAACACCAATTACGCACTATGTTTCTCGACTAGTTTATGCATTACACGTTTCATTTGAAATAATCTGTTTACCTTCATGCAACGCTGATATCTAAGACGGTCAAGTAACACCTTAAATGGGCTCTGTTCCAACGGTGCTTCCTGCTTGTTAAAAATTCCGGCCTCCATTTCCCGCCATCAAGCTCAATATCTGCTTTCTCATCTGAGATAGGCCATCAAAATTCATTAGTATAGATAGTACTAGTGCCTTAAGAAATGCAATTCCACAATTGGACACATATATGAAACACAACACAAATTTGGTACCACCAAGATCAAATTATTATTCACAGTACCCAATCTGAGAAACTGAATTAATTACAAAAAATAAACTGATCAAAATTTTGCATCCACCAACTTAGATACAAACTATTGGATTCCACCGCCACCACCTTTCATGCACCACTACCAAGTCCACCAATTCCATCACCAGCACAGAAGCGTATAATGCTCCAAACCTAATCCTCCAATTACACCAACATCACCTCCAACTCCTTTGTCGCCACCAATGCCAGCATCCGACTCCAATTATACTTCACCGTTCAACAATATTAGTACCTCTTAACACATGCGACTGCATTACAACAAAAACAATGGAAATCAAAGTTCAACAATCTCTAAATAATTAGAAATCTAAGCTTAATTTTATGAATTTAGACCTAAATTTATAGATTGGAATCTAGAAAAAAAAAAAACGAATTACCAGAAATTAAATCCCAAGATGAGATCTCTCATGAATCTTAATGATGAACTGCTGATGATAATGATTTTTGCTCGATCTTTATGATTCTTCGACTAATTTCCAGTGAGAATTTAGTCCTCTCTCGATTAATCCGACGAAAACTCTCTCTCTCAAATGAAATTAGGTTACTACCAACATGTTCGAATTAAAAATGATGGCGGAGGTGGTGGTGGTGGTGGAGTTGGTGGCTAAGACGAGGCAGAAAAGAGAGGTGGTGGTGGTAGCAGGGGTGGTGGTGGTGATGGCTAATAGGTGCAGGAGTTCGATGGAGAAGATAGAGAAACAAATCTGAAATGACGTGATATAAAGGGTAAAGTTGGAATAATATATTTTTTTTGGATTTCTTTTTAGACGATAAGGGTATATATATTGTGGGAAAGGGTAGTTACGAAAGTATATAAAAAGTAGGGTTATTTATATAATTTCCACAAACTTTATTTCTCTCTCTGTTTTTTGTCTCTAGCTACCGAAAGAATAATAAAAGAAGAAGTTAATTTTTCTTTGGGTTTTAGGCTGCTATTTACAGCCTACACATAACCTAGCCGATCCACGGAAGTCGTAGAAGATAGAGATGTAAAGTCGGTTAGCTTATCACATATTATGATTCAGTGTGTGAGAAGTACTTCAGTGAAACGCAGCCGCACCATCCCATTGGTTTAAACTCTAGCAGTAACCATGTGTTTTTATCTGCACCGTCAATCTGTTCAGCTTCAATGATCCGCGTTACTTCCAATAATCACTTGCTTTCAAAAATGCGTCAAAGCTGTTTCAGCCGTCCCCACCAGTCGTACGCGTCAGAGAAAATATCTTTAGTTCCACCTGTACCTGCCCTGACTTCTTCTCCGTCTTGGTTTATCTCGAGTTGTTGTCCATGCCATCCGACCCAACTCCATCACCGTGAACAACATCCATCAGCTCGAGCTTCACAACCAACACCATTTTTCTCCATCTTTCTCGAAACCATCGCAGCTCCTATCATGATCAACAGAGACCTCAACTCTGTTCATCTTCATCTTCAATAGCAGTATTCACCAGCTCGAGCTTCACAGCCAACAATAGCAGCAACGTTCAAACCATAATCTTCATCATCATTGGCATATCTCTGAACTTGCTCGAGCTCCTTTATCCATTGCTGACCATCACCTGTGATAATCCCAGCTCAACTTTATACTACTCTTCTTCATCTCAATCATCACAGGCAATATCATCAGCCTTAATCACCGCTAAACCATCGAACCATAATCAGGCATCAACCAACACTCGAGCATAACTGTCGAGCTCCGCATTCATCGAACCACAGCAGAACCATCACCATTGCAGACTCGAGCTCCAACCACAGTCATCAATGGCAGAAGAATCAATAATCATGATAATGGCAGCATCGATATTCACTGCCAAGCTTAAATACCACTGAATTGTCGAAATCCAACAACGACCCATGTATTCTAGTAGTATCAGCAACCTAATGACACAGTTGAACTCGAGATTCTCTCTAAACCATCATCACATCATGATCATCACCATTCTCTGATCATGATGGATGTAAACCCCTGATGTGAAATCAGGATCCTACCCAAGATTCATATCATTCTCCTGAACCCAGTGATGTCAATTCGAATATACTGTTAATCAAGATCCATCATCATCGTGATCATCATGATCATCGAGTTCCGTCTGCCATTGCTTGTGTTATGTTTAGGAAGAGGGAAGACGAAGTGCCCTGAGCAAATAGGCCGGGTGCCTTCAACATATTTTGAATTCCTGCCTCCCCTTTTGTAAGAGATCGAGCTGCCTTTAGCAGTTCCCTTGAACTTGACTACCCCTTAACACAAGGTGGGGGGGTGCCATTAGCATTTGGTCCTGTAAAATGATAATTCTGCCCTTTTAATCTTCTAAGTTCTTGTTTTGCTCATAACTTCTTCATACGAACTCAGAATGACTCCGTTCTTTCGCCATTGCCTTCGTCTTCTCGTCCTCTACACAATGAACGAGTTCCAATTGGTCTTTGGCCCTTCTCCACTTGTAGCTAGCTTCTTTCCTTGCACAATTAAGTACATATTCACTTCTTTTGGATGATTCATCTAATAAAACACAAATAAGAGAAAACAAACGTAATATACAATAATTTGCAAGAAAACCAACAAATACTAGCATGGAATTGACACTAAATATATGTGAAATATGCACTTACCAGCAACAACATAGTATCCAGAAATCACCAAGAACTGATAGCTTTTCACTCTGCAAGCCAGTTCCACTTTCTGATACAAGTCATAAAACAAGTCACATCTTCAGAATTAACCATTTTGGTCTCAACACTCTCTTCGCTTCCCTCCCTAAGACCAACCCTTCTCCTTCACTTTGTGACCGAAGCAAGCATGGAACGGACATTTCTTGGTTAGGCCAGGATTGTACAGATTGATCTCTCGTATCAAAAGTACTCCCGTGCAGTGCATTGTTTAGGGTTTAGATTCGTTCCTCATCCAGACACCCAAAATTACCAAAATCAGCAGAAACAGTTTTCACCCACAAATAATTGGCGACCACATTGGGAGATTAAATCTCTCGGTTACAAATTCAATTCCCAATATCATTTTCATCCCAATTGGTCTTAGGCCAAATTCAAACCCATTTTCAATTTCCTAAATTTCTCAAGATGGTTGATCTTAGGAATGCTTCAGAAACCCTCAATCCCAATTTTACTTCTCCTAGCACCGAAAATACTCCACATGTTATTCCTGAATCCGTTCTTTCATTCAAAACCATTGTCGAGGCTATGGAGTCTCGATATCTAACAACTATTCATGATTTGACGAAAATCCTGAATGATATTGTCGAGAATCAAGCTACTATTGTCAAGACGCAGGACGGAGTATTTACGCTTTTGAAAGCGCTGGCGGATCAACTGTCAAAGGAACCAACGCGTATTCATTCTGTGGGAGGCGCTATCAACCATTCATTTTGGATCAATGCTGATAGTGGTAGTCCTTTTTCCAAGATTCATATTCCTACTCCTAGTGAGGAGGATGAAGCATATGGTCACGCTGAATGGAAATGTATCCACCAAGCTAACTTGTCTGCTCATGAAGATCAAGAGATGTTTCCTAAAGATCAGAAAGAAGACTCATGGGATTTATCACGTTTTCATCAGAGTCCTCGCAATGAAAAGGTGATTTCATTATGTGCATCCTTCCTGGAAAATATCAATTCCCATATTGCATCAGAAGCTGCTAAGAGATCCGTTGCTGCTTTACTCAGTCGATCCAAACCGTGCCAGAATGAAGAAGCTCGTAAAGACGTTCAGGAAAGCAGACGTCTTTCTAATAAAATATCCAACCTCCAGTCGATCGCTAATGAAGGAAAAAGGAGAAAAACTCCAGCAGCGCAATAACAACCCAAACATGTGGCACCAGCGCATCAGATGGCTTCACCCCAGAAGGTCGCGGCTAAGGTTCCTGTGCAACAACAAGAAACTGTATATGCTGCTCCAAACTTCCCGTTCCCGATAGAGAAAGTAATCGAACTCTTGGAAGTATGGATTCAAGACGATGCCATCAAACTACCTCCTGTTAGGCGCCTACCAACTGAAGAACAAATGGCAAATCCCAAGTATTGCCATTACCACAGGTTCGTTAATCATCCTACCAGTGAATGCAATGCTCTGAAACACATCGTCCAAGAAAAGGTAGATTCAGGGGAATTGCGCCCGGGGACTGGAGATCCTCTGTCTTTTCGCGGATCGGCATAAAGATGTTACACAGACAATAAAGGACGACTGGGGACTTCTCGCGGCCAGGATTGCGTCACACAATAAACTCGAATTTGTAACCTGAAACTTCAGTTTCATGGAGAGACCCTAAGCGAATAGAATATGTGGCCGTATCGGACGAGAGCAAAAAGGGAATGGGCAACACCAATGTACCATCCACAAGCGCAGTCAGCACGTCCCATGGCGTTACATCCTCTACCACTAACACCAGCGGAACCGGAAGCATCCCCTCTAACATGACGCCTCTTATTACCAGAGCCAGAGCCGCCGCTACTCCTAATATTTCTTCGAGCATGACCGCCTCCAATCATCACCAGAGCTGTCACTACTTCTTTGTCAGGACGAGAGACTGGAGGAGCCAGAAGAAACCAACCTTCCCATTACCATTATCGATTTAATGGAGAGACAGGAAGTTCTTGCCAAAACTCATACGGACATTGCCACAACTCAGAAGGAGCCTCTTTAACATTTTTCTCCAAAAGCCGCTCCGCTTCAACGTTCGCTCCCGAAGTCGCAACATTCTCCCATATAGCCGCCACTCCTCCTTTCCAAGTATTGTGCCGTAGCCGCCACGCCTTCCTGCCAAGTATCGTGCCGTAGCCTCCACACTCCCCATGTCGAGGATCATGATTGCAGCCAGCCAGGGTTTGTAGTCGTGGACACCTTTTGATCCATACCGCCAAAATCTCGTGGTCGTGGACAGTTTACTCGCTCGTTTGTTGATACCAGCCAGAGTTTCACCATAGCAACAATTACTACAAAGTCACCAGTACAGATGCAAGACGGCGATATCTTTATCATGGTCAACCCACCGACCATACCAGATAGAAACATGTAAACCACACTTGGGGACTGAGGCTCTACACGGAATCCCTTCACTGTCAAAACTCAAAAGACACGGTCAACCAAAAGGTCATAACCACGACAAGGTCATCTACTCTTCAAGGGTGTAGCGTAAGAATATTATCACCTCTCTGTCTAGAAGGCGCTTGCAACACTTTCCGAGGCTGCGGCGGATCCCGAGCCTGCCCGGAGAAAACAACTTCAGAAACTAAAGAGACTAAAGAGAAGTGCGACTGGGGACTGCTCATTGCAGTCCATCCTGACAACCATCAAAGACTCCAAAAGCAAGCCACAAAGATACATTCACATATCCGGCCACGCCATCGGATCTAACAGAAGTAAAACTGAGGACTGCTCACCGCATCCCGTTCCATGCAATAGTCCAAAATTCAGAAGATGGTTCAACGGATGTCGCTTGGAACGAAGTCCTTAAAGACTTGATAGCAATACATCGGCAACAGAACGTCTCTCAACTCATTTATTTCACCCAATGGCTCCGGAAGATTTCGACCATACAATTATCCACAACATATCATCATCGCAATCAGAAAGTCTAGGTACCAAATAACCTAAAGTCAAGGATGAACCAACAACGCAACCACAATCTCCAAGATTAGCCCTGACATTATTTCATCCATCCATCCCAAGAGCGCAATGGAGTTTGGTAAATTTTGAAATTCACTTGAGAGGTTAGATACTCGTTCTTCTGGAGTCAGAACCTTATTACACATTCTGGAGAAGATCGATGGTATTGTTGGGTGGATACATGCGAGAGCACCTACCTTGAGTTCTCTTGGCTTGCCTTGCTGTTGATTATAACTATTGGAGATTGCTTTGATTGCCATTAATGCTCGCTCTACCACCGTTAACGAATGACGAAGAGGAGCCAGATGCTGCAGATGAAAGCACGGAGCTGGATGAACAACAAAAACAGAAGAGGGTCGATACCCCTTTTCATACGAACGCAGTTTCTAGAGTTTGAACAGAATAAGGATTCCTTATTGCTCCATGAACGGGAATAGATGACTAGGCGCACCACACTCATGCTCCATAGCCGAACAAGTAGTGTGCCAATATCTCCGCTCCATGACCGAACCAGAGAACGCGCGCCAAAGACGAGGAACACCAGTCGCTCAACCTACAACGCTCTATGGCTCCAGCACTCCGTGGTCAAGCCAACTCTCCATGGCTCCAGCACTCCATGGTCAATCCAACTCTCCATGGCTCCAGCACTCCGTGGTCAAGACAACTCTCCATGGCTTATGGTTAAGTTAGCACCAATGCTCCAGCATTCCGTGATCCAACCATCAAGCCTTCCAAGTGCCATTTCCACCGTTCCACGAACTGAAGCCATCAGCGCCACCATCACTATTTGGTAGCCAAAGTTCCATCACCACCTTTACCATTTGGTAGCCTAAGTTCCAGCGCCACCGCCACCATTTGGTAGCTAAAGTTCCAGCGCCACCATCACCATTTGGTAGACGAAGTTCCAGCGCCTTCATCACCGTTTGGTAGCCGAAGTTCCAGCGCCTTTATCACCGTTTGGTAGCCGAAGTTCCAGCGCCATATTTTCACCATTCCACGGACTGAAGCCAGTTCCCACCATCCCATGGACTGAATCCAGTTTCCACCATTCCACGGACTGAAGATAGTTTTCACCATTCCATGGACTGAAGCCAGTTTCCACCATTCCATGGACTGAAGCCAAGCGCCATTTCCATACGTTCGGTGACCTAGCCAGCTAGCGCCATCCACCGATCCGTGGACCAAGTTGCAGCGCCATCTCTGCCCAGCACCCTATGGCCAAGCCGGAGTTACGTAAAGTCGCCAATACAACGATCACGGATTCCTCATGCCTCCTGCCAAAGGTTAGCCAAATTCTCCGTGGCAATCTCTTCATGACTTAAACTTTTGATTTTTATCCTTGTGTGTCACCATCTCATGCTTACCCCGCAACAATGCCACTGTTACGAGCTAATCAGGGGACTTAATGTTGATGGTGGTTTTTAGCTCAGGGCTAAATTTGTAAAAGTCTATCTACCTGACCCGGCATCAGATGTAGTAGACATTGATATGTCTATATTCCGCAGGAAATTTGGAAAATATATCAAAATTTGACGAGTACCTATATCTCTCTTCGTATTATATCGAAACTCAAGATCCCGGATGAACTGTTCACTAGTATAGAGCCTAATGAGTGTATAAGCTCCTAGCTGCATTACTCACAAATATCGAGCTCACTTGAGTACTTTTTTGTGCTTATGTTCCCTGGCAGAACCCTTAATATTGGTATGGCATGACGGATTTGTGTTCACTCGCAGCAGAGTAGCACGGACCTCCAAGTACCAAGGTTAAGGCCCTTGCTGTTGATGGTGGATTTTCAACAAAGGGCAAAACTGTAAAATCATGGGCATGTTTCGACGCAGCTTTCAGGCATGCAACGATTCATATTTTACGAAGCCATGATGAATATGTTTTCGAAAAGCTCCCACTAGCTGAGCGATTCGATCCCTAGCATTACATCATGCCCTCTATGCAGAATAACATAATTGCGCGGTTCTCCGTAGATTGAGAGCTTAACGCCTTCAGGACTTCGGTGACACTCACTGTTCCCTGACTGCATGAGAGAGACCCCCCTCCACATAAAAGAATAGTTGGGCGACGGACGCCTTCAGGACGTCGGTGACACTCACCGTTCCCTGACTATGTGAAGAGACCGTGCATAGATTCAGGCGGTTCTCCGCAGATTAAGAGCAATAACGCCTTTAGGTCGTAAACAACATCCGTGACTCCCTGACTATGCACCATTCAGAATGGATGTGACACTTTAACTGGCTAATATCTTTTCTATAATAGATTAATTCTGCCATGACATTCACCACTGAATTCCCAGAATGATCTATTATTGCTCCTATTCCATGGTCGAATCCACGGCCTGATCCCATGGAATGGCAATAACAATAGCTCTTATTCCATGGTCGAATCCACGGCCTGATCCCATGGAATAGCAATAACAATTGTTCTGATTCCATGATCGAATCTTCGACTTGATCTCACATAATGGCAATAAACTACTATATTATCTCATTATTCCAATTTCATGATCGAATTCACTGCTAATCTCATGGAATGATAATAGATAATTTTATTACTCCGATTCTATGGTCGAATCCACGATCCCATGGAATGGTAATGCCTGCTTTATTATTCCAAGTTCATGGTCGAATCCACAGCTGATCCTATGAATTGATAATAAATGACTACTCATTTTGTTGTTCCGTTTCATGAACTATTCTACACTGAATTTCATGAATTAGCAATAAATACCCAACCAACGGGCATCTGGATCATCACTGAGTAAGCCCCACAAAAATGGTGTAAGTGTACTCGACAATGATGCACGACTGAGAACCCGGATGCACAAACGAGCATCCAAAAATATGGACAGATGAGGAATCATACGCAAAATAGGAGAAAGCAACAAATAATAATAAAATAATAAGAGGCGGCCAGGGGCCGGGCCCACCGGCCATGCCCTAGCCGTGGCCGGTCCCATGCCTCTTCAATTATTTTGCCCTATTTTGTTATTTTCATGAACTCATGAAAAACTCCTACAATTTAGCAACTTTCCTTGTTTGTGCAAAACTCATGAATTCCCTATAACTTCATGGATTCATGAAATAATATTATAAAATAAGGAAAGATGTGAGGGACCGAGCAACCTAGCCGGCCGGCCATACCTAAGCCATGGCCGGTCCCACACCTCACAATCCCTAGCTTTTTATAATTCCCTAAACTCATGAAACTCCTCCGTTTCAACAAAAACTCATGGATTCTCCATAACTTCATAGATTCATGAAAAAATAATAATATAAAATTAGGGAAAGGTGTGCGGGACCGGGCAACATAGCCGTCCGGCCATGCCCTAGTCGTGGCCGGTCCTACACCTTGCAATCCCTAGTCTTTTATAATTATTATTTTCCTAAATTCATGAAACTCCTTGGTTTGAGCAAAAATCATGATTTCGTCATAACTTCTCAAATTTTTGCTCAAATCATGAAAAACCAAAAGCCAACAGGTCACACGACCGGCTAGCCTCTCACGGCAAATTTAAATGTTAAAATACTCTTATTTTAATATTTACAAAATATTGATCAATTGAGCATACATGCTCATTCCAACAAAAATTAAGAATTTCAGTCAAGATGAAACTCTTCTGAAAATTCATAATGTTGCTCGAACGCACATCGAAAATGCTTTGAAACTCTCGATGCGGAGACACGGATACCACGGAAACACGTGCATGCCTTCATGACCGACCAGATTCATTCCCAGGGCTTGCACAAATCCGGTCCCACGCGTTTTCATAATTCTGACCTAATTTGCTCAATTGCTCATATTGGGCCCAAACTCTCTTCAACCAACCCGGGGATTGCTCAAACGACCAACAACCGGTCCCGTGACTACCAAGAGTCGGTCCCATGCTCTCTTGGTCGGTCCCCATCTTTCATACCTTGGTTTTATCACCTAATGCTGAACCCAGCAATATTTCAATAAATGATGAAACCAGCATTTAATCATCATTCTATCACCAACTGTTCAACTCGGAACCCTGGTGCATGCTCACTCGAGCACTGGGCACCACGTGGACGCCCATCATCCCATGTGGTCGGTCCCTCTATCACTCATGACCTATTTTCAGCGATTCATCAACTATGATCTGAAATTAGGGTTTTGAATAAATGTTCTACGAATCATCATTCTGAGCAAGATTCAAACACTAATGAATTTATATTGATTCAGCAACCATCATATGAATTAATCATATAATATTTGGTAATCTACCAATATTTTAATATTTTATTAGGTCACGTTACCAATAAATATTTCTTCGAATTGAGCAACACTTGCTCAGTTGCTCAAATATTGATCCAACTATCAATATTCAGTAATTTATCAGTAATTTGTCGAATTGAGCAATACTTGCTCAATTGCACGTCAAATTATCAATATTCAGTATTTTGTCGAATTGAGCAATATTTGCTTAGTTGCTCGTCAAATTCTCGATATTCAGTAATTCGTCGGATTGAGAAATACTTGCTCAGTTGCTCGAATATTGATCAAACTATCAATATTCCGTAATTTATCAGTATTTCGTCGAATCGAGCAATACTTGCTCAGTTGCTCGAATAATCCACATATATTCAGTAACTCATCAATATTCAACAACTCGTTGAATTTACAATATTTTCTCGCATTTGAGCAACATTAACATTCATGAATCGGGCGAGCATTTGTCAAACATGCTCGATTCAATAAAACCTAGACTCATTGTCTAATCAGTCAACAACTGACAAACTAAATACACGTCTGTCATGCAGACTCCACGATTCGTGAGACATAAATCACGTCAAATTAGGGGATAACAACTAGGGTTTTAGTCTGACGGCCTACAGCACGTGGATTTCATCCACGACGAGAAATGTGCGTAAGTTGTGTAAACGGTTGAAGGAGTTAGCAAAGTAGTGGGTGCACGGTCCGTCAAGTCTTCACACGACATGGAACTGACTTTACCACGATCTTCCACTTTCCCACTCTTCCACTCATGAAACCGTCACACTTACAGGGATCAAGGTGTTCACAACTCTGACAATATAAATAAGTCTCTGAATCCATGATTGAGGACAACGAATGATCACTAGCTATCGACAATCATCCAGAATTTCTCGAGTAACTACTCTCAAGAATTCATCAATCCATCAGAACTTATTCGAACTCCACAGTTCACCAATTATTACAGAAACCTTCAACACATCCACAATCCTTGATCATCATTGATCCCATACAATTCTTAGCTTCCCTCCTACAGATCAACCTATCTCCCTCTTTGCGACCGAATTGACTCTGGAACGGCCATTGACTTGGTTTAGGCCGGAGTCCTACAGATTGATCTCTCGAATCTAAGCACTCCCTTTGCAGTTCATTTGTGTAAGGTTAAGCAGTTTGCTCGGTCGAGGAGTCTCGACGACACGCTCGACTCTTCACTTTCCTAAAAAACCAACGAATCGTTTTTCTCCATCTACATATTGGCGACCACAGTGAGAGATTAATCTCTCGGTTGCAATCTCTCATTTTCACAAAATGGTTGGTCTTAGGTCTAACTCAACAACTTCGAATTCCGGTCAGAATCTTTCGAATGGAAATGTTCCTTCTTCCAGCGCTCCACTCAATGGAACGGTCAATGCAGAAATCCCGACTTTGATCGAGTTGGCACGAGTACAGGAGTTTCATAAAAGGAACATGGACCTGATGAAAGAGACGATGAATAACATATTGAACTTCCTCATCAGACTGACATCTGACTTGGGAGGTGCTCATGCTCAGGAAGTTCCAACACTGGTAGCTGACCCCTCAACCGGTGATCATCCCCGAATCAACAACTTCACCACTTATGAAAAGCCGGTGGATCAGGAAGTCACACGTTTGATTGAGAATCTATGTGAACTCCTACACTTCTCCAGGGATCAGCGTACGAACACGTTTGCCGCACTCAACAAAATATCATATGACATTCCGTCATCCCAGGTAGTTGAACAAGTATCCATGGTATCTGAACTTTCAATCAACAACATCACCTTTACTGAGGAAGTCCGAATGGCGGATGAAGGACATAATCGGGCCCTATTCGTAACTGCTTTTTTTAAGGATTCTGAATTCAGGAGAGTTCTTATCGATACAGGCGCTTCTACCAATTTGGTCACTATGAAGACTCTCGAAGAGGCCAAAGTTCCACAAAGCAATATCATTCATCATCCCATATTGATGATGGGTTTCGAAGGGAGCCAGAGTCACACGTACGGATATGTCTATGTGGATCTGAAGGTAGGACCGATTCAATCTACTGTCAAGTTTCATGTGATTGAGAAAGACCCGGATTATCACATGATACTCGGAGACCATGGATTCATGACAATAAGGTTGTTCCTTCAACATACCATCAATGCATGAAAACTTTGTTCAACAACAAGATTGTCCGCATCCCGGCTTCGTTGTCTCCTTATGCTCCGGTTTATGATGTTGAGTTCCTGGAACCTCCAAAAAGCATCCCCGAACCTCCAAACAAGATCTGCAGTGTTCCACTCCCGAATTGGAAATCAATTGAGAACACTGACACACCGTCATCAACGGGTGTTAAATCCGGCAAATCGTCCACAACGCCACTCAAACGTCGTCAAGGTCAAGGTACGACTCACAAAAAGTCCAATCTTATTACTGATTATGATGCTGAGGGGAGAGTCATTTATCTCTGTCGGAAAGATTAGCAATTAACAGGGGAGGTCGATGAAAAGTCTCCCCACCCCGAAGAATTGTGCCAGAATGAGCAATCACCCGATGAAGAAGTTCGAGATGCACCACGGCAGCTGCAAGACGGCACAAATTCCACAACCGACGACCTTGAGACTATCAACATTGGAACGGATGAAAACCCAAGGCCGATTTTAATCAGTTCTACTCTCTCATCCGAAGAACGAGAAGGATTGATCAGCCTGTTTAAAGAGTATCAAGATATCTTTGCCTGGACGTATGAAGAGATGCCCGGCCTAGATGATAAATTGGTCACTCATCATCTCCACATCACTCCCGGTTCCAAACCTGTCAAGCAACCGCCCAGGCAATTCAGACACATAGTTGAGGAGAAAATCAAGGTGGAGATCCAGAAACTACTAACAACAGGATTCATCAAACCCATTCAATATCCAACATGGCTGGCGAACATTGTCCCAGTAAAGAAGAAGAATGGTCAAATCCGATGCTGTGTAGATTTCAGGAACCTGAATAAATGTTTCCCGAAGGATGATTTTCCTTTTCCCAACATTGATATGCTCGTTGATGCAACCAGTGGTCATGACATGTTTTCGTTCATGGACGGTTACAGCGGATACAACCAAATCAAGATGTATGAACATGACGCTAACAAGACTGCGTTCCGAACTCCAATTGGAAACTTCCACTACACGGTAATGCCTTTCGGCTTGAAGAACGCAGGAGCCATGTATCAGCGAGCCATGACTGCAATATTCCATGACATGATGCACAAGCAAGTGGAAGACTACGTCGATGACGTGGTGGTGAAATCAAAGACTCGAGCATCCCACCTGGACATTCTGAGACAAGTCTTCGAGAGGTGTAGAGAATACAAACTAAAGATGAATCCTCTGAAATGTGCTTTCGGCGTTTCTTCTAGAAAGTTTCTTGGATTTTTAGTCACCGCAGAAGGAATCAAGGTCGATCCAGACAAAACGAAAGCTATCACTACCATGCCTCCTCCACGAACTACGAAGGAACTCCAGAGTTTCATGGGCAAGGTAAACTACATTCGACGTTCCATCCCTGGACTGGCTCAACTCATTGCTTCATTCACTCCTCTGTTGAAGAAGGGAGCAAGTATTACGTGGACGACCGTTCAACAAGAGGCTATCACCTGCTGTCATGAAGTCCCCTGTGCAAGGACGACCATTAATACTTTACACAGCCTCCAGTGATGTTGCTATTGGAGCCATCCTCGCTCAGGAAGATGAAGAAGGCATCGAACGCCCGATCTATTACTTCAGTCGTACAATGAGGGATGCCCAACTCCGGTAACCAAAGGCCGAGAGAGCATGCCTAGCATTAGTCCACGCAATTCAGAGATTCAGGCATTATCTTTTATCAAACATAGTTGTGCTGGTGGCCAAAGTTGATCCTATAAAGTTCTTATTGTCAAAGCCTGCTTTGATTGGAAGACCAGCAAAATGGCTACTTCAAATGTCAGAGTTCGACATAGCGTGTGTCCCCCCAAAAGCAATCAAAGGACAAGCAGTTGCATACTTACTTGCTGCTTTCCCTGGAGAAGATATCACGATGTTGCATGAAGAAGTACCCGGTGAGTTTCCAGAAATCCCAATCATTCAAGAAGAAACATGGATATTATATTTTGATGGATCCGCTACTCCGAGCAATGATACTGGTGGAGCGGGCATTGTGCTAGTTTCTCCATCCGGTGAAGTCTTCTCACATTCATTTAAGCTGGATTTCCACTGCACCAACAATTCAACGGAATATGAAGCTTTTCTCCTAGGGCTGTCTTTGGCCAAGAAAGCAGGAGTGAAGCACCTAGAAATCAGAGGAGACTCAAATTTGCTGGTCAATCAAATGAATGGTGTGTACTCTCTCAAAGAAGTAACACTTGCCCCATTCAGAGCTGAGGCACAACGGTTATTAGCTCATTTTCTGATGCAACTATCATTCATACTGGACGCACCAATAATAGACATGCTGATTGTCTAGCGACTCTAGCATCCAAACTACATTTTGAAGGGTCAGAAAAATCCATCACGGTACATAGACGTTCTGTATCATCTACTTGGCTTACTCAAGTTGAAGATGCCCAAACGAACGACTGGCGGGCACCCATCATTCACGAGTTGAGCAGTTCTCTTACAGACAGGAAAATCAGTCTCAAGGAATTGAAGAACTTTTTTCTACTGCATGGAGCATTGTATTATCGCAATCCAGACGGATCCTTATCACGATGCCTTGGAGATAAAGAAGCAAACGAGCAACTCAAACGCATACATGAGGATGTATGTGGGCAAACCCTGGTGATCACACTTTACAAAAGACTTCAAAGACTCGGGTACTATTGGCCCTCCATGGAGACTCAGTCGAGAAAGTTGCAAGGGTCATGTCCCAATTGTCATACGCCACCTCATCACTTGGAAGTTATAACAACTCACCACACTGGGGACTGGAGAGAACCTTACGTAAAATATCTTCGTGACAACAATCTTCTGTCAGAGAAGAAAGATGCGGTCAAACTCATCCAGAGAGCCAAATGTTTCGTCTACTTGGAAGGGATTTTGTATCGCAAAAGCTTCGGTGGGAGTCTACTGAGGTGCTTGGCTGAACATGAAATTCCTACAATCTTGAAAGAAATGCATGAAGGTGAACATCAAGGTAAGAAGAAATTGTTTCTCCAAATCCATGAGAAATATTATTGGCCAACCATGGAAGATGACGCGGCTGCCTATGTTCGGAGATGTCATCAATGCCAAGTTCATGGTAACCTCATTCACACTCCTTGTCTCCCATTACATTCTGTGATCAGTCCATGGCTCTTATACAGCTGGGGACTGGATATCATCGTAAAGATCAATCCAGCATCTTCGAAGCAACATGAATACATCATCACAGCAACGGAATACTTCACCAAATGGGTCGAGGCCATTCCTCTTATAAGCACCACTGGAATCACAATTGCAGCTTTCATCAAAGAGTACATCATATGAAGATTCGGTGTTCCTAAACATATCATCAAGGATAATGGAACTCCTTTTGCCAACAAACATGTTGCAGAGTTGCTCGAGGAATATGTAGTCAAACAAATTTTCTCCACACCCTACTATCCCCAAGGAAACGGACAAGCGGAGAGCACCAACAAAACCTTGATCCGGATTCTCAGTCGAACAGTTCATGACAATCCGCGAACGTGGCATGAATAATTGCCCATGGCTTTGTGGGCTTACCGAACCGCACCAAGAAACTCTATTGGGACTTCACCATACTCTCTCGTCTATGGCGCCGATGCTATTCTCCCAGCCGAGATCAAGATTCCTTCTGCAAGAATCGCAGCGGCCGGTGGGGTGCATTGGGATGAAGCTGAAGTGTCTAATTCAAGAATTATTGAATTGGACATACTTGATTCAAGAAGGTCCAAGGTGGAAAAATATGTGGAAACCTACAAACGGAGAGTTTCCAAGGCATACAACAAAATGGTAAGACCTCGAACATTTCAAGTATGAGATTTGGTTTTGAAAACAACAAAACATATCCAGCAAGACATGTCCGCCCCCAAGTTCTCTCCTAAATGGCAAGGGCCTTATGTAGTTATCAAAGCAGTATCTAGCGGATATTACAAAATCTTAGCTGTTGATGTAGGAGTCGAAGGAAACATCATCAATGGCAAATGGCTCAAGGCGTATTATGCTTAAACGATCATCAAAATATCAAATTTCTAAATGTAATTTTTGTTTTCTCCAAAAGAATATGCAGTATGCTCATTTATTCAAATTTCAAAGTATTCTACGAATCTCACAAGAATCTTTCAATCATCTACTTTATTCAAAACAAAATCTCAAACCTACATAAAAAATCTTTCTCTCAAACACATTCAGAACAAACCATCCAACAGAGGATAATCTCTATAGAAAACCCTGTCAAGCTTCTTCTGGAAATTCTTGGTTTTCATTTTCAAGTCCTGGACCGCCTTCTCAACTCTTGACGACTCCAAGGCAAGTATCTTCTCCTCCTCCAATATGGCAGTGGTCGCAGAAATCGCGTCAGCAGCAGCCGCTTCCTTGTGAACTTTGATTATCTCGAGCCGATGACAAAGCCAGCTTATGTTGAACTGCAGAGTTTCGCAATTGGAAATCATCTCATCCTATTTGTGCAGTTCACGATTCTTGACATCTCGCAGACGCATCTAGTCCATCTCTTCAATGATCGGTAACAACCCTGCAACTGTAGTCAGGAGGGTTGGTAGAAAACCTTTCCATACTTCGGTCGTAGCAATATGCCCGTAACTTCTCCAAATTTTGGTGTACAGAGGCGCGTGACACTTGGGAATGATGAATCCACCAACCACTTCATTATTCGGGCATTGTTGATCATGGGAGCTTCAAATGGGAGTCCAGCTATTGGATACTCAGGGGTATGAACTCTAACCATAGTCTTCACGAAATCGGTAGAATTCTCGTCAACACGGTTGCTGCTATCATCAACTACAATCACGGACTTCCCGTTCTTCCTCTTTCTGGCATCGACAACAACACGAACATCAACCTGCGGTAGAACGAAGGAGTATTTAATTTTACTGACCTTTGGGCATGGTAGGACTTCAGTCGAGAAGTTATGGAATTACTTACGGATGTTCCGGCATCAGCATGATCCGACCTTTACCAGGCAGGATCTTTGACAGTTCATTTGGGTCTCAAGCTACAGAATGAATGCTGATTCTTCTGATTATCCTGCAACAAAATTTTTCTTCTGATCAATCACCCTGATCGAACAAGGATAAGAAAGATATGTAACTCACCGAGATGGATACTGCCACAACATGTTCTACGCGAGATTCACTTTTGGAATAGACACTGCTTCTGGACATGGCGACGAGAGGTGGGATTATGATCAAAATTTATTCTGATACACAAAGGCAGCAGATGGTCGACTGTTTAAATAAAACCCTAAAAGCACTTCCATAACGGATAAACAAGTCTGTTGCGATTTCTACTGAAACCCTAAATCTCGAATTGGATACGTGACAATGGGAGAAGCATAACAATACTAGGGACTGACAGTTCAGGAGCAGTCAACATTATGACTACGGATTGATCGTCTGGCAGGCCACGTGTTTCCTAGACAGTTCATGTGATTGCATTCCGCGGGTAGTTGTTGTCTACGTGGACATTGGCCCATCGACTGGAGATATGAGGAAGATTCAGAAAAGAGATACTACAAGGAATTACAGTTCAAGAAAATAATAATCTCTAAAGAAATATCTTTATAGCCAAGCTATTCAAATAACCAGAAAGTATCTACTTCAACTGAAAATAAATAATCTCAGGGAGATTCATGAACAAGATTAATCATCAGATTTGTCAGAGTTATCAGATTCGTCATCGTCGTCTTTTACAGAGCCCTCTTCAAATTCTTCATCAGAATTACTATCAGAGCCATTGACAAAGTCTGGATGAATATCAAGGTTGTTGGAATCCCAGTAATCCTCCTTTTCGTGCTCAGCTTCAAGGTCATCTTTGAAAACTTTCTCAATCTCCCTGGTACACGATCCGGCTTAATCTTGCGATCTCGTGGCACCCACACGGGTTCATCTTCCGAAGCATCAGAATCAGAGGGTACGCCGTCAGCTCGAGATTGAAGTTTCTCCTCAGCTGCTAGTATTCTGCGCCGAATTCGGTCCCTTCTTCGCCGACGATCATCCATATCGTTATCCTCAAATTTTCTCTTCATGAGCTCAGCATAAGTAACTCTACAGTTATTGAGAGGCGCGCCAGGCTCTGTTTTCTCAGTACGATTCATCTTAGCTCGTGATTTGGCCGCGGAAACGTTAGAATCCTCTTCAGAAGAGCTGGAAGAATAGTTATAATCATAATCGCTGCTGCTGCTGGAAGTCACCATTGTCTGGAACCAGAAGCGTGGGATTACAGATATGCTAACACCGAATTCAATAAAAAAAAAACGATAATCCTAAACTCTTACCTATTTACGATTTCAAGAACTTAGTGATAACAACGTAAAACCTCAAAACTTGTTCGTTCTTTCAAACCTGCAAAGCCGAGCAAAAACTTATTATCTAAAGTCGACATTGGCTTTCCACGAAACTATGAATAATTCACATAACCTTCCATGTGAATATTCGCTGATTTTTACGTGTACCTACACTATAAAATTGCCAAACTTACACATATACTACTGTTGATGGTGGTTTTTAGCTTAGGGTTAAAATCGTAAAACTATACACCTGGCATGACGTCACCATGACCTCTAGCGCATTTATTGACCATTAACACGTTTATCGAATCAACCAGCATGCTTACGTAAGAATTACCAGGGTACCTTTTTCTTTCTACGTATCATGTTCCACGGCAAAACCACTAACATTGATTGACATCACCTGTACAAAACCCTAAAATTCTCATGCTACCGCGCCAAGGCATGCCATCCATGCCAGCCGCACCTCCGTGCCCAGCAACACCACCGCGCCAAGGCATGCCAGCCATGCCATCCGCACCCCCATGCCCAGCAGCACCACCACGCCAAGGCATGTCATGCCCATGGCATGCCAACCTAGCCGCGCAACCTTACTGGCCTTCCCTATCCGGCTACTAAAATGAAGGCGTGCGACAATCAACGGTCCCCCTTCAATCCCAGGATCAAATCCTAGCCATCCAAGGTTACCAGACAACGCATGGTAACCTCTGGCCCGAAATCCTAAGTTTGGCCACGCCCAAACCGCGCCAAGGCATGCCATGCCCACGTCATGCCAACCTAGTCGCGCCACCATGCTGGCCTTCCATATGCGGCTACTAAAACGAAGGCGTGCGACAATCAATGGTTCCCCTTCAATCCCAGGATCAAATCCTAGCCATCCAAGGTTACCAGACAACGCATGGTAACCTTTGACCCGAAATCATAAATTTGTCCACGCCCACACCGCGCCAAGGCATGCCATGCCCACGGCATGCCAACCTAGCCGCGCCACCATGCTCGCCTTCCCTATGCGGCCACTAAAACGAAGGCATGCGACGGTCCCCCTTCAATCCCAGGATCAAATCCTAGCCATCCAAGGTTACCAGACAACACATGGTAACCTTTGGGCCGAAACCCTAGTTTGGCCATGCCAAACCGCGCCAAGGCATGCCATGCCAACCTTGCCGCGCCACCACGCTGGCCTTCCCTACGCGACCACTAAAACGAAGGCGTTCAACAATCAACGGCCACCCTTCCACCTTAGATGCAAATCTTAGCCGTCCAAGATCGCCAGCCAACGCATGGTAACGTTTGGCCAAATGTAAAAACCCTAATTTTGGCCGCGCCTAAACTATGCCTCCTCGGGCCCGCAACATCCCTCCTGAATTCTTCTTGAGTTTTACTGTCGGGCTGTTTTCACCTCCCGAACGAGTTCAAAACCTAAATATCCTCGCGAAAGGAGATAGGAAATTCTTTTTCGGTCGATTTGAGGGGCTGACCGTCAAAATCCGAGTCCGTACGAGAATTCTACAGCGATTCTAGTAAAGGGCGCTAATTAGGATTTCTAAAACGAAGGCGTGCGGCCATCAACGGTCTCCCTTCAATCTCATGAGCAAATCCTAGCCGTCCAAGGTTACCAGAAAACGCATGGTAACCTTTGACCCAAAACCCTAGTTTGGCCACGCCGAACCGCACCAAGACACGCCATGCCAACCTAGCCGCGCCACCATGCTAGCCTTCCCTATGCGGATACTAAAACGAAGGCGTGCGACAATCAACGGTCGCCCTTCAATTTCAGGAGCAAATCCTAGCCGTCTAAGGTTACCAGACAATGCATGGTAACCTTTGACCCAAAGTCTAGTTTGGCCACGCCAAGGCATGCCATGCCAATGGCCTGCCAACTTTGCCGTGCCATCATGCTGGCCTTCCCTACACAGCTATCAAAAACGGAAGCGTGCAATGATCAACGGATACCTTTCTGCTTAAGATACAAAATCTCGACCGTCGAAGGTCGCCAAGCTAGCAAGTCTCCCAAGCTCGACTTGCCAGGCAACAACCATGTTACATGTTTTCACGAAAACGTTCGAGACATCAAACCACAAACTGGGGGATCTTCTTTGGGTTTTGGTTTGGCGGTTTACAGCGTGCGACATACACTGCGCCCGTAATAAGAAAGTGTAATGAAGCAGTTAAGTAAATAGGGAAGTAATGGTGAAACGCTTTTCTTTTATGGAACATCAATTCCATGCGTTAACGGTTACCACCTCCTCCCATTTACTCACCCATTATTCCATTCCTTAATGAGACCAGAGTACGTTTCACTGCGACTTGTATAAATAGGTCTTACCTATTTCCACAAAGAAGAACAAGTTCGGTCAAGGATCAGACAACACTCAGAAAAAACGTTTGGCTAAGCTCTCCCATCTGTTAGCTTCCCATTTTCTGATACAAGTCGTGAAACCACTACTCTTCCAGAATCAACATGGTCTCAACACTTTCTTCGCTTCCCTCCCCAAAACCAACCCATTCTCCTCCTCTTTGTGACCGAAGCAAGTCTGGAACGGCCATTTCTTGGTTTAGGCCGGATTTGTACAGATTGATCTCTCGAATCTAAAGTACTCCCGTGCAGTACATTGTTTAGGGTCTAAATTCGTTTCTCACCCACACACCCGAAATTACCAAAATCGACAGAAACCATTTTCACCCTCAAACAACTACGAATTCATCAACTCATAGAAATATTGCTTGCTATCAAAGATTTTTCATAAATCAAAGCATGATTTTTCTTTGTTAAAAACGTGAATAAGTCACGTAATTTAAAAAAAAAAAAAATTAGGTGAGCTAATAACTCACGTAAATAATAATAAAAAAAAAATCTTTTTTACTCGTCTACGAAACTAGGGTCTTTTCTATTTTTGCAAAAGTCCACATATTCCAAATAAAATTTTGAAAGTTCTCAAATAAATTTTATCATGAATTCCAGGTCTTTTCAAAATTTCCTTTAACCCTAAGGATCATTATTTACCACTCTTTACGAACAAACCTACGTTCTTAAGAGTATTTGCAAAATCCATGCTTTGAAAATAAACTTGGGTTTTCATGAAAACTAATAAACAAAACTTTTACTACTGCAACTATACCATGTCTATGCAAAATTTTATGTATCTCTTCCATATTAGGGATTTTTGTTCGTTTCCTAAACTAACGAAAAACGGGCATTCATACGTTTTCTAAAAACAAATTCTTCATAAATACTACGCATGCTTGCAACTATGGGACTTTTTGTTTTGTGAACAACTCATGAATCATAGAACGAACAGTAAAAAAAAAAAGTTCACGCACCTGGTCGGTGCAGGCCGGAAACTGGCCGGACGGTCGTCGTTGATCGTCGGCGGCTGGAAAAGCCCCACGTGATTTTTCCTCCTCTCCTGCTGCACACGTGAAGATGGTGAAGGGATGAAGATGCTTGATCAGTCACAAAACTTTTTGGGGCTTCTCCCCTTTTATATTATTTTTATTTCCAAAACCTAAAATACATGGGTTTCCTCTTTGGGTTTGGGCCCACGAGCGCTAAACTGACCGAAACTGGGTTTTTTAACTGACCAAATCAGTAGCACCTCACCTCTCCGTGTCCACAAAATAACGCTCTATCACACTATTAGGATCCTTGCTAAAAAATTTGCCCGTACGTGACACCATTACAGCAAACCGAGGATTCTGAGCATACCTTTGTAGACTGAGTTCAACCACCGATCTCATCGACTGAAAATTACCATTTAATGCATTACTGCGGAACATGACTGTTCCCCACTAAGCAGGGGACTTAATGTTGATGGTGGATTTTCAACAAAGGGCAAAAACGTAAAATCATGAGGCATGTTTCGACGCGGCTTTCAGGCATGCAACGATTCATATTTTACGAAGCCATGATGAATATGTTTTTGAAAAGCCCCACTAGATGAGCAATTTGATCCCTAGCATTTCATCATGCCCTCTATGCAGAATAACATAATTGGGCGGTTCTCCATAGATTGAGAGCTTAACGCCTTCAGGACGTCGGTGACACTCACTGTTCCCTGACTGCAGGAGAGAGACCCCCCTCCACATAGAAGAATAGTTGGGCGACGGACGCCTTCAGCACGTCGGTGACACTCACCGTTCCCTGACTATGTGGAGAGACTGTGCATAGATTCAGGCGGTTCTCCGCAGATTGAGAGCAGTAACACCTTCAGGTCGTAAACAACATCCGTGACTCCCTGCCTATGCACCATTCAGAATGGATGTGATGCTTTAACTGGATAATATCTTTTCTGTAATAGATTAATTCTGCCGTGACATTCACCACTGAATTCCCAAAATGATCTATTATTGCTCCTATTCCATGGTCGAATCCACGGCCTGATCCCATGGAATGGCAATAACAATTGCTCCTATTCCATGGTCGAATCCACGGCCTGATCCCATGGAATGGCAATAACAATTGTTCCGATTCCACGATCGAATCTACGACTTGATCTCACAGAATGGCAATAAACTACCATATTATCTCATTATTCCAATTTCATGATCGAATTCACTGCTAATCTCATGGAATGGTAATAGATAATTTTATTACTCCGATTCTATGGTCGAATCCACGATCCCATGGAATGGTAATGCCTGCTTTATTATTCCAAGTTCATGGTCGAATCCACAACTGATCCTATGAATTGATAATAAATGACTACTCATTTTATTGTTCCATTTCATGAACTATTCTACACTGAATTTCATGAATTAGCAATAAATACCCAACCAACGGGCATCTGGATCATCACTGAGTAAGCCCCACAAAAATGGTGTAAGTGTACTCGGCAATGATGCACGACTGAGCACCCGGATGCACAAATGAGCATCCAAAAATATGGACAGATGAGGAATCCTACGCAAAATAGGAGAAATCAACAAATAATAATAAAATAATAAGATGCGCCCAGGGGCCGGGCCCACCGGCCGGCTGGCCATGCCTTAGACGTGGCCGGTCCCATGCCTCTTCCATTATTTTGCCCTATTTTGTTATTTTCATGAAATCATGAAAAACTCCTTCAATTTAGCAACTTTCCTTGTTTGTGCAAAACTCATGAATTCCCCATAACTTCATGGATTCATGAAATAATATTATAAAATAGGGAAAGATGTGTGGGACCGAGCAACCTAGCCGGCCGTCCATACCTAAGTCGTGGCCGGTCCCACACCTCACAATCCCTAGCTTTTTATAATACCCTAAACTCATGAAACTCCCCCGTTTCAACAAAAACTCATGGATTCTCCATAACTTCATAGATTCATGAAAAAATAATAATATAAAATTAGGGAAAGGTATGCGGGACCGGGCAACATAGCTGGCCGGCCATGCCCTAGCCATAGCCGGTCCCACACCTTGCAATCCCTAGTCTTTTATAATTATTATTTTCCTAAATTCACGAAACTCCTTGGTTTGAGCAAAAATCATGATTTCGTCATAACTTCTCAAATTTTGCTCAAATCATGAAAAACCAAATGCCAACAGGTCACACGACCGGCTAGCCTCTCACGACAATTTTAAATGTTAAAATACTCTTATTTTAATATTTACAAAATATTGATCAATTGAGCATACATGCTCATTCCAACAAAAATCAAGAATTTCAGTCAAGATGAAACTCTTCTGAAAATTCATAATGTTGCTCGAACGCACATCAGAAAATGCTGAAACTCTCAGTACGGAGACACGGATACCACGGCAACACGTGCATGCCTTCATGACCGACCAGAGTCATTCCTAGGGCTTGCACAAAGCCGGTCCCACGCGTTTTCATAATTCTGACCTAATTTGCTCAATTGCTCATATTGGGCCCAAACTCTCTTCAACCAGCCTGGGGATTGCTCAAACGACCAACAACCGGTCCCGTGACTACCAAGAGCCGGTCCCATACTCTCTTGGTTGGTCCCCATCTTTCATACCTAGGTTTTATCACCTAATGCTGAACCTAGCAATATTTCAATAAATGATGAAACAAGCATTTAATCATCATTCTATCACCAACTGTTCAACTCGGAACCCTGGTGCATGCTCACTCGAGCACTGGGCACCACGTGGACGCCCATCATCCCATGTGGTCGGTCTCTCTATCACTCATGACCTATTTTCAGCGATTCATCAACTATGATCTGAAATTAGGGTTTTGAATAAATGTTCTACGAATCATCATTCTGAGCAAGATTCAAACACTAATGAATTTATATTGATTCAAGAATCAAAGATATGAATTAATCATATAATATTTGGTAATCTACCAATATTTTAATATTTTATTAGGTCACGTTACCAATATATATTTCGTCGAATTGAGCAAAACTTGCTCAGTTGCTCAAATATTGATCCAGCTATCAATATTCAGTAATTTATCAGTAATTTTTCGAATTGAGCAATACTTGCTCAATTGCACGTCAAATTATCAATATTTAGTATTTTGTCGAAGTGAGTAATAATTGCTTAGTTGCTCGTCAAATTCTCGATATTCAGTAATTCGTCGGATTGAGCAATACTTGCTCAGTTGCTCGAATATTAATCCAACTATCAATATTTAGTAATTTATCAGTATTTCTTGCTCAGTTTCTCGAATAATCCGCATATATTCAGTAACTCATCAATATTCAACAACTCGTTGAATTTACAATATTTGCTCAGACGAGCAACATTAACATTCATGAATCGCTGAGCATTTGTCAAACATGCTCGATTTAACAAAACCTAGACTCATTGTCTAATCAGTCAACAACTGACAAACTAAATACACGTCTGTCATGCAGACTCCACGATTCGTGAGACATCAATCACGTCAAATTGGGGGATAACAACTAGGGTTTTGGTCTGGCGGCCTACAGCATGTGGATTTCATCCACGACGAGAAATGTGCGTAAGTTGTGTAAACGGTTGAAGGAGTTAGCAAAGTAGTGGGTGCACGGTCCGTCAAGTCTCCACATGACATGGAACTGACTTTACCACGATCTTCCACTTGCCCACTCTTCCACTCATGAAACCGTCACACTTACAGGGATCAATGTGTTCACAACTCTGACAATATAAATAAGTCTCTGAATCCATGATTGAGGACAACGAATGATCACTAGCTATCGACAATCATCCAGAATTTCTCGAGTAACTACTCTCAAGAATTCATCAATCCATCAGAACTTATTCGAACTCCACAGTTCACCAATTATTGCAGAAACCTTCAACACATCCACAATCCTTGATCATCATTGATCCCATACAATTCTCAGCTTCCCTCCTACGGATCAACCTATCTCCCTCTTTGCGACCGAATTGACTCTGGAACGGCCATTGACTTGGTTTAGGCCGGAGTCTTACAGATTGATCTCTCAAATCTAAGCACTTCCTTTGCAGTGCATCTGTGTGAGGTTAAGCCGTTTGCTCGGTCGAGGAGTCTCGACGACACGCTCGACTCTTCACTTTAATAAAAAACCAGCGAACTGTTTTTCCCCATCTACACTTGAACAAAATACTCAGTCAGAAAGCAAAGAATAAATAGAGCCGCGGAGTAGGAGCAACAATGAGGGGAGTGTGGCCATGTCATAGGATAACCGTCGCCACTTGGGCACGCCCCATGCTACCTAACCGGCCCTTACTCCTTCGTCGACCAATCAAGTCGCTTTAAACCTGCCACACTCCCATGACTTGGGGCTGGGCCCATACCTGCCGGCCCCAGCTTCCATCGACTAATCAGGTCGCTCTAAAGCCGCCACACTCACACCAGAAGTGTAGCCACGCCCATGCTTGGCCGGCCCCTCTCCTTCCTACCAACCAATCAGGTCACTTTAAAATACGCCACAAGCACTAGAGGTGTGGCCGCGCCTTATGTTTGGCCGGCCCCTTTTCTTCACCAATCAAGTCGCTCTAAACTCTCCACCATACATTAAAGTCCAAACGCACCCTTCCGCGCCACCATACTAACTGGCAAGCCAAACGCGCCCAGCCGCAATACCATATTAATCGGCATACCAACATGCCACTCTGCCGCAGTAACATGCCAACATGCCACACTGCCGCAGTAACATGCCAATGTGCCACAAATGACACCACTACGTGTTAATCCACTTTCTATTCATGGCCAATGCCATAACGGACTCCAATTAGGATTTCGTGATTGAAACAAAGACTTTTTAGCCGAAACCCTAATTTTTGGTCATAGTCCACAACATGCCACGAGCCACTTTAAGATTGGCCATGCCGCCAAGCCCAAACTTTGGCCACGACGCGAAATCCTAGCCTTGGCCACGCCGTCAAGCCCTAACTTTGGCCACGGCGTGAAATCCTAGCCTTGGCCATGCGACCAAGCCCTAACTTTGGCCACGGCGCCAAATCCTAGCCATGGCCACGCCGCCAAGCCCTAACTTTGGCCACATCGCCAAATCCTAGCCTTGGCCATGCCGCCAAGCCCTAACTTTGACCACGAACCCAAATCCTAGCCTTGGCCATGCGGACAAGCCCTAACTTTGGCCACGGCGCCAAATCCTAACCTTGGCCACGCCGCCAAGCCCTAACTATGGCCACGACGCCAAATCCTATCCTTGGCCATGTCGCCAAGCCCTAACTTTGGCCATGGTGCCAAATCCTAGCCTTGGCCAGGCCGCCAAGCCCTAACTTTGGCCAAGACTCCAAATCCGGCCTTGGCCACGCCGCCAAGCCCTAACTTTGGCCACGACGCCAAGCCCTAACTTTGGCCACGACGCCAAATCCTAGCCTTGGCCATGTCGCCAAGCCCTAACTTTGGCCACGGTGCCAAATCCTAGCCTTGGCCACGCCGCCAAGCCACGGGCGTGGCCATGCCACAACGCCACAGACGCGGCTATGCCACCATGCCGTAGGCGCATGCCACTACACCATGGCTATGTCGTTATGCCATTAACATGTGCCAACAGAATGTGGCCATAATCAACAGCTACCCTTCCTCATGCGATGCAATCTCAGCCATCCAAGTTCGCTACCGAGCTGACAGACTTATGGCAAGTTTTAGGCGACCAGCCGCTTAAATCTAGTGTCCATGGCTACGCCAGGCGCCACTTACACCACCGTGCCATTGGCATGCACGAGCCATGCCATCCATGCCACATTGCCACTGGCGTACACCAAAACGCCACTGCGCCATTATCAGGCGCTAACACAAGGTAGCCATAATCAACGGCTACCCTTCCTCATGAGATGCGATCTCAGCCATCGAAGTTCACCACCGAACTAATAGACTTGTGGCAAGTTTTAGGCGACCGGCCAAGACGAGCCTAATAGCATCACATGCTATTTTCCTACGACAAGCCTCTTGATTTTAACTTGCCACACGTAGCAAAATGCTACATGTTTTTCACGAAAACACTCGAGACATCAAATATGTCACAAACTGGGGGATACTCATCAGGGTATTGGTCTGGCGATTTACAACATGCGGCGTGCAATACGCCCGTTATAAGAAAGTGTCATGAAGTAGGACAATTAATGGCGGCAAGAAGTAATGGGTGTAAACAGATCCACCTCCTTCATCATGGAAGCATGGGTTTCTGGCGGTTATACGTTACTCCATTCTTCCACCACTCGATCGTTTCCACTTCCTACAAGACCAGGGTACGTTTTAATATGACTTGTATAAATAGGCTTCACCTATTTCCACCAAACAACAGGTTTTTGGTCGGCAACAACATAGTATCCAGAAATCACCAAGAACTGATAGCTTTTCACTCTGCAAGCCAGTTCTACTTTCTGATACAAGTCATAAAACAAGCCACATCTTTAGAATTAACCATTCTGGTCTCAACACTCTCTTCGCTTCCCTCCCTAAGACCAACCCTTCTCCTTCACTTTGTGACCGAAGCAAGCCTGGAATGGCCATTTCTTGGTTTAGGCCAGGATTGTACAGATTGATCTCTCGAATCAAAAGTACTCCCGTGCAGTTCATTATTTAGGGTTTAGATTCGTTCCTCATCCACGCACCCAAAATTACCAAAATCAGCAGAAACTGTTTTCACCCACAAACACCGGCGATACAGGGAATTTAGGGGTTAGCACTGATCTAGCTGTTATACCTACGGTTGGTGATAATCTGTGACTAATAAAAATTGGAAAGAACATATTGAATCATTATTTTGCAACGAAGAAGGATTCCTTGATCTAATCTCTCTTATTGATTTCAACTTAAACTTTTGATTACTTTGTTTACTTTCTTTTTGCAAACTTAAAACAAGAACCCCCCCCTCCCCCTTTTGTGACAATTAACCAACTTAAAATCTCTTGCTCCTCGTGGGAACGAACTTCACTACAATATATTACTTAGTAATTATGTGGAAAAATATTCACTAATTTGTTGTGGTTACGACACACATCGGTCTAATTATTTGTGATTCCACGATAACTTCTTCTACTACCATATAATTAAGTTATTGTGAGGTGATTGATATTTCTAGGATGCTCTTCGGGAGTATAAGACTGGATTATCAATTGGTTCCTGTTCACCTGGATTTATCAAAATACGGAGCAAAAACTTCATAGGTACTTCTATGGGAGACAGATTTATCTATCAGAATAGACTTATCCGTGGGAGACAGATTTGTTTATAAGTTTTCGACTTTGGGTCGTAGCAACTCTTAGTGGTGAGATCAGCTAAGGGAATCAAGTGCGTAGAGTCCTGCTGGGATTCAGAGGCGTAAGGAACGCGACTCTACCTTAATCGGTGTGAGACTTGGTTAGGGCTCAACTACATTCAAGTCTGAAGTTAACTTGTAGTAGGCTAGTGTCTATAGCGGCTTAATACAATGTGGTGTTCAAAACTTGGGTCCCGGGGTTTTTCTGCATTTGCGGTTTCCTCGTTAACAAAACTTCTGGTATCTATGTTATTTCTTTTCCGCATTATATTTGTTTATATAATTGAAATATAACAGGCTATACGTAGTTCAATCAATTGGTAAATCCAATCTTTGGTTGTTGGATATAAATTGATTGACACTTAGGCATTGGTCTTTGGTACCGTCCACGTTATTTCTCATATCAATCGGGATCACAGATTTCTATTTGTACGATTGCAGATTGTATTGAGAAATAGAGATATAACTCTTTGATATATTTCTTGACTGAGGTTACTTTTAAGTTAGAGATCTCGGAATTATATCGGAGTTAGTCCATATAGATTTCTGAACGAATTATTGGGTATACCCCCGCTTTTTCAATTGGTATCAGAGCAGGCAAACACGCTAAGACCTTATAAATCTGTGTTTGTAGCACTCTGACTATATAGACAGTGTTATCTCTGTAAGCGTACCGCCAGTCTTCGATGGCTCGAATAACTTATGGTGGAAAATTGCTATGCGTGCGTTTATTCAAGCACGTGATTTTTAATCATGGGTTCGTGTTGTTAATGGTTATAATCCTCCAATGGTTACAATAAATGGTGTAACTGTTCCAAAAGATATTGGTGAGTATGAGCTTGTCAAGAATCTTGTTGCAAAGAAAAATTCTGACGGTTTGAATGATATCATCCATGCCATTACCCCATATCTTCATCACCATGTGACTACGTGCACTCGGTCTAAAGATGCTTGGGATATCTTAGAAACAATATTTGAAGGGAATACCTCTGAGAAAGAAGCTAGGATCCAAAACCTAAATTCTGATTGGGAAAACCTTCGTATGGCTGATGAAGATTCATTTGATGAGTTTAATCATAAAGTGAAAAAGCGGGGGTCTAATAACCACACCCAATATTTCGTTTGGCAATCTGAATAGACAAACTCCAATATACTTTCAAGAGAATCAACTAGACAGTTAGACTCAATCTGGAGAAAAGTATATAAAAGAGTTTTATATCTTTATCTCTCAATTCAATCTGCAATCAGCAAATAGGAATTTGCGAGCCCGATTGAATATAAGAGAAACAACTTGAACGATACCAAAGACCAATGTCCACGGATCAATCAATTTCAATCAAAAACCAAAGGTTGGATTTACCAATTGATTGATTCAGCGCACAACCTATGATATTTCAATTATATAACAAAATATAATGCGAAAAAGAAATAACACAGACACCGGAATTTTGTAAACGAGGAAAACCGCAAATGCAAAAAAACCCCGGGACCTAGTCCAGATTTGAACACCACACTGTATTAAGCCGCTACTGACACTAGCCTACTACCAATAAACTTCAGACTAAACTGTAGTTAAACCCTAATCAATCTCACACTGATTCAAGGTACAGTTGCGCTCCTTACGTCTCTGATCCTAGCAGGATACTACGCACTTGATTCCCTTAGCTGATCTCACCCACAACCAAGAGTTGCTATGACCCAAAGTCGAAGACTTGATAAAAAAATTTGTCTCACATAAAAAAGTTTATAGGAATAGATAAATCTGTCTCCCACAGAAATACCTATGAGTTTTGTTCTGTCTTTTGATAAATCAAGGTGAACAGGAACCAATTGATATACCAGACTTATATTCCCGAAGAACAACCTAGAAATATCAATCACCTCACAATAATATTAATCGTATGGTAGCGAAATAAGATATTATGGAATCACAAACGATGAGACGAAGATGTTTGTAACTACTTTTTATCTTGCCTATCGGAGATTAAATCTCGAGCCAATCTTAGAGAAGATAGTACTCAAATACGATAGAAACAGCAAGATCAGATCACGCAACCACTGAGAAAATAGTTGGGCCTGGCTTCACAATCTCAATGAAGTCTTTAAGTCATTAACATGGTTTTGTGAAAAACCTAAGGTTAAAGGAGAATCGACTCTAGCTTATACAACTAGTATCACACAGTAGTGTAGATGGGGAAAAACGAGTTGCTGGTTTTTTAAGGAACCGAGGAGACGACCGTGCGGAGGAAACTCCTTGAACCGAGTGAACTGTCAAACCTCACACAGATGCACTACAAAAAGGGAGTGCTTTGAATTCGAGAGATCAATCTGTAGGACTCCGGCCTAAACCAAGACAATGGCCGTTCCAGAGTCAATTCGGTCACAAGAGAGGATAGGTCGATCTGTAGGAGAGAAGCTGAGAAATGTGTGAGATCAATGGTGATCGAAGATTATAGGTGTGTTGTATATTCTGAAATGAGATAAGTTCTGAATGATTGAATTTTCTTTGTCGAGAGTAATTGCTCAGACGTTGAGTTGTTAATCTCTTGTTGTCTGTTTGACGTAAGATTGTCTTGTTTTCAATCATGATTCAGAGACTTATTTATATTGCTAGAATTGTAAACACCTTGATCATATGAAGTGTGACAGTTGCTGGAGTCAAAGAGTGGGGAAGTGAAAATCGTGTTAAAACCAGTTGCTCATCGTGCAGAGACTTAGTTGATTTTCCATCCACTACTTTGCTAACTCCTTCAACTGATTGCACGACTTGCTCACATTCTCGTCGTGTGTATGAACACACGTGCCGTAGACCGCCAGACCAAAACCCTAGTTAATATCCCCCATGTAACATGATTGATGTCTCGTGATTGTGGAGTCTGCAAGGCAGACGTGTATTTAGTTAGTCAGTTGTTGACTTCATGGGACGATGAGTCCTTGTATTGCTGAGTCGAACGTGATTTGAAAATGTTCTGAGACTCATGAATTGAACGTGTCTGTTGAGACAGAGGTATAATCCTCACGTAAATGTTGATAGTCAAGGTGAGCAAATATTGCTCATTCGATGGATTGTTGAATATTGATAGTTGAACCAATATTCCTTAGTCTAAGCAAATATTGCTCATCTGAGCAAATGTTGCTCGTTTGATGAATTATTGGTAGCGCGACCAAAATAAAATATTAAATTAAAACACTGGCAACTGAACCAAGTATAATAATTAAAAGTGTTGATTACGGTATCAACTTAAAATTATTAGTGTTTGAATCTGGAATTATGAACCTTGGATTCGAAAACTCTAATTTCGATCAATTGCTGATCAATTGATGATTTATTGAAAATCAACCACGAAGTGAAGGAGGGACCGACTACATGGGATGATGAGTCGACCATGAGTCGACCAGATGCTCGAGTGAGCAAATACCAAAGTCTCTTGAAGACTAGTTGGTGAAAGGATGATTAAATGCTGGTTTAATCATTTATTAAAATAATGCTCGTCTGAGCCTTAGGTGATAAAACCTAATTAATTATGAAGAGATGAGGGACCGACCAAGGGGTCATGAAATCAGCCCTGGTTGGTCACGGGACCGAATGACGATCGTTTTATGAAAATTCCTAATTGTTTGGAAGAGTTTGAACCTAATGTGAACAAATTATGTCAAATGATGAAAGTATGAGGGACCGGCTTCTTGCAAGCCAAAGAGCCAACCTTGGTCGGTCAAGGTAATATGCTCATGTCACCAAAGTGTTCGTGTCTCAGTCCTGATAATTTTGATATTTTCTGATGCGCGTTTGAGCAATATTTTGAGAAAATATGAAGAAATCAAGGTTTTTGCTCAAACTGAGGAAACTTCATAAGATGAAGGAAATAATAATAATAAAATGAGGGAATCATGAAGTGTGGGACCGGATATGGCAAGGCATGGCCGGCATAAGCCCGTCCCATGACACTTTTCCTAATTTTATGTTATTTTCATGATTTTAAGGAAATATCATGAAATCAAGGAATTTGTTGAAACCAAGGGATTTCCTTGAAGTGAAGGAATTTCCATCGGATGAAGGAAACAATAATATTAATAATAGAGCGGCTCAATCCCAAAGAAGTCTTTAAACCGAGCGGCCGTAAGAGATTTCGCTTAATTAGGTTACTTTCCTCTCCGAGTAGGCGGCTCCACCAGTAACAACACAACTAGGTAGTTTTGCTGGCTCTGAGCATTAGTTTGCTCGAAATGCAAACTTTGATATTTATAGACCAAGGAACTTTGGACACCAAGGAATTTCCTAAACCGAAAATATTCTCAAGATATGCAATATATTTCCAAATTCGGTTTCCATAATTTCTGGAAATGCTTTGTCCAAATAATGACCGAAAATCTCTTAGAAAATCTCCAACTAGTAAATGCACATTACTAATTTTCATTTTCCAAAAATAAAATTAAAAAACTTAATTAAAAGATTCTCAATTTATTTTTCGATCCGGGATTCTCCTTTAGCTATTAAGGAATATCTTTGAACAATAAAAGATAAGCGTTACTGCACATGTTCAAAGTATGTCGACATCTTTACTTTGTAAATCCTCTTTCATACTTACAATCTTGGAATCGATTTGCCACACTTCCAAACAAGTTAAAAATTGGTTCATCTGACTTCCAAGAACTATGTGATTGATTATCCTATCAAATCACCAAACATGGGTTTCATGGTTCTACCAAAACAAGTTTCGGTTCTACCTCCATGTGGGTACTGGAATTAGTCACACTAGCTTTCCAAAATTCGGTTGACTAGGTACTTGTAGGATCAGAATATCGCAACACCAAGATTCTCGCGGAATCCATAAACGACACACTGCGAAGATATTGCGGGTTGGAAGTAAAAACGACGTAACGGATGACGACAGCCAAAACACGAGAAATATGTGAAGATGTAGCGAGATCGAGGAGTGTCGCGAGATTTGACATTTGTACATTTGCGAGACTTCGCAAGACATACCCGAAAATAAAGGACATCTTAGCTGTCATCCACTATGTAATGTCCTATATAAAGAGCCGAATAGGCTTACGAAGGGAGAGATCTTTTTCAAGTGTTAAGCAAGTCATTAAGAGAGAGAAAGTTTAGAGTGGTTGTCATTCTTTGGTTTATCTCCTGTTCATCTTGTAATATTTCTGGAATTTGATCAATAAAACTTATAATTGTTCATCTTAAAATGATTTGATTGTGTGAATTCTTGTGAGGGGTGTAGTGTGGGATTTCCTACAACTACATAATGGCGCTAGAAACATGGATTGATTGAAGGAAAAGATTGAAGATTGTTATCAAGGTTGTTCAAATCAAGAAAATGATAAAACAAGTGGATAAATCAATAAAAATAGAGAAATCTAACAAAAGGTTGGAGTGTAAATCGATCACAAAAACAATGATCAATGAATTCCATGAGAACGTCAGAGGGAGAATACATAAACGAGACTTTGAAGGAAAGAAAATTGTAGCAGTTGAGACGACATCACCTTTGAGAGATTGGGAAAAACAGAAAATTACGTTTACAATAGCAGAAATACCAAAAGAAAATTGGGACACACATCTCCTTTGGTAATCACAAGAATCTGAGAAAAGAAAAGGTGAACACGGCAAAAATTATGGAAGAATGGACAATAAACAGAACTTTGGTGGATACAGGGAGTTCGGTGGATGTAATGTTCTACCATACATACAAAGAAATGGGGTACAAAAATGAAGAAATGTCTCCTTCAACTTATCATATTCATGGCTTTAGCAAATCTGTAACGAAACCAAAAGGAGAAATAGAGTTGCGAATTTTACTAGGAGAAATCGAAACACGAGTAATATTCTGTGTAGTGGATATGGAATCACCATACAACATGTTGTTGGGAAGACCATGGATACATGCGATTAAAGCTGTAGCGTCGACATTACATCAATGCATTAAATTTCCTATACCAAGTGGGATTGGTGAAATTAGAGGAGATGTGGATAAAGCGAGATTATGTTATCAAATTGAAGTGAAGCAATACGAAGGACGTGCGGAAAAGCGGAAAAATCGCAGGAAAATGGCGAAGGAAGCAAAGAAAGAAGAAGAATTTAGAATTTACATGATAAAAGCAGAGGAAGGAAAAGGCATACCTGGAGAAATTTCGGAAGAAGGGAATGGACCTGCGAAGGAGATAAAAGAACCGACACCTATGTGAGAACACGAGGCCGCTTACACTGCGCGGAACCAACAAAGGAAGTGAATGTTGGGACCAAAGAAGCACCCAAAATACTAAAAATTGGAACTAAGATGGAGGAGGATGAGGAAGAAAGAACTGTTAATCTGCTGCGAGAATATAAAGACATTTTCGCATGGGATATGGATGAGATACCGGGAATAGATCCGTCTGTGGCATGTCATAAATTGGAGATTGATAAAAATGTAAGGCCATTCAAACAAAGAATCAGAAAATCGCAACAACATATCATCCTCAAATAGAAGAAGAGTTCTGAGAAGATGCTTGATGCAGGAATTATAAGACAAGCAAAATATCCTAATGGATAGCAAACATGGTAGTAGTTCCAAAGAAGAATAAAGGGATAAGAATATGTATAGATTTCACTGATCTAAATAAAGCTTGCCCAAAAGATAGTTTTCCATTACCAGATATCCCACAATTGGTAGAATCGGCAGCAGGGAATGATAGAATATCTTCTTTATATGGATACAAAGGATATAATCAAATCCCTCTCGCTGAAGAAGATCAAGAACACACTTTGCTTTTTTTTCGCCCCAAGAGGATTATATTGTTATACAAAAATGTCATTTGGTTTGCGAAATGCTGGAGCAACATACCAAAGAATGGTAGAGAAAGTGTTTGCGAATTGGATACATAAGACACTAGAGGTGTATGTGGATGACATGTTAATAAAAAGTAAAGAAGCAAAAAATCATATCCAAGATCTGAGAGAAATCTTTGAACAAATGAGACAGTTTAACATCAAAGTAAATCCAGAGAAGTGTATTTTTGGGGTTGCGTCAGGGAAATTTTTAGGCTACATTGTATCAAAAGAGGGTATACAAGTTGATCCGGCAAAGGTGCAAGCAGTTCGCGACATGCCAACTCCAGCAACAATAAAAGATGTACAGAAGTTAAACGGACTCTTAGCTTCACTAGGGAGATTTGTTTCGCGATCATTAGATAAATGCAAACACTTTTTCAACATACTCAAAAAGGGGACAAAATTTAAATGGACGGATGAATGCGAGAAAGCCCTGCAAGGAATAAAAGATTATCCGATGAATATATCTATTTTGCAAAAAGAAGAACCAGGAGAAGAACTATTACTATATCTTGTGACAACATCGCACGCATTAAGTGCTGTGTTGTTGCGAGTAGATGCAGGAATTGAGAAACCAATCTATTACATCAGTAAAACCTTCAATGCCGCAGAGAAAAATTATTCAAAAATCGAAAAGTTAATTTTGGCGCTAGTTTATGCAGCATTCAAACTTCCATATATTTTCAAGCACATACAGTAAAGGTATTGACAAAGGTACCCATTGAATCAGTAATGAAGAATTCAAAAAGATCAGCCAGAGTTGAGAGATGGAATGCACAAATAGGACACTTCAAAATCAAGTACGAAGTACTATCTTCACCCAAATCACAAGTTGTCGCGGAATTTTTAGCAGAATTTCCTTTAGAAGATGATGAAGCAGTGGAAGAAATGATGGATATAGAAGAAGAATATGGAAACCCAAAGGACCTACTGACAGAGCCAGATAGATGGGAAGTGTTGGTAGATGGATCATCAAATGGAGAAGGTAACGGAATTGGAATTGTTTTGATTTCGCCAGAGGGCACAAAAATGGCTTTTTCCTTCAGACTGGAGTTTACATCCACCAATAATGAAACGGAATATGAAGCTGTAATACATGCTTTGAAATTCGTAATAGAAATGCAGTTGGAAAATGTGAGAATCACCAGTGACTCGCAGCTAGTCATTCGACAAATAAAAGGAGAATACACTATAAATGAACCATCTTTAAAGAAATACAAGAAACTTGTTGGAGAACTGTCAGCGAAAATCCCAAAAATAAAATGGAGACACATATCAAGAAAAGATAATAGACTCGCAGATGCTTTTGCTTTTATCTCAAGTATGATGACGGATCCAACCGCGAGATGCATAAAGATACAGACACTTTTATCACCGTCGATCAATAAGGAAGAAGAAGTGGATGTAGACGTGATGATCATAGAAGATGGGGAGCAAACACTTGTTATTGAAGATTGGAGAGCCGAACTTCATGCATATTTGATGAGAGGAGAAACACCGAGAAATAGACTGGAGACGCACAAATTAAAAAGCCGTGCTATAAATTATGAACTAAGAGATGGGATACTATACCTGAGATCTTTTAATGGACCTTCACTCAGGTGTTTGACACAAGAAGAAGGAGAAGCAGTATTAAAGATGTTGCATAATGGGGATGATGGAAATCATAGCGGCGGAAGATCTTTGGCATACAGAGCGAAAATACAAGGCTATTACTGGCCATATATGCATGAAGATGCGAAACGTGTATCAAGACGTTGCGAAGACTGCCAAAGGCATGGAAAGAAAATACATGCACCTGGAGCACTATTAACATCTTCAACAAATGTGTGGCCCTTTGGAAAATGGGGTTTAAATATTGTTGGACCATTTTTACCAGGGTCTGGACAAAGAAGATATCTGATTGTCGCTACGGACTATTTCACAAAATGGGCAGAAGTAAAGGCAGTACAACACATTCGCGACAAAGATATTTTTACATTCATATTTGAGAATATCATATGCAGATTTGGAATTCCCGCACAATTGGTATCTAATAATGGGAAGCAGTTCGAAGGACATAATATAGAATTGTTACTAAATGCATTTAAGATAAAATGTGGAAAGTCAACCCCATTATACCCTCAGGCAAATGAGCAGGCAGAAGCAACAAATAAGACAATCGCAGATATATTGAAGAAGAAATTAGAAGGGTACAATAAAGCATGGTGCGAACAGGTACATAATGCAGTATGGGCTTACAACACAACCAGGGCGAGAAGCCACGGGAATGTCACCTTTCTGTTTAACATATGGGGTTGAGGATGTGCTACCAACAGAAGTTGTTATCCCAACAACAATGAGAGAAGCTTGGGAGAAAAATCTTAGTGCGGGTATTATTCTAACTAAACTGGATGAATTAGAAGAAAAAAAGAAAGGGCTTTGCAGCTGTTTATGGGTAAAAATCGTTTCTGCCGATTTCGGTAAATTCGGTAGATGAGTGAGAAACTAGTTCAAACCCTAAACAAATGTGCTGCACGTGAGCACTTTATAGATTCGAGAGATCAATCTGTACAAGTCCGGCCTAAACCAAGAAATGGCCATTCCCGGACTTGCTTCGGTCACAAAGTGGAGGAGAAGGGTTGATTTGGGGAGGGAAGCAAAGAAAGGTGTTGAGGAGAGTAGTATCTCGACTTGTATCGAAAAGTGAAAGCTTAGGAAGCTTGCAAGAGATGAAAGCTTTTGGAGAGCTTGCAAAGTTGCCTTTACGTGAGTGTAAGTGTAGTATATTTCTCCTGACCGAGACTTGTTGTCTGGTGGAAATAGGTAAGACCTATTTATACAAGTCGAGATTGAAACGTACCCTGGCCTCATGAAGGAAGAGAGTAAAGGGTGAAATAATGGGAGGAGGTGGTAACCGCATGGTTTAATGGGTGAAAACGTTTTTCACCATTATTTCCTCTTTTATTTGACCGCTTTATTCCTATTCACGCTTTCTTAATGTGAGCGTAGTGTACGCCGCATCTCAGTGACCGCCAAACCAAAACCCTAAAGAAGCATCCCCCAGTTTTGTGTTGATATCTCGTTGGTTGCGCCTTGAGTGCAAGTGGTGCTTTGCTCTCGGCGCGTGTGGCATGTGCCAATGGCATGTGCGGAATGCCTTGGTGGTAGGTTGCATGGTTTGCAAGTTAGGCTACCAGCGTGTGTGTTTGGCATGTGCCAATGGCACGTACGGCCATGTTGACCTAGTTGCAAGTCTTGCAAGCTTAGGGCGCTATATTTGGCGTGTGCCAATGGCATAGCGACTTGGAATATGGCTTGCGGCACGTATTGGCATGTGCCAATGGCATGTGCGGCCATGTTGACCTAGTTGCAAGTCTTGCAAGCCTAGGGCGCTATATTTGGCGTGTGCCAATGGCATAGCGACTTGGAATATGGCTTGCGGCACGTATTGGCATGTGCCAATGGCATGTGCGGCCATGTTGACCTAGTTGCAAGTCTTGCAAGCCTAGGGCGCTACATTTGGCGTGTGCCAATGGCATAGCGACTTGGAATATGGCTTGCGGCACGTATTGGCATGTGCCAATGGCATGTGCCCATGTTGACCTAGTTGCAAGTCTTGCAAGCCTAGGGCGCTACATTTGGCGTGTGCCAATGGCATAGCGACTTGGAATATGGCTTGCGGCACGTATTGGCATGTGCCAATAGCATGTGCGGCCATGTTGACCTAATTGCAAGTCTTGCATGCCTAGGGCGCTACATTTGGCGTGTGCCAATGGCATAGCGACTTGGAATATGGCTTGCGGCACGTATTGGCATGTGCCAATGGCATGTGCGGCCATGTTGACCTAGTTGCAAGTCTTGCAAGCCTAGGGCGCTACATTTGGCGTGTGCCAATGGCATAGCGACTTGGAATATGGCTTGCGGCACGTATTGGCATGTGCCAATGGCATGTGCGGCCATGTTGACCTAGTTGCAAGTCTTGCAAGCCTAGGGCGCTATATTTGGCGTGTGCCAAAGGCATAGCGGCTTGGAGATTTGGCATTGTTGCTATGTTGTGCAGTATGCGGCTTGGTTTGGCATTGTTGCCAATGATGCGCAGTATGCGGCTTGGTTTGGCATTGCTGCCATGGTGCGCAGAGTACGGCTTGGTTTGGTATTGCTGCCATGGTGCGCAGAGTGCGGCTTGGTTTGGCATTGCTGCCATGGTGCGCAGAGTGCGGATCGGTTTGGCATTGCTGCCATGGTGCGCAGAGTGCGGCTTGGTTTGGCATGGTTGCCATGATGCGCAGAGTGCGGCTTGGTTTGGCATTGCTGCCATGGTGCGCAGAGTGCGGCTTGGTTTGGCATGGTTGCCATGATGCGCAGAGTGCGGCTTGGTTTTGGAATTAGGGTTCTGTGTTGAAAACCCTAATCTGGTATTTTGAAAAATACCCCTATTAATTATTTACACCTGAGTTAAATGCTCTTAGTTAACGTGTTGCGGGTAACACTAGGTCATGGGGTTTTACGATTTTACCCTTGTCTAAAAACCACCATCAACATTAAGTCCCCCGCTTAGCTCGGAACAGGGGGCTTTGTTGCGAGGTAAGCATAAGATGGTGACAAACCGTTAACACAAAACGTAAGGAAAATTGAAGGAGGCTTGTCTGACCTTTATAAATGGGATTTGGAATCCTTGCCTCTGGTAGTTTTGCACAAATCGGGAGGCTAGCACAATTGGTGGGGCCGGTGCAGCTTGGGCGACGTTGGGAAATTGACGCGAGTTTAGGAAACTGAGCGTGCTAGGCGGGGTGGGACCGGCGCAAGGTGGGGAAGCTGTGCGTGCTTGCTGGTGAGACCGGCGCAAGGTGTGGAAGCTGTGCTTGCTTGCAGGCGTGACTTGGGCGGTCATTGGGAAGTCGGTGCAATTGGTGGGGCCGATGCAGCTTGGGCGACATTGGGAAGTTGGGCGAGTTGGGAAACTGAGCGTGCTAGCTGGTGGGACCGGCGCAAGGTGGGGAAGCTGTGCGTGCTTGCTGGTGAGGCCGGCGCAAGGTGTGGAAGCTGTGCGTGCTTGCAGGCGTGACTTGGGCGGTCATTGGGAAGTCGGTGCAATTGGTGGGGCCGATGCAGCTTGGGCGACATTGGGAAGTTTGGCGAGTTGGGAAACTGAGCGTGCTAGATGGTGGGACCGGCGCAAGGTAGGGTAGCTGAGCGTGCTTGCTGGCGGGACCGGCGCAACTTGGGCGGCATTGGGCGTTCTTGTGAGCCCGCACGATTTTGGTAAAGGGAAATCCTTCCCTATTTCAGAATCTTCTTGCCCACATATATATAAAATCCCTTTCTCTCATCTTGCACCTTATTCCTTTCATCCTTTCCTACTAGTGGCAGAGTCACAAAGAAAAACCAGCTTCCAGGTATGTCTTCCAGTACTTCTCTTGTTTCCCTTTTTATGTAGGTGTAAACCCTAAGAGTGGGCATTTATATATTGCGCATATAATTTCTTGGCGTGTCTCTTGTAGAAAATATTGTATGTATGCGCCCAAGGGAAATATTGCATATATTATTCGAACCCGTAGGAAAGTGCTCCATATATAATTTTGAACCCGAAGAAGGATATTGCAGACGCACTTGAGCCCGTATAAAATACTTTACGTATAATTCTAACCACGAAGCAAATCTTTGCGTGTGCGATTTCGAACCCGTAGAGAATACTTGTATATGAATCCCGAAGAAGAATATTGTATATGTGCTTCATATGACTTCGAACCCGTAGGAAATATCGCATATATGAATTTTCGGTCCCGAAAGAAATATCACGCGTGCAATTTTTGAACCCGTAGAAAAATGCTCCATATATAATTCTCAACCCGAAGAATGATACCGCATGTGCGCTTTTGAGCCCGATAAAGAATACGCCCTTTCTCTTTTTTTTTTTTTTTTTTTTGTATTTCGAGTTTTCCTTTGTTGGGCGCGGTTATGTGTCGGGAGATAATTTTGTCTTTCTCCGTGTGCGAGATATCTTGTTACTAAGTTGTTATGAAGAAATCCGGTAAGATGTTACCCGAAAAGAATTTCGCCTCATCGAAAGATGTCCATAGTTCCAAACCAAACACGGATGATGAATTCTTCGTCAAAAACTTGCCTCTGCTCGGAAGAATCACCCGGGTTTCGTGCCAATTTTGTTAACCGGTGGTGAAGATGAAAAGAAGACACGTTCGGTTCGCCCGAGAGAACACCATACGGTTCTGTCTTCATAAAGGGTATATTCCTCTTCCAATATTGATTTCGGGATGTGCCAAAGCCCATTGCGTTCTTTTGATAGATGGGTTGAGTTCATGGTGCTTTGTTTCAAGGGAAAGGATGGTCTTTGGAAGGGCGCAAGATGTTAGCGCTGGAAGGATGCAAATTGTTAGCACAGAGTGTGGTACTGTGGCTAGCATGCGCGTGCGGCATGTGTGCCTGGTATGTGCGTCCGGTAAGCGTGTCTGGTAAGCACGTCTAGTAAGCGCATCTGGCAAGTGCTTCTTTTCTTTCTTCTTCTCGTTTCTTCTTTTGAAAAATGTCTAACTCAAGTTCGCGGGAGGAATCCGGTTCGGAGGATGATTACGGGGTAGAGCCACACGAAAACTTGCCTTTGGTGACCACCGCTGGTGACTTGGAGATGGGCGTTAGCCAATTGCCGAGCACAGATGTGGCTCAAACGGCGGATGATTCTCTGATGGTTGCTGCCGTAGACATGGAAGAAGACCCTTTGCGAGTCGTGAGGCCAGTGCGGCGCCTTTTTGATCCTCCGTACTTGGTTCCTTATCCAGGCCATGTGCTAGTTGGCGGCTTCAGCGTGCCGGCTAAGCACGAGGCGTTGTACACCAGAATCTGGGAGAAGTACAGACATATGGCCACAACCAAGAAAGTCACTAGTCGATTTGTACTGGTTAAGCGTGTGGAATAGGCTTTATCTTCCATCGAGGATATGCGTGAGGTGGCTGGTCACACCGTTTCTGAAGACGTTATTGCCGACTGGGAGCACCATCGCGACGTGTGCGTAGAAAAGGAGTTCAACACTTCGTGGTTTGTCGAAGGCCTTCTTTGAGATCCAAAAGTTGAAAGATGCAGCAATCGAAAGCCTTTCCTCCGAGGAGATTGCACGACAGGAGGTGGAACTCGAAAAGCTTTCCAAGATGTTGACTATAAAGAGAGCGGCTCTTGAAGATGCAAAGTTGACTTTTTCCAAGAAGAGCGGACTTCATTGGATGATTTTCCTTGAACGTTTCTCTGTTGATCTTTCATTTAGGTTCTTCTTTTTTTTTTTGAAAGACATATTGGATGTCTGGTTCAAAGCTTGACCTTTGATAAACATCTAGTAGCTTTTTTGGGTGTTGGATTATTTCTGGGATGAATGGTTTTGATAAAAATGACTCTGATTATGTTTTTGGAAAGGAATATTGCTTCTATGAGAGTGTGTGCTAGCAATTGGCACAAGACTCAAAGATATGACGGTTTTATTAGGAACCTAAAAATAGATCGTATATCTTGCGCAGATCTAAATTTACTCACTTCATAGGTTTTGTGAACACGCCCCTCTCCGTGTAAAAGGCGGCTTTGTTTGGTAGCATCGTCGCAAGTCCCCAATCGTTGATAGCATCTTCGGCGAGTCCCCAGTTTTCTCGTGTAGTTTTTGCAACTGGTAACCGGGTCGTCTGGTAGTTGAGTCGGATCGAGTGGTAGCATCTTCGGCAAGTCCCCAGTTTCTTGTGTAGTTTTACGACTAGTAACCGGGTTATCTGGTAGTTGCGTCGGATTGAGTCGCCTTCCCCCACCATCTTGACATCTGGGTCGAAGAACGAGATCGACATCGACATTGTAGCCGATAGATCAATCCTCCCGCCGTGGTCGCCAATTGTTTATGGGTAAAAATCGTTTCGCCGATTTCGGTAAATTCGGTAGATGAGTGAGAAACTGGTTCAAACCCTAAACAAATGTGCTTTTGCACGTGAGCACTTTATAGATTCGAGAGATCAATCTGTACAAGTCCGGCCTAAACCAAGAAATGGCCGTTCCGGACTTGCTTCGGTCACAAAGTGGAGGAGAAGGGTTGATTTGGGGAGGGAAGCAAAGAAAGGTGTTGAGGAGAGTAGTATCTCGACTTGTATCGAAGAAAGTGAAAGCTTAGGAAGCTTGCAAGAGATGAAAGCTTTTGGAGAGCTTGCAAAGTTGCCTTTAGAGTGTAAGTGTAGTATATTTCTCCCGACCGAGACTTGTTGTCCGGTGGAAATAGGTAAGACCTATTTATACAAGTCGAGATTGAAACGTACCACGGCCTCATGAAGGAAGAGAGTAAAGGGTGAAATAATGGGAGGAGGTGGTAACCGCATGGTTTAATGGGTGAAAACGTTTTTCACCATTATTTCCTCTTTTATTTGACCGCTTTATTCCTATTCACGCTTTCTTAATGTGAGCGTAGTGTACGCTGCATCTTTGTGACCGCCAAACCAAAACCCTAAAGAAGCATCCCCCGCTTTGTGTTGATATCTCGTTGGTTGCGCCTTGAGTGCAAGTGGTGCTGCTCTCTTGCGCGTGTGGCATGTGCCAATGGCATGTGCGGAATGCCTTGGTGGTAGGTTGCATGGTTTGCAAGTTAGGCTACCAGCGTGTGTGTTTGGCATGTGCCAATGGCATGTGCGGAATGCCTTGGTGGTAGGTTGCATGGTTTGCAAGTTAGGCTACCAGCGTGTGTGTTTGGCATGTGCCAATGGCACGTACGGCCATGTTGACCTAGTTGCAAGTCTTGCAAGCTTAGGGCGCTATATTTGGCGTGTGCCAATGGCATAGCGACTTGGAATATGGCTTGCGACACGTATTGGCATGTGCCAATGGCATGTGCGGCCATGTTGACCTAGTTGCAAGTCTTGCAAGCCTAGGGCGCTATATTTGGCGTGTGCCAATGGCATAGCGACTTGGAATATGGCTTGCGGCACGTATTGGCATGTGCCAATGGCATGTGCGGCCATGTTGACCTAGTTGCAAGTCTTGCAAGCCTAGGGCGCTACATTTGGCGTGTGCCAATGGCATAGCGACTTGGAATATGGCTTGCGGCACGTATTGGCATGTGCCAATGGCATGTGCGGCCATGTTGACCTAGTTGCAAGTCTTGCAAGCCTAGGGCGCTATATTTTGCGTGTGCCAATGGCATAACGACTTGGAATATGGCTTGCGGCACGTATTGGCATGTGCCAATGGCATGTGCGGCCATGTTGACCTAGTTGCAAGTCTTGCAAGCCTAGGGCGCTACATTTGGCGTGTGCCAATGGCATAGCGACTTGGAATATGGCTTGCGGCACGTATTGGCATGTGCCAATGGCATGTGCGGCCATGTTGACCTAGTTGCAAGTCTTGCAAGCCTAGGGCGCTACATTTGGCGTGTGCCAATGGCATAGCGACTTGGAATATGGCTTGCGGCACGTATTGGCATGTGCCAATGGCATGTGCGGCCATGTTGACCTAGTTGCAAGTCTTGCAAGCCTAGGGCGCTACATTTGGCGTGTGCCAATGGCATAGCGACTTGGAATATGGCTTGCGGCACGTATTGGCATGTGCCAATGGCATGTGCGGCCATGTTGACCTAGTTGCAAGTCTTGCAAGCCTAGGGCGCTATATTTGGCGTGTGCCAATGGCATAGCGACTTGGAATATGGCTTGCGGCACGTATTGGCATGTGCCAATGGCATGTGCGGCCATGTTGACCTAGTTGCAAGTCTTGCAAGCCTAGGGCGCTACATTTGGCGTGTGCCAATGGCATAGCGACTTGTAATATGGCTTGCGGCACGTATTGGCATGTGCCAATGGCATGTGCGGACATGTTGACCTAGTTGCAAGTCTTGCAAGCCTAGGGCGCTATATTTGGCGTGTGCCAATGGCATAACGGCTTGGAGATTTGGCATTGTTGCTATGTTGTGCAGTATGCGGCTTGGTTTGGCATTGTTGCCAATGATGTGCAGTATGCGGCTTGGTTTGGCATTGCTGCCCTGGTGCGCAGAGTGCGGCTTGGTTTGGTATTGCTGCCATGGTGCGCAGAGTGCGGCTTGGTTTGGCATTGCTTTGCCATGGTGCGCAGAGTGCGGCTCGGTTTGGCACTGCTGCCATGGTGCGCAGAGTGCGGCTTGGTTTGGCATGGTTGCCATGATGCGCAGAGTGCGGCTTGGTTTGGCATTGCTGCCATGGTGCACAGAGTGCGGCTTGGTTTGGCATGGTTGCCATGATGCGCAGAGTGCGGCTTGGTTTTGGAATTAGGGTTCTGTGTTGAAAACCCTAATCTGGTATTTTGAAAAAATACCCATATTAATTATTTACACCTGAGTTAAATGCTCTTAGTTAACGTGTTGCGGGTAACACTAGGTCATGGGGTTTTACGATTTTACCCTTGTCTAAAAACCACCATCAACAGCAGCATATGGAAAATTACCAGCGAAGATTAGCCCGAGAATATAATAAACGAGTTAAAACACGCGAATTTCAACCAGGCGATTTGGTGCTGCGAGAAACACCGATATATCAGCGAGAAAGTGGTGGAAAGCTTGCGAAAAAATGGGATGGACCTTATATCATCAAGGAGATAGTAGGAACAGGGGCATATAGATTGATGGACCCTGAGGGTAGAGATGTGGGACGCAGACTTGATAAACCATGGAATAGGCTATACTTAAAGAGATATTACCCATAAAAATTATGGTGAAGAAGTAGAATGCAGAATGGTACATGATTGAGGCAATAAGAATTAAATATTTCATTTTTATTATCGAAAAACATGCGAATATTTCGCACAGAAAACGACAAAAAATTATCAAAGATCGGCGAAATTACAAAAGAGCTTACATATACAGAAGAATCAACAAAATAATCAGAAAGTGGCGAACTTACTATGGCGTACACCCTAGTTCGCGAACACAATTTCGCAAGAGGCAAAAGAACCTAAAGTGCGTCATAGTAGGGGGTACCTATTAAATATAAAGCAAAATTGACAAAATACTCAGAATGGGACGAACCTTCATGGCGTACACCCTAGTTCGCGAATAAAATTTCGTAAGAGGCAAAGTACCTAAAGTACGTCATGTAAGGGGGTATCTCAACGTGGCTCGGGGAAAAGGTTACACCGCCCCGGAACCCGAGTCATGGAGATTGGGGGTAATAAAACCCATACGGGAGAGGTACCTTGGATTTTCAATCTAAGCTAGTGACTTAGATTGGACGACCGGTGTCTCTTCTAAGGAGTCGCATTTGACCAAGGCACCGAGGTACACGGTTGAGCCAAGGGTGCAGGGGCATTTGAAGTGTCTCGACCATTCTTGGCAAGTCTCGGCTTATCTTTCGGCCCGAAGAAAACTCCACTTAGGGTGCGATCTCGTAACCATAAGCCCTATAGGCAAAAGGGATAAGAGGTCACGAAAACAACTGGTTGTTGTTAAGACCGGATGGGAGGAGCTAGCCTTGTATGGCGAAGTACGCCTCCTTGAAGGGGCAACCGGGGGAAGATAAGGGCGGCACCCTCCATTAGGGAGCCGATAGTGTCAAAAAGACGTAAATGTCATGAGGCTTCTTACTCACGGGAGTATCAAGACTTGTCATATTTATGCAACAATCCTGAAGAGGCAAAAATACAAAAGAGTAGATAAGACGAGATCAATGGGTCCTTACATGCAAATGTAAAGACGTCATGCGATTTCGTCGCAAAGACCGCGGGGGAAGATAAGGGCGGCACCCTCCATTAGGGAGCTGATAGTGTCAAAAAAGACGTAAATGTCATGAGGCTTCTTACTCACGGGAGTATCAAGACTTGTCATATTTATGCAACAATCCTGAAGAGGCAAAAATACAAAAGAGTAGATAAGACGAGATCAATGGGTCCTTACATGCAAATGTAAAGACGTCCTGCGATTTCGTCGCAAAGACCGCGGGGGAAGATAAGGGCGGCACCCTCCATTAGGGAGCTGATAGTGTCAAAAAAGACGTAAATGTCATGAGGCTTCTTACTCACGGGAGTATCAAGACTTGTCATATTTATGCAACAATCCTGAAGAGGCAAAAATACAAAAGAGTAGATAAGACGAGATCAATGGGTCCTTACATGCAAATGTAAAGACGTCCTGCGATTTCGTCGCAAAGACCGCAATGTCATGGGGCTTTATGATCGCAAGGATATTTAGGCCTGTCATATTGTCGCAAGAAAAATATCATGCAGAGGCAATAATACTAAAGAAATGATAAGACAAGATCAATGGGTCATTACATGAAAGTGTAAAGACGTCCTGCGATTTTGTCGCAATAATGAGAGGTGGCAAAATAAGACCTTTAACTAGGAAGGCAAAATAAGACCACACAAGAGAAATGATAAGGCAAGATCAATGGGTCATCACATGAAAATGTAAGGACGTCCTGCGATCTTGTCGCAATGAAAAAATTCACATAAACAGTTTGAATATAGATGACAGAGATCTTTTATCGCAAAAAAGATAATGGAAAACAAGATGGGAATTGTTAAACATCAAAGATTGTCTTCAATGCAAGAAAGAAGAATAATAAACGAGTAAATACATCTCAAAAGTGAATGAAGTACATAAAGAAGTAACAATGCAAGAAGTAAAATTACAAGAGAAGTTCAATTCTCAATATCAATTTTTTCGCCAGAAGGAGATACTGGATGTTCTTCAACAATTTTGTTAGCCTCAACCAACTTCCGTGCTTTCGCCAAATTTTGCATTCTCGCCAGACCCTTCTTCAACTAAATTCTTATTGACGGCTTCATTAGGTGGAATCACCTCTTCATCTGCGGAATCTTCGCCACTTTCATAATCATAATCACTATCAGGAGGGTTAGGAACTTCATCATCACCTACTTCCAGAGGTTCGACACATACAAGATCAAGAGATTTGGATAATAAGACATCATTCACAAGAACTTCAGCTTTGAGGTGAAATTGGCGAAGGAGTGCTTTCTGATGATTCCTACTCTCTATATCTTTAGAGTAAGTGAGATAGTCGAATCTTCTTTCTGCCCGATCACGAGAACGAGCAAGAGAAGCAGCGAGCAGTCCATTTTCTTTGCGAATTTTGGCATAGTCAGATTTCAAAGTGGAAATAGAGGAGTGAAGATTTTTCTCGGATTCCGCAAAAATAAAGAGTATAGAAAATAATTCAGATATTTCTCGAATACGCAAGGAAAATACCATAAATTCCAGAAAATAAATTGATTAAGGTAGTCAAATATCATGACTACCTTCCTTTTGCGAAATAAGATGTTGGGTTAAAGCCAAACAACTATTCTCCAAATGATTCATGGCACTGTCAAAATTATCTCCAACCAAACCTCTTAGTCGAGATCGCAAGCTTTTTTCGTTAGAAACAAGTAAGGCGTTTTCCTTCGCAAGAGAAGAGTGGGATTCTTCTAACTTGGAGTATTGATCCTTGAGTTGGCTTGTTTTTACACTTAAAGTTATTCTACCTTGGATAAGTTTATCCCTCTCAACAGTAACTTCTTCGAGTTTACTTCTCAGCGAACAGAGAGATCGTTCTTGTTCTTTACATATATTTTGACAGACGTCAAGTTGTTGCGAGGAAATCGCCACCTTATTTAACAGAGCTCGCTTCTCTTGAGAAAGAGTTCCATTTTCATCTGATAAATTTTCCAACTCCAAATTAGCTGTAGTTAAAGAGTAAGAGAGGCGAGATAATTCGCTACTTCATGAGCCCTGCTTCTGAACTAAGTCAGCATTTTCTTTAGAAAGATTATCTATTTGATCAACAGAATATGTATGAAGATTATCTAATTGGTTATATTGCTCCATCCAAACGTCTCTATCTATTTGTAGGACCAGAATATCGCGACATCAATACGTCGCGAGATCAATTAACGACAACATTGCGAAGGTATCGCAGATGAGTAATATAAATGACGCAATGAATGACGACAGCCAAAACACGAGAAATATGTGAAGACCTAGCGAGATCTAGGAGAGTTGCGAGATTATATATTTGTATACTTGCGATATTTCGCAAGTCATTCCCGAAAATAAAGGACAGCTTAGCTGTCATCCATTATGTAATACCCTATATAAAGAGTTGAACAGGTTTGTTGAGAGGGAGATCTTTTTTCGAGTGTTGGGCAAGTCATTAAGAGAGAGAAAGTTTAGAGTGATTGTAATTCTTTAACTAATTTCCATTTCATCTTGTAAACATTTTAAGAGTTTAATCAATAAAAATTACAATTGTTCATCCTAAAAATGATTTGATAGTATAGATTCTTGTGAGGGGTGTAGTGTAGGATTTCATGCAACTACATATTGGCGCTAGAAACAGGGAGAGAGTGAAGATTGACACCGTGATTTGAAAGAATTTGGAGTAATAGGGAAGGAATTTCATATAATTTTCAACAACTTACTGAAATTGAGAAATGGCTAGAAGAAGATATGCATCAGAACAACCAACAACTGTTAGAAGGAGTAGGAGACTTGCTGGTGAAAGGAGAAATGAAATGGGGGAATCCTCAAGAATAAATATAAGAAATAACGAAGAGAATCAAATTCAATCACCAATTCAACCAGTACTGAATAGAACTGTGGATTATGATAGAGTAAGCGTGCATACTTGGAGATCGGACTCCGTGGACGAAAGGGGAGAAGAACGATAATTGGTAAACATTGGACAAGAGGAGAGAGACCGAGAATGGATTGGAGAAATAATTCATGGAAATGAAGAGATCGCAGCATTAGAGGCATTGAGACAAACAATACATGAAGAAAGGCGATTAGAGGCAGAGGAACGTGCAAATTTGACAAGACAAAATCATGAATTGAGGATGGAAAACATGAGATTACAAAATGAAGGTCGAGAAGCACTACAAGGTCAAGCTCAAGATCAGTTAGAGAGGAAATAAAGAGAACTTTACCTATAGAAAATGCTGATGAAGAAAATCGAGAGGAAGCGCAAAATCCAAGCGTAGAACATTGCGAGAGAAGAGAAATGATGGAAGATCGTTATATCCCACATCCCGAGACTCTTCAAAATGGGCGAAATGATAGAAATCAAGGAAATAGGCAGCGTCAGGGGCGGAATAATCCAGTTGATGAAGAAAATCAGGAAGAAGGAAGAAGAATATTGAATGGGAGAGAAGCACAGAGGAAGCAAAAAGAGATTGAAGATGAAATTGAAAGACACTATGCTGAACAAGCACGTCTAGCATGCGAGAGGGAAAGATTAAGAACAGAAATGGAAGCACAGGAATTGGAAGAAGCAATTCGCCAGAATAATCATGATAATCGAGAAAGAAGGCGAGAACAAAATCGCAACAATGGTAATATCAATGAAGAATATGAAAGAGTACAAAGGAGAACCGATAGGCGGCAAAGAAGAGAAAATGATAGATATAACGGTGTGCGAATTCGTAAAAGAGATGAAAGAGAAGATCGCATAGAAAGACGAGAAGAGAATGATGAACAAGAAAGTCAAAGCAGACATGAACGCAGGAGAAGAGAGGCGGAACTAAAAAGGCCAGTAGATTCAAATTCTGATGTAAATTAACAAATCTTGAGAGAATTAGCAGAAATAGAGGAATGCTGAACAGTAAAAAGGGAGGAGGAAAGAGACAATTGGATGAGGCCATCGAGGAAGCTGCGAAAACTCCATTTACACAAGAAGTACAACTAGGAGGAATACCCCCAAAGTGTAATTTACCTGCGTTAACCAGCTTTTTTGATGGAACAACTTGTGCAATACAACACATCAAAGCTTATGTGAGGTGTATGTTGCAATGGGAAAATCATGATGCTATATTGTGCAAGTATTTTGCATCAAGTTTGACAGGAGAAGCGTTGAAATGGTTTGAAGGTTTACCAAGAAATACAATCACATCATTCAACCATTTACAAGCTACATTTTTAGGGGCGTACATAAGTAATAATTCCTCGCGACCGGGTATTGAAGATGTATTTGGGTTAAAACAAAGGGTTGGCGAAAGTTTGAAACATATGACCGTGAGGTGGAAGACAATGTGTAGCGATATGGTTGGTCGTGTGGATGAGAGATATCTCATTTTATCATTCATTAACGCTATGTTCATAACCAAACTGTTATACATTCAGGTTTTTAGAATCAAGAATACAATCACAATGACTGAGTTGCGAGAACTTCAGGAGGAGTACATTGCTCTAGAGGAAAAGCAAAATGAGATGGAATCATACCCTGTTGCGAATACAAGTTCAAGAGCTGCGAATGCAAGTTTGTTACCTAAATTGATAAACACAGTGGCGAGCACCTCGCAGGGTCAACAAGAAATGATAACGAATGATGGTCAGCAAAAGTTAGTAGCCATGGGAAGTCGCGATGAGGAAGAATTTGAAAGAGAAAGAAACTTCTATAACCGTGGCGGAAATAACAAAATTCAAAGACTTGATCAGCCGCAAGAAACTTATGGAGGTCAGAGGCATAATTATCATAGAGGGCAGCGAGGTCATAGGGTAGTATGGGAGGAAATCAAGATGCCCCCACTGAACACTAGTGTGGAGAAAATATGGGAAGCTATAATCCTGATGGAAAACATACCTGCACCATGGAACATGGGGAATGAACCGCCTCCAGGTGACAGAAGTCATGAATTCTGTTCCTATCACCATTTTCATGGACACCTAACGAATGATTGTAGAAATATAAAAAGAATCATCCTCAGAATGATAGACCAAGGGAAGCTAAATCATTTCTTAAAATGTGAAGAGAAGGCTCAACCATTACCACCACCACCAGAAATTCACAGAGTAAACATAACAAAAGGAAAAGAAATATTTGTAGTAGAAGTTGGAGCGAAAGCCAAAAACTTGTTCTGCAACTCTATCGTACATTCGTACAGGACAATTGAAGATTTTCATGATAGTGTTCTCAGTAGAGTTTTCGCAAGAGATACTGATAATAGAGAAGTAATGAACATCGCGAAGACATCTCCACTAAAAGAATGGCAAATGCAGATTATTTCTTTATTGCAGAAGAGGTACCTGAGGGAGGAGAGATGCATGACAACCCATTAGTGGTAAGATTGGAGATTAACCCAAAACCTGCTGATGATGAAGATGATGAGGCGGAAAATTCATGGGCAATCAATAGAATCTTAATTGATACTGGAAGCTCTGTAAACATCCTTTTTTACCATACTTACAAGACTATGGGAGGGTAAGACGAAGATCTGATACCTTCAACCTATAAGATTTATGGTTTTAATGGTACTGCTAATAAACCTAAAGGAGAAGCTCATATGCGAATACCGCTGAAAGGATTATCAACTGAAATTTTGTTTTGCGTAGTCGATGTGGAGTCCCCCTATAATGCATTAATTGGGCGACCTTGGTTACATGAGATCTTGGGTGTAGCATCGACTTACCACCAGTGCATCAAATTTCCTCATCCCGGTGGTGTTGGAGTTATAAAAGGAGATTGGGCTGAGGGACAAAAGTGCTATGAAGTTGATGTGGAATCTTGCGAGGAAAGGGCTGCTCAAAAGAAGAACTGGAAGCAGAACATCAAAGAAGAACAAAGAAGGGAAAGACTGATGGTGGACGCAATAGAAGTGAGAAATGAAGATACCTTGCGAAACCAATACCTAAAAACAGTTGGAAATTGCGATGGTTTCGCAAAAGGGAAGGAAATATCAGGAAATTTAAATGAAGAAGCAGAGAGCAACAGAAGTAAGAAGTGTAAGAAATGAATAATTGATTTTAGATTTGTGTAAAAAAAAAAAAATTGTTTTGAGTGACAAAGACATGTCAAAAGTACAAAGAATATGACGATCGAAGAAGGAGTACGCGAAAGTCTCGCGAGACAGAATATATGAAAATCTGGTTATTACAGCGAGATCACAACAAACAAAGCAAGACTATGCGATAATTTCGCAAAGATAATGAGAAGAAATAATCAAAAATCAATGATATATACGAATGGGACGAACCTTTATGGCGTACACCCTAGTTCGCGAATGATATTTCGCAAGAGGCAAATGTAAGACCTAAAGTGCGTCATATAAGGGGTATCTCTTGACATGGCTCGGGAAAAGGTTACACCGCTCCCGGAACCTGAGTCATGAAAATTTGGGGTCAATAAAGCCCATCCCGGGGAGATACCTTGGATTTCCAACTATATATATAAGGTTATACCCTGGTTGGACGACCGAGGGTCTCTTCCAAGGAGTCATTGTATGACCAAGGCGCCGAGGTACACGGTTGAGCCAAGAGTGCTTGGGGCATTTGAAGTGTCTCGGCCATTCTTGGCAAGTCTTGGCACATGCTGCACTCGGCCCGAAGAAAACTCCACTTAGGGTGCGATCTCGTAACCATAAGCCCTATAGGTATAAGGGATAAGAGGTTGCGAAAACAACTCTGGTTGTTGTTAAGACCGGGATGGGAGGAGCTAGTCTTGTATGGCCGATGTACGCCTCCTTGAAGGGGCAACCAGGGAGATGATAAGGGCGGCACCCTCCATTAGGGAGCTGATAAGTGTCTTAAGACGCAAATGTCATGGGGCTTTATTTTCGCAAGAAAATTTAGGCTTGTCATATTTGTGCGATGATCCTGAAGAGGCAATAATACTAACGCGAAGATAAGACGAGATCAATGGGTCTTTATATGAAAATGTAAAGACGTCCTGCGATTTCGCCGCAAGACGGCAATGTCATGGGGCTTTATTTTCGCAAGAAAGTTTAGGCCTATCATATTGTCGCAATAAAATTATCCTTCAAAGGCAACATTACTAAAGACATGATAAGGCAAGATCAATGGGTCATTACATGAAAATGTAAAGACAACCTGCGATTTTGTCGCAATGATGAGGGGTGGCGCAATAAGACCTTTAACTAGGAAGGCAAAATAAGACCACACAAGAAAATGAGTAAGCAAATAAGCTTGCGAAAATGATTATATACAAACAAATAAGTTTGCGAGTATACACATGGAAACAATCAGAAAAAATTTGCTTGCGAAGACTAAGCAGCAATAGTTATGACACTGAGGCATATTATTACTCAAAGGTTCTCGACTAAAATCTCTCATTTGAAAACAAATAACAGAGGCAAATATGGGAATGGATAGGATATAAACTTGTTATTTATTTTCATATGATAGATTTACGCACTGTATTGCAAGAAAGAATTGTTCTTTTAACATGTGCGGAAAAAGACAACAAAGTAGAACTTGTATTTGAAGATCCAAGAAATTTACAGTAAAAAGTTACAAAAATGGAAGACTAAAAGGATAAATGTACAGATATTACAAGAAAAGAAAGAAGAAAATGGAGCTATTTCTTAGTTCATTCTTCTTTTCATCGACTCTTCATCGGACTCCTCTTCTTCGCTAGCATCACTATCGAGACATCCAAGGAAGGCATATTTTCAGAATCTCATCAAGAAGACAAGGATATGAAGAAAGAGAAATATTGTGATCATCGCAGATCGTCCTAATAGTTTGATTGCGAAAGCGACAAAGATCATTCTTGAAATTCGCTACGATAGTTTGCGCTTGCTTCTTCAACTTGGAATACTTGTCATTGCGAAGAGAGAAGTCCTTTGCAAGCGTTCTTTCTCGATTCAAGTTCTTTAATTCTTGTCCTAAAACCTCTTCTCAGCTTCTGTGAACATATGACAATGAATTAGTAACTTAATAGCAATCTCACAAAAAAGAAGCGGTAAAGTAAAGAAGAACAGTTAACAACCTTCTCTGTCAGAAATCATATCTTTAACCAAGGCAGTATGATCATCGTGAAGGCTAACGTTAACACCTAAGTTATTTCTGGCATTATCTAGAACTTTCGCAGCCCAAGCGAATTCATCGTCACTATTTATGAGAAGAAGAGAACGAGTTTGATTCTCTCTCTCCTTAAGTATAGCATTTTGACGAAGAGATTCATCCCGTTCAATTTGGACTTCAAGAAGAGTTTTTTGAAATTTCGCTAACGCTTGGGCACCTTGATTAGCAATGCGATCTTTGTCATCTATAAGGTTACTAATTTTCTTCCTTAAAATATTAGTTTTCTCGTGGGAACTAAGGTTTAAACGTTTAAATCGGTTGGCTAAACCTTAACTAGATCTATGATCAATTTCTTAGAGGTTAAATTGGGTTTGAAGTTCGCTTAGTGGAAGAGATCTAATTTTGTTATTTGAAGAACTGTTTAAAGATTCGTTGAGATGAGCAAGAAGAGCATCATTATCCATAGGCTCGGGAAATGAGTGAAGAAGAATGGCTTCATCAGAGAGATTATAAATGTCTCATGAAAATGATATGTCGGATAAAGAAAAATAAATGACGAGTAAAAGCAAGGAAAAAAGAAGAATCGTATACCATAGAGTTGTTGATTAGCACTTTGAAGGCTAGATATTTTATTCCTCTGTGTGGAAGATTTAGCTTCTAGTTGTTGAGTCTTTTCGCGAAGAACCGTAGCGTCACTTTCACTCTTCATTCTTCTTGCGAAGCTGGAGATATTTATTTTCAAAAGTGTTGCGCCTTTTCTCAAGATCTGAGGCAACAACAAAGGAAGCTCTCCCGGACTACAAAGAAAGATAAAGAAATTATCAAGATATGATTTAAAATTAAAATTATGAAGAAATAAAGAAATACAGACGTAGACGTACCAAGGCACCAAGTGCATTTAAGAAGCTAGGAGTCACTGATCTGGAAACCCCCTGAAGAGAATCATTACCCTATAACAAAGAAGCATCACAAGTGTTCGCGAGAGCTTCGCATGTATTAGAAAGGCGATCATCTCCAATTCCTTGCATGGAATCTGAGAAGATATTAGACAATAGCGCCATAGGGGATTCAGTTGGATGACCCTCCTTCGCAAAAGAAATATCAACTTCGTCATCATCCTCATCAGAACTCTCGCTGGATAGAGGACTTGAGCGAGAAGAAGAGTGAATCTTCCGTTTTTTAGAAGGTGGAGCAGTGGATTTCCCCTTGCGAAGAGGACCTTTACCGTTTCCTTTGGCCTTCGCAGCTTCAGAAGTTTCTTCTCCGGCAACTTCAACACCAATCTTCACACACGAATGAAGATAAGAAACAGAGGCAACAATATTGTTAAAAATAGCAAAAGAAAATATTTCTTACTTCATCCGTGATTGAACGGAGTATCGCCAGGGTACTCGCCTTTGGATTCCTTTCGTAACTTCTTCTCAATTTGGTGATCTAAAAATTTCGCAAGATTAGATATAAGAGGAAATGAAGATTGCAAAGTGAGTGAAAGTTAGGAAATACACCTCTTTTGCTTTTCCGGGCCAATTAAATACCCAAGGATGATAATTTGCGAGATTCGCAGGGAGTACATTGGGACCTGAAATGTAAGGTCCGTTCAAAAATAGCGGAAAGACGCACCACTTGCCGTCTTTGGAATGGCGAGGAACATTGTTCTTGCCGGAGTGCCAATCGATATCTTGCATGAGTATCTTGTCATTTGGGAATGTTCTCTTTTCTTTTCAACCGTGCACCCCAAAAAACCTATCGTTCTTCATATTTATCACTTCATAATTTTCAAAAAGTTTTCTCTTCGAATACTTCTCAAAGAACTATCTTTAAGTTTGCGAATTTAGGATCTCTGACTTTATCAGTATATAGAGATCCCTTACCAGCTCCGCGATTGGCGAATTCAAGCATTAAACGGATGCAATCCCCACTTAATTGATAGATAGCTCGCGAGAATTTCTCATGAGCAAGGATTTCATAAAACAAGGGCAATTCGGGATCGTAGAGAGGAATGGGAAGACCTGCGAGGAGCTGACCTAGCGAAATTATGATTTTCTGATCATCACAATGATGATCGATGAAACAATTTTGCAGAGAGAATAGATGAAGATTCTTGATTGGGAATGGTGGATAAGGTGAAACCCTTCTCTTGTAAATTCTTTTGAGTCTCACCCAAAAGGGTTTCGTATCTACGACCAGGTGGAGCCATTCTCAGAATATGGGAATGAATAGAAAGTTGAAGATCAAGAGAAAGAAGAAAAGGAAGATTTACACTAGCAGAATCGTAAATTGCGGAGGAGTAGAGTTGAAGAAAAATTGCAGAGAGAAAGTAAAAAACAAGAAGAGGAGGGTGAGAAAACTATATATAGAGAAGAGTTCTCGAGAAGATAAATGCATTTAATGCGAGAGGAGACGTGAATGGTCAAGAATAAACGGTTGAAAGAGACGTGTCAAGAAAAGAGCGGAAGAAGAAACATGTGTAATAAATTCTGTGTAAAAGTACGGGGTCATATCAAAAACAGATAAAGATGAACAGTTGCGGCATTTCAAAAATACTAGTTCTCATGAAATTCTCTTCTTCGCAGAGAAGACATGAGAAGAGGCAAGATGTAGGACCAGAATATCGCGACATCAATACCTCGCGAGATCAATTAACGACAGCATTGCGAAGGTATCGCAGATGAGTAATATAAATGACGCAATGAATGACGACAGCCAAAACACGAGAAATATGTGAAGACCTAGCGAGATCTAGGAGAGTTGCGAGATTATATATTTGTACACTTGCGATATTTCGCAAGTCATTCCCGAAAATAAAGGACAGCTTAGCTGTTATCCACTATGTAATACCCTATATAAAGAGTTGAACAGGTCTGTTGAGAGGGAGATCTTTTTTCGAGTGTTGGGCAAGTCATTAAGAGAGAGAAAGTTTAGAGTGATTGTAATTCTTTAACTAATTTCCATTTCATCTTGTAAACATTTTAAGAGTTTAATCAATAAAAATTACAATTGTTCATCCTAAAAATGATTTGATAGTATAGATTCTTGTGAGGGGTGTAGTGTAGGATTTCCTGCAACTACACCATTCGAGTTTCTTCAACAACAGATTCCAACTGATATATTTCCATTTTTCGCTTCTGGTTCAAAGCTTGAAGGGCGAACAAGGGCTTGAAGATTAAAAAAAAAAAAAAAAAAAATTTGAGAAAGGGGAGGGGAGTTGTACCTTCTAATTCTTCGTTCTTCTTGCGAAGATTATCACGATCCAGTGAGACATTTTGAAGTTTTTGATTCTCAAGACGGAGAGTGTCACACTTTGCAGTCATGGCTTGGAGATTGTTCTTCAAAATTATAACTTTTTGCTCTAAAAATGTTTGCGAAATTCTGTCAGAACCAAAGTATTTACTCAAAATCTCGCAGACATTAGACTTGATGGGATCGACGGAGGTCTTCTTGGTGTCATTCATAATATCCGATAAAACTTTGAAAGCCACGTCCATTCCCTCCAAATTTTCCTTAGTAAGAGGGATAGACTCGGATGAAGAGGTAGTGACGACAGAAGAGAGGAGAGTTGAATCATCTTTGGTCGCAGGAATGTCATGAGAAGATGAAATCTGATAAAGGTTAATGACTGGGGGAAAGGCAGAGGCATCGATAGTAGGAGAATAAAATGGTTCATTCACAATAGGACTATCAAGAGGAACTTCATCTATGGAAAACTCAGATACAGGAGGGAAATCAGCAGCAACATTTTCGCAGACGGTATGGGTAGATTTATCTTGCGACGATATCGCAGGAGGAGTTGTAAGCTTAAATATAGGAAAGGGAACAGAGGTTTCAACATTTTTAGAACGACGAGATCTTTTGGGGGATCTATCGACGTTTTTGTCATCCTGCGAATCACAAGTTAAATAAGAAATAGAGGCAACAATATTGTTATTAGAAGAAGTAAATGTTTCTTAATACCTTGTTATTCGCAGGCTTTCTCTTGTGTGCAACGGATTTGGTTGCGAACCCTTGGATGTTTTAGGATTTTGGACTGTGAATTTGGTAACAGGGACGTTCTTACTAAAACATAAACAATAAGGGAATTAATCAGAGATGAACAAAAAAAGTAATCTCAGTAGAAGAGTTCAAATGGATCACATGCAGTATGATCTACAAACCTTGATGGCTCCATAAGAACAGTAGCAGAGAAGATTTACAACAAGATGAACAACAGCAAAAGTTGCAGACGATAAATAATTCACAAAAAGTGCAGAGATGAAGAAGATGAAGTAAAAGAAAAGAAAGATATTATTGATAGATCTCTTCTTAAATAGACAAGAAAAGGATGATCGGTTAGCATTTAATGTGCCGGTAAAAAGGGGAATATGTAACACGTGTAAGCAGTTTTACTGGATTTACGGAAGCTTATCGGCAGAAAAATAAAGGAAAGAAATGAACGGCCGCGGCATTTTGAAAATACTAATTCTCATGACGTTCTCTTCTTCGCAGAGAAGACATGAGAAGAGGCAAGATGTAGGATCAGAATATCGCAACACCAAGATTCTCGCGGAATCCATAAACGACACACTGCGAAGATATCGCGGGCTGGAAGTAAAAACGACATAACGGATGACGACAGCCAAAACACGAGAAAGATGTGAAGATGTAGCGAGATCGAGGAGTGTCGCGAGATTTGACATTTTTACATTTGCGAGACTTCGCAAGACATACCCGAAAATAAAGGACAGCTTAGCTGTCATCCACTATGTATGACCTATATAAAGAGCCGAATAGGCTTACGAAGGGAGAGATCTTTTTCAAGTGTTAAGCAAGTCATTAAGAGAGAGAAAGTTTAGAGTGGTTGTAATTCTTTGGTTTATCTCCTGTTCATCTTGTAATATTTATGGAATTTGATCAATAAAACTTATAATTGTTCATCTTAAAATGATTTGATTGTGTGAATTCTTGTGAGGGGTGTAGTGTGGGATTTCCTGCAACTACAGTACTAGGATCGGTTCCCACATATATATGGTATCTAACTTGTATTTGTTGCACATGTCCATAGGATCGGTTCCCAATATCTAAAAACATGTTGCACATGTTCATAGGATCGGTTCCCAATATCTAGAAACTTGTTGCACCTCTTATAAGGATCGATTCCCCTCTTGTGATCGGTTACACCTCTTACTAGGATCGGTTCCCCTTTGCCTACAGTTGGTCATAACAATTACAACAAATCGATCATACCATCTCAGGTGATTACTTAAGATCGGTTTCACTAATAAAAGTCATACCAATACAAAAGTCAGGCCTTGTGAATAGTTTTACCAAGAACATAAACAAGTCATGAGCGGTTATACTAATCACACATATTGGTAGTTCAAAAGATATGCAATGAATTACAATACCAATAAGCCTAGCGATTTCCCTTTCGATTCACAAAACAAGTTCATGAATTTAATTCCTTTAAACAAATGTAAAACATTGTTTCCTAGGATGAAATATTCACCTCATACCCATACACAATCACAATAGCATTCAAACGATTATGTCGATGCCTTATTTACGAAGTTCAAAAGATAAGCGTTATACTTCGTATTGTATTCCTTAATACTACGTCTAACTAGAGTATGATCATTCATAGCGTCGACGGTACTACTTCCTTCGTCTGGTCCACCGGCGTTATAACTGTATTTAGATTGGGTGGGATCCACGGGACCTCGATGAAATTCATCTGAGTTGGCTAATAACCAGCTACTATTATTTCTTCATTATAGATTGAGATATTCTTTGAACTTATGTTTTCAATATGCACGACTTAAAAGATACGTTAGGGAATGAAACAGTTCAAATCAAATATTACTAACTTCAAGTGGAAGGATGAGTTTTGGTTCACTAAAATATGACAACCAAACTTGACATACCAACGCTTGGTGGGTTCAACCGAGCTATGCTCTAACAATCTCCCCCTTTGTCAATTTTAGTGACAAAACTCTTACATCATATGGATAAACAAATTAACCTGTATACATTCAATCCATAAATGCCGTTGTTGACATTATAATAACAAAGCTAATACTCCCCCTAAAGGTAAGATATGTAGATTTTCAATCCGCACGTCTTTGTTATTCCCTTTGTAGTCCATGTAACTACAAGTGTCAATATGATATGCTACTCTTTCGTTAGATAAAACGTTTAAGCACCAATGTCCTTTCCCTTAGTGATACCAATCAATATAAATCAAAACCAGTATCACTTGGTTACTCCATATATTTCTCCCCCTTTTTGTCACAAAATGACAAAGGTACGAGCAAATAAAGGAAAAACCGAAAGGATCTTATAGATCTCACAAGACCTGCAACCTATAAGAGTTAAGCACGAGGGTTCCGCACACCATTTTTGATAACCAATATCAAAACCGAAACTACAAAGTAATTTTGTTTTGATATGTTACCAAGGAAACAATTGCCCGAAGCAATTTTCCCTAATAGTTTAGCAAACCAAAAATCGACTAAACACCTTAGTTCCTTTGCTAAACCGATTGTACAAATACAATCGCTTGTTCGATAAGACCAAAATAAAGATAACTCTATTTTTCTCATCAGGTTCTAATTATCCATATGTTGATGGTGGATTTTCATTTAAGGTTAAAATTGTAAAAACCAGAAAATAATGCGCTGACATCTTGTAAAAGATAAAGCCATTAATAAGTGTTGGATACTCCCTCACTTAATTCACCAAGAATGGAGCATGTGGCAACAATCCCATTCTATGGATACACGAAATTCATCCAGGTTGGAGCATGTAGCAACAATCCCATATACCCTGTGAATTTCTAGCATTATTAATTAATGCGCAATCAGCCTTGTATTTCCTGTACTCATTATCAGTGCGGCATGACGACTGAGTGTTACTCTTACAGAGCAACACGAACCTCCAAGCATTATAATGAAACCATGCATGAAATACCCGTATAGGCTGACTCTCGGTGTGTTATACTAGCCCGATTGAGCCCCTCTCGGTGTGTTATACTAGCCCGATTGAGCATCCAGACTGACCGTATCAGTCCGGATATGATCGCAGTCATCCAAATCCACAAGCATGATTGGATGACCCGGATCAATTCCATCACCCCCAAGCGGTATGGAATACCCACTGCCGACCCGCATGGTCGGCCATTGGCCTAGCTTGCCAAAAACGTTCATACCAAGCAGTATGGACGGAAAACCCTAAATTAGGGTTTGCGGCATATTACATGTGTCGCAAAACAGTCTCAACCATCCATCTTCGCAGGTATAGATGGAGGGTGTAGATGTAAACTCAAAGGGCCCAGAGCATGTCAACACAATCACCGAGGGCCCGCCTACACACTTGACCAACCGGTCAAGACCAACCATGCTTGGTCGTAACAAATTCGTGCGCCCAAACAAGGGGTGACGCACGGCTTTGAAATCCAGAATTAGGGCTTTGAGCATCACGAGCGTCCATCTTCTCCGGCACGAATGGAGGGTCCAAGATTAGATTAAGCAGGTCCGGTCATACCAACATGACCACCGTGGACCCATTTATTCCCTAACCTGATCGGCCAAGGCATATCATGCCTGGCTAATTCAAAACACACGCCCAAACTAGCGTGGTCACACCTCCCAAAACCACAACCGATCTCGACCGCTCAACTTCGCCGGACGATTTGGATGGCTCGAGATCACGTTTTTATGGGATATTCGGTATAGGCATAAACACCAGCCTACCACCTTCACACCAGGCCAATCGGCCAAGACCGACCAAGATTGGTCGTCTTGGAACGTGTGCCTGAAGTGGGCGTGACGTGCGGCTTTTGCGGCACTTTGGTTTCTGTCGCAAATCGATCTCGACCACTCAACTTCACCGGATGAATTGAGTGACCCGATCATACTTTCGTGAGGTAATGGGGTATAGGCGCCTACACCATCATGCCGTCTACACGCATGTATGGTCGGCCTGGCCAAAGTTTTATCCCATGCTTGGTTTCGACCAAGTCAAGAGTGATGCCTACGCACCTCTTCAAAACCCTAATTTCATTAACGGTCGTAGATGAGTGTCTCAAAGATCATCTCATCCGTCCAACTTCACCAGCTTGGTTATACAACCCTGTTCAAGAGTTAGTTGGTCAGTGAGGCGTCATTACCCATCACTTTACCACACCATGATGCAATGACACGATAAAATACACACGATACTTCACAAGTATCAACTTCCTGAATAACGCAGTTATTCAAATTAGCATTACATGCTACCTATCATGGATCCACGATCCACACGTTCCAGACATCAATCATGTCACAAACTGGGGGATACATACTGGGGTATTGGTCTGGCGGTTTACAGCGTGCAGCGTGCAACGCGCCATCACAAGAACGTGTTAGGAAGTCATGGACGGTAAGAGATGAACAGGAGAAGTGGGCAAGACCGGGTCTTGTGGCACCGACGCACAACTCCACTACTCCATCACTCCACTTCCTCCACTTCCCACGAGAGACGTGAATAAGGCTCAATGACTTGTATAAATAGGTTCTTCGCCCTATTTCAAAAACAAGGGAAAAACAACAGAGGCGAGTGTTAATACAAAAACGTATTCCAACACCCAGAGACTGCTTGCATCAATCGTAAGCCTGCTCATCTTTCACATACAAGTCATTCATAGCCAACACCTTCACAATCTCAACACCTTCTTCGCTTCCTCCCTAAGATCAACCCCATCTCCTTCACTTTGTGACCGAAACAAGTCCGGAACGGCCATTTCTTGGTTTAGGCCGGACTTGCACAGCATTGACTTCCGAATCTATAAGCACTCACCGCGTAAAGTGCATTTGTTTAGGGTTTAGATTCATTCCTCATCCACACACCCCAAATTACCAAATTCAACAGAGTAGTTTTCACCCATAAACAATTGGCGACCACGGTGGGAGGTTGATCTCTCGGTTGCACAAAATTGAATTCTCAATTTTTCGGTTTCCATCTCGCAATGTATCCTAAACCACAGGTGGTTCGAGATATCATGGGAAGTGTAGCTAGAATGCTTTGGAGGATGTCTTGGCAAATTAAGCCGGTATCACCAGAAGGCGAGCGAGACATTTCGCCTTTTGAATGATATAGCAAAGACACAATTACAAGAAGGGTCGGCAGGCATCTACTCAAGCAAAGGCAAGAAATGCTCAATCCTTAGTCAAGAGTCACACCTTTACCGGTGGAGAGGCAAAAGAGCGCGCGTAACCGCATGAGACTCGGGAAAGATGAACAACATGGTCCAGTCAACAATGAAGAACCGAGGCAACTCCACGGAGGAAAGGACTTGTCCGGAGTACTACAACGTCTACCAGATAAAGAAAGGGAGCCTGCAGCCTATGGAGCCCTGTTAGAAGATTTATATCTCAAAACTCTTGTTGAAGCCCGCAAGACTGTCCAATCCGTATCGGCCTTTCATCCAAGCGAAGAAATGCTTAAGGAAGGAGAGATCGATCAGGAAATACGTGAATACAGAGGATGGGAGCGTTCAATTCGATCACTCAGTAGTGATATTACGACCCTTCCACATCCCTTTACCCAGGAAAGCGGTCCGCGGATATGATGGCACTCGCAAATCTTCCAACTTCATCTCCGGAACGTGCTCCACATCAAAGCCACGTAGAGACATCACAACGCCCACTAACGCAGGAAAAGCTGGACTCGAAGTGCCTACACTTTCCGTTCCCGATGGAAAAGATTTTGGAGTTGCTGGAGATGTGGGTACGAAATAGAGAGGTGGAACTACCTCCTGTATGGCGTCCACCAACCGATCAAGAAATAATGGACCCGAGAACTGTCATTTCCACTGGTTCCTTCACCACCCTACCAGTGAGTGCAACGCTTTGAAGCGCATTGTTCAGGAGAAACTTGGTTCAGAGGGATAGCTCTCATTCTCTAAAAAAATTAATGCGGACGACTTCCTTGGAGAGGCTACTTCGGTTTGATACGAGTGAGGCTTCAAAGACAAGTAAGTTCTATTCGGCAATTTTACAAGAAAGATAGTTTTGGAATTCACTGGGGACTTAGCATCCCCACATGGAGAAAGAGACTCAGTGATCAAACGCAGCTTCCCTTCATACCTCCCTTTTACACGACATTTGCAATTTCATATGACATGTGCAATCATTCATAACCAAGATGCAAATTCCATTTAAAATAACCTCTTTCAGAAAAGTTATTCACAAAACTATCTCAAAATAAGCCAATTCAATTACCTATTAATTCAAAACTAGAAGTCAAGTTATGAAAAATAATCCTCACTATCACTCAAAAAGAAAAAGAAGAGACAAGTATATGGCACGAATCCTTCAAGGAAAGTCCTTCAGCAGCAACTCGTCCTTCCGGGCAAGAGGGACTTTCATCATTTGAAGTACAGCCTGCTTCAGCTTCAACTCCTCAGACAACTTTTCAACCTCTTCTTCCTGGCGAGTAACACATTCTGCAGAAGGGGCTTCACCTTGTAATTTTTGGAGCTCCTGAATCTTAGAGAACCCTTTGAGGAACCAAGGAGCATTGAAGTCGTACTGCACAAACACATCTCGATGGCACTTCCAGTCTTCAATCATCTCCTCAGAAATTGTTCGACCAGTCGTGACGCTCATCCACTAGATAGAAAATAAAGCTTCTTGGACGCGGTTGACCAACGCAAGACGGCTTTTGAGCTTTGTAGTGGTAGCAATGTGGCCGTGCTTCTCCCATATCGCCGTATACAACTCTTCGAACTGAGCCGGCACACTGAATCCGCCAACCAACACGTGGCCTGGATAAGGGACAAGTAAAGGAGGATCGAACAAAGCCCCGAGTTGCATCACCGATATTTCACCAACCACAGGAACCTTGTCAGTTACAGGAGGCCCTTCAGAAGGAGTCACCACGACAGCTTTATTGGCTGAAGCCTGCTCAGAACGTTCTTCAAGGGGAGCAACTTTAACTATATCGGATGTTGCCTCTCTTATATTCCTTCCGACATCTACTTCGCTCTGGGTGCTAATTTCCATCACGACCCCGTCAACAAGATCACTCAGGGAGGCGGCTTGTCCAACCGAGCTTGCATCATCTCTATCATGGTCGGAAAAAGGAGCGGTTTCGCCAGACTTCTCAGCATGAAGGCCAACATTACCATCCTTCTCATTCTGAATGCGCGCCAACCTTGTGAAGACATTCTCTTTCGGAATCCCCTGATTTCAAGCAAGAATCACTCTTAGGAAGATTCACTCTGGAGAAATGAAGGAACCAACGGGAAGAGATTTAAAATACCTGCATATTGGAGGAATTGAGGATCACCGAACCACATTCCTGCCTCTTGGATCTCTCTCCTGCTTGGGGACTGCAATCCTCAGCTCTGGTCCGTTTGGCTGGAAGTGGCTTCAACCGGAAATGCTTTTTCAAAACGTCAGAAGATGGTTCACCACGGGAACCTGTCACAACACTCTCCGAGAATTCCTGGAAAATCAACAGTTGCCTCCTCCAAAATTCCTTGTACTTATCGGTTACCACTGGGTTTCTCCCAATAGGCCAGAAGGGAAGGCTCACCCGTTCTAAAAACACGTCAGCATTAAGAATATTTGGGAGGAATTCTTTCTAACCCCCGGGTGGACGGATAAATGGGACACCCCGATCAAACCCCATTTGACGAGCCGCCCTGTCAATATTATACGGAGTCACGATAAATTCTTCGTTGAATAAAGACGGGACATATCCTGGGATGCAAATGCGAGTAAACAATTTCCCCAAATCTCATAGTCTTAACATTGGTGCGCAACACAAAGATCAAGACCATCGAAAGAGCAAAAGTCTTTGGCTGAACAATGGAAGGGTGGACCGGCCCCCATGGACGGAAATCAACGAAAGACACATTGTAAAATATGTCCACGAGTTTTGCGCCTGTTACAGGGACGCCTCCTATTCCAAATGGAGTATTCTCGAGCCACCATACAAGTTCTTTGAGCAAATTTGCAGGAGTAGGAGCATAGATTATGAAGTGTTCCCATAAGAATGCCTGAAGAAAATCGAAGTGAACGTGCGATTCCACCTTCTTGTACCCGTTGTTTATGGGTGAAAATCGTTTCTGCCGATTTCGATAAATTCGGTAGGTGAGTGAGAAACTGGTTTAAACCCTAAACAAATGTGCTGCACGTGAGCACTTTATAGATTCGAGAGATCAATCTGTACAAGTCCGGCCTAAACCAAGAAATGGCCGTTCCAGACTTGCTTCGGTCACAAAGTGGAGGAGAAGGGTTGATTTGGGGAGGGAAGCAAAGAAAGGTGTTGAGGCCGGAATAGTGCGGGAGAGTAGTGTCTCGACTTGTATCGAAAGTGAAAGCTTAGGAAGCTTGCAAGAGATGAAAGCTTTTGGATAGCTTGCAAAGTTGTCTTTTCTGAGAGTGTTGTATTTTTCTCCTGACCGAGACTTGTTGTCTGGTGGAAATAGGTAAGACCTATTTATACAAGTCGAGATTGAAACGTACCCTGGCCTCATGAAGGAAGAGAGTAAAGGGTGAAATAATGGGAGGAGGTGGTAACCGCATGGTGTTTATGGGTGAAAACGTTTTCACCATTATTTCCTCATTTATTTGACCGCTTTATTCCTTTTCACGCTTTCTTAATGTGAGCGTAGTGTACGCCGCAAGTCAGTGACCGCCAAACCAAAACCCCGAAAGCATCCCCGGTTTGTGTTGATGTCTCGAGTGTTGGTTGCATCTCGAGTGCAAATGGCGCCGCTAGTGGCGCGTGTGGCATGTGCCATTGGCATGTGCGGAATGCCTTTGTTGCGGGTTGCACCTTGAGTGCAAGTGGTAATGCCAGAGCTGCTAGTGGCGTGTGTGGAATGCCTTGGTGGTAGGTTGCACGGTTTGCAAGTTAGGATACCAGCGTATGTGTTTGGCATGTGCCAATGGCATGTGCGGAATGCCTTGGTGGTAGGTTGCACGGTTTGCAAGTTAGGCCACCAGCGTGTGCGTTTGGCATGTGTCAATGGCACGCATGGCCATTAGGGCTATGTCCTGGTAAGAAAGCTACCAGCTATGCGTGTTGGCATGTGCCAATGGCGTGCGTGGCCAACTTGGGTCGCGCCCTAGTGGGAAAAGCTACCAGCGATGCGTGTTGGCATGTGCCAATGGCATGCTCGGCCATTAGGGCCGTGGCCTGGTAAGAAAAGCTACCAGCGATGCGTGTTGGCATGTGCCAATGGCGTGCGCGGCCAACTTGGGTCGCGCCCTGGTGGGAAAAGCTACCAGCGATGCGCGTTGGCATGTGCCAATGGCATGCTCGGCCATTAGGGCCGTGGTCTGGTAAGAAAAGCTACCAAATGAGCGTGTTGGCATGTGCCAATGGCGTGCGTGGCCAACTTGGGTCGCGCCCGGTGGGAAAAGCTACCAAATGATGCGCGTTGGCATGTGCCAATGGCATGCTCGGCCATTAGGGCCGTGGTCTGGTAAGAAAAGCTACCAGCGAGCGTGTTGGCATGTGCCAATGACATGCGTGGCCAATTTGGGTCGCGTCTTGGTAGGAAAAGCTACCAGCGAGCGTGTTGGCATGTGCCAATGGCATGCGTGGCCAATTTGGGTTACGCCTTGGTAGAAAAAGCTACCAGCGAGCGTGTTGGCATGTGCCAATGGCATGCGTGGCCAATTTGAGTCGCGCCTTGGTAGAAAAAGGCTACCAGCGAGCGTGTTAGCATGTGCCAATGGCATGTGTGGCCAATTTGGGTCGCGCCTTGGTAGAAAAAGCTACCAGCGAGCGTGTTGGCATGTGCCAATGGCATGTGTGGCCAATTTGGGTTACGCCTTGGTAGAAAAAGCTACCAGCGAGCGTGTTGGCATGTGCCAATGGCATGCGTGGCCAGTTTGGCCTAGGTTGCATGGTTTGCAAGCCTGGGTGCGGGCGCTACTTTGGCATGGCGCGGCTAGGGCCAAGGTAAGGGTGTTTGGCTTGGCGTGGCGAGACCAGTATAGCTAGGGCCAAGGCAGGGTGTGTTTGGCATGGCGCGGCTAGCTTGGGCTAGGTTTGGCTGGCATGATTTGCCATTGGCACGGAGGTGCGGCTAGCATGGTCGGCATGCTTTGGCGCGTTTGGTATGGCTGGAATGCTTTGCCATTGGCATAGAGGTGCGTCTAGCTTGGGCTAGGTGTGGCTGGCATGATTTGCCATTGGCAGCTTTAGGCTAGGTGCGGCTAGCATGGTTGGCATGCTTGGTGCGGTTGGCATGTTTGGTATGGCTGGCATGATTTGCCATTGGAATAGAGGTGCGGCTAGCTTTAGGCTAGGTGTGGCTGGCATGATTTGCCATTGGCACAGAGGTGCGGCTATCATGGTTGGCATGCTTCGGCGCGTTTGGTATGGCTGGCATGATTTGCCATTGGCATAGAGGTGCGGCTAGCTTTAGGCTAGGTGTGGCTGGCATGATTTGCCATTGGCATGGAGGTGCGGCTAGCATGGTTGGCATGCTTTGGCGCGTTTGATGTGACTATCATAGCTAGGGCCAAGGCAGAGTGCGTTTGGCATGCTTTGCGCGCGTTTGATGTGACTATCATAGCTTGGGCTAGGTGTGGCTGGCATGATTTGCCATTGGCACGGAGGGGAATTAGGGTTTTGTTCATTGTAACCCTAATTTGAAAAAATACCCCCTATTAATTATTGACTACATGCATTAAATGTCCTAATAAATGTGTCACCGGTGACATTAGGTTATTTGGGGTTTTACGATTTTACCCTTTGTTTAAAAACCACCATCAACATTAAGTCCCCTGCTTAGCTCGGAACAGAGAGCTTTGTTGCGAGGTAAGCATAAGATGGTGACAAACTATCAGCAGCAAATCGTAAAGAGAATTGAGGAGGCTTGTCTGACCTTTTATAAATAGGATTTGGAATCCTTGCCTCTGGCAGTTTTGCGTAAATCGGGAGGCTGGCACAATTGGGAAGTTAGCGTCGTGAGAGACAGGAAGCTGGGCGGCATTGAGAAGTTGTTGCAAGTTGGGGAACTGAGTGTGCTAGCTGGTGGGACCGGCGCAAGGTAGGGAAGCTGAGCGTTCTAGCTGGCGCGACTTGGGCGGTCCTTGGGAAGTTGGCGCAATTGGTGGGACCGGTGCAACTTGGGCGGCATTAGGAAGTTGGGCGTCCTTGTGAGCCCGCACGATTTTTGGTAAAGGGAAATCCTTCCCTATTTCAGAATCTTCACGCCCATATATATAAAATCCCTTTCTCTCATCTTGCACCTTAAATCTTTCCTCCTTTCCTACTAGCGGCAGAGTCACAAAGAAAAACCGGCTTCCAGGTATGTCTTCCAATACTTCTCTTGTTTCCCTTTTCATGTAGGTGCAAACCCTAAGAGTAGGCGTTTTTCTTTATAATCCTTGCAATGATATTGCACATATAATTTCTTGGCGTGCTTCTTGTAGAAAATATTGTATATATGCACCCAAGGGAAATACTGCATATATTATTCGAACCCGTAGGAAAGTGCTCCATATATAATTTTGAACCCGAAGAAGGATACTGCAGACGCACTTGAGCCGTATAAAATACTGCGTATATAATTTTGAACCACTGAAGAAAATCTTTGCGTGTGCAGTTTTGAACCCGTAGAGAATACTGTATATGAATCCCGAAGAAGAATACTGTATATGTGCTTCATATGACTTCGAACCCATAGGAAATATTGCATATATAAATTTCGGTCCTGAAAAAAATACTGCGCGGGCAGTTTTGAACTCGTAGAAAAATGCTTCATATATAATTTTGAACCCGAAGAAGGATACCATAGACGCATTCGAGCCCGTAGAAAATAATGCGTATATAATTTTGAACCCTGAAGAAAATACTGCGTATATAATTTTGAACCCTGAAGAAAATACTGCGTGTGCAGTTTTGAACCCGTAGAGAATACACCCTCTCTCTTTTTTTGTTGTTGTTGGGTGTTGTTATGTGTCAGGGAGATAATTTCGTCTTTCTCCGTGTGCAGACATCTCGTTACTAAGTTGTTATGAAGAAATCCGACAAGATGTTACCTGAACAAACTTTCGCCTCATCGAAGGATGTTCATAGTTCCAAACCAAACACGGATGACGAATTCTTTGCTAGACCCCTCGCCCCTGCTCGGAAGAATCACCCAGGTTTCGTGCCAATTTTGTTAACCGGTGGTGAAGATGAAAAGAAGACACGTTCGGTTCGCCCAGAGAACACCATACGGCTCTGTCTTCATAAAGGGGTATATTCTTCTTCCAACATTGATTTCAGGATGTGTCAAAGCCCATTGCGTTCTTTTGATAGATGGGTTGAGTTCATGGTGAGTACGGAGCACATAAATACCTACTTGACTCGAGCGCAGATTATTGATGCTGTCAGAGCTTCGGTAAATCTCCAGATTAGGAAGGATATCCGGGCTTGGTTGCTTTCATCTCCGGATGGTGTTCGGACACCCATACGATCATATGTAGATGGGGAGAAATAACTTTCTCCTTGGAGAGTGTGGCTCTCTTGCTAAATCTTCCGGTAACCGGGAATCTTAACATCCGATTGTCTGAAGGTGAGGAGAAGATGCGGGAAGACCTGCCGCTAAGTTGGGAGATTACGCTCTAAAAGACTCCACTGCGAAGTCGAAGGATTCTGTCCGGAAAGAGGATGAAAGGTGCTTTTACAAATGGTGGATATCCCAATGGTTTCCTGACGAGCCGGAACCTAAACGAAAAGCGATGATCTTCATGTTGCGGCATTTTTGGCTCTCTCGGTTGTCTAGAGACATTTTTGATGACGGTTACGGCAAGAAGGAAATAAGACCAGGATTGCTAGTGATTGTTGTGAAGTTAGCAAAAGGTGAAGTTCTTCCCATTGGCAAGCTATTCCTTGGTTCCCCGTATGTGCATCCGGATCACCTAGTTGCGAACATGCGAGTTTCGAATGGTTTCATGAAAGTGGATTCATATGTGCACGTTGCTTTTCTGCAAGCCTCGGCTATGGGAGCACTTTGAGAAGTATGCTCCGAAACCGTTGCCTTCGATTCCCGCGAGTTGGGGCGGCTCCGAATTCTTCGATGAGTGAACAAGCGTCCAAGAGTTGGCATGAGCTTGGTTAGTTTTCTCGATAAGTCGCATGAAATCGTTTTCGCCCATGGGAGCCGGTCCATAGGTCGGTGACTCAAATTGACACCTTTGCTTCTGCTCCGATCATGTCTTTATCTTCTGACGGCAACTTGAGTGTTGGTGAAAACTTGTTTATTCAAAGCTGCATGTCCGGTTATATGCCGTCTTTCTTCATGGGGTCTTTCCGAATAGCTGCTTGCAATATTGACCGTGCTGCTCGTCACATGGGTTTCGATCAAGGGGTGCCTCTTGCTTACCAGTTGGTGGTTCCTAAGGATTCATTGCATGCCGCCCTCAATGCCAATGCCCTTGAGCCGGGTATCCGCCTTCCCTTATTTTAGACGGGAAGAGTAACTTCGACGACTTTTGGATATAATGAATTCTGGTACGATGAGTTCACTATGATCCAAGATTTTGTAAATAACGTGGTGGAGAATGTTCGTTGTAAACCTTCCTCGGCCAGTTTTGAAGAAGTATCCAATGTTGAGAGATCCCAAGCGAAAGTTGCCCGGCAACTCTCGGAAAGTCCCAGAGCAAAGGAACAGAGAAACGAAGAATCGTCTTTGGCGGGTTCCGGGCGGTTTCAAAAGATCCTTCCGCAGCTCTTGTGTCTTTCGATTCTTCCAATAACCAGGTATGTGTCGCCTCCTTGTTGGTTTGTCTCAAAACACGTGAATTTCTGCTGAAAACATGTGTCTTGTTTCTTCCAGGGCTTCGGTAGTGTTAATGCTTTCGCTGCCCTTGTACGTTGCCAGGAGACGGCAATTTCTTCGAAGAATTCCGGTGGCACTGAGCCTACTCATAGCGGTGATGAGTCAGAGAAAGAAGAAAGTTCAACAAGTGAGAGTGATTCCTCTGGCAGCACTGGTTCTTTTTCGGGAGTGGTTCGGTGAGTTTCGCGCTTCTTTTCTTTCTTCTTCCGTTTCTTCTTTTGAAAAACGTCTAACTCAAGTTCGCAGGAGGAATCCGGTTCGGAGGACGATTCTGGGGTGGAGCCACACGAAAACTTGCCTTTGGTGACCACCGCCGGTGACTTGGAGATGGGAGTTAGCCAATTGCCGGGCACGGATGTGGTTCAAACGGTGGATGATTCTATGATGGTTGCTGCCGTAGACATGGAAGAAGACCCTTTGCGAGTCGTGAGGCCGGTTGCAGGCGCCATTTTGATCCCCCGTACTTGGTTCCTTATCCGAGGTTATGTCTTTGGAAGGCGGTTTCAGCGTGTTGGCTAAGTATGAGGCGTTGTACACCAGAATCTGGGAGAAGTACGGACATATGGCCACAACCAAGAAGGTCACTAGTCGATTTGCGCTGGTTAAGCGTGTGGAAGAGGCTTTATCTTCCATCGAGGATATGCGTGAGGTGACCGGGTCACACCATTTCTGAAGACGTTATTGCCGACTGGGAGCACCACCGCGACGTGTGCGTAGAAAAGGAGTTCAACACTTCGTGGTTTATCGAAGGCCTTGCTGAGATCCAAAAGTTGAAAGATGCAGCAATCGAAAGCCTTTCTGCTGAGGAGATTGCACGACAGGAAGTAGAACTCGAAAAGCTTTCCAAGATGTTGACTATGAAGAGAGCGGCTCTTGAAGATGCAAAGTTGACTTTCTCCAAGAAAAGCAGACCTCTGTTGGATGATTTTCCTTGAATGTTTCTCTGTTAAACTTTCATTTAGGTTCTTCTTCTTTTCTTTTTTTTTTGAAAAAACATACTGGATGTCTGGTTCAAAGTTCGACCGGTTTTGATAGACAGCTGGTAGCTTTTGAGGATATTGGATTATTTCTGGGATGAATGGTTTTGATAATATAACTCTGATTATGTTTTGGGAAAGGAATATTGCTTTTTATGAATGTGTGTGCTAGCAATGGGCACAAGACGCAGTAGCATGACGGTTTTATTAAGAACCCAAAAACAGATCGTATATCTTACCCAATCTAAATTTACTCACTTCATAGGTTTTTGCAAACACGCCTCTCTCCAAGTAAAAGGCGACTTTGCTGGTAGCATCGCCAGCAAGTCCCCAATCGCTGGTAGCATCTTTAGCGAGTCCCCAGCTTTCTGGTGTAGTTTTAACAACTGGTAACCGGGTTGTCTGGCAGTTGAGTCGGATTGAGTCGCAAGTCCCCAATCGCTGGTAGCATCTTCAACGAGTCCCCAGTTTTTAGGTGTAGCTTTTACAACTGGTAACTGGTTGTCTGGCAGTTGAGTCAGATTAAGTCGCCTTCCCCTACCATCTTGACATCTGGGTCGAAGAACGAGATCGACATTCTGACATTGTAGCCGATAGATCAATCCTCCCGCTGTGGTCGCCAATTGTTTATGGGTGAAAATCGTTTCTGCCGATTTCGGTAAATTCGGTAGGTGAGTGAGAAACTGGTTTAAACCCTAAACAAATGTGCTGCACGTGAGCACTTTATAGATTCGAGAGATCAATCTGTACAAGTCCGGCCTAAACCAAGAAATGGCCGTTCCGGACTTGCTTCGGTCACAAAGTGGAGGAGAAGGGTTGATTTGGGGAGGAAGCAAAGAAAGGTGTTGAGGCCGAATAGTGCAGGAGAGTAGTGTCTCGACTTGTATCGGAAAGTGAAAGCTTAGGAAGCTTGCAAGAGATGAAAGCTTTTGGATAGCTTGCAAAGTTGCCTTTTCTGAGAGTGTTGTATTTTTTCTCCTGACCGAGACTTGTTGTCTGGTGGAAATAGGTAAGACCTATTTATACAAGTCGAGATTGAAACGTACCCTGGCCTCATGAAGGAAGAGAGTAAAGGGTGAAATAATGGGAGGAGGTGGTAACCGCATGGTGTTTATGGGTGAAAACGTTTTCACCATTATTTCCTCATTTATTTGACCGCTTTATTCCTTTTCACGCTTTCTTAATGTGAGCGTAGTGTACGCTGCAAGCTGTGACCGCCAAACCAAAACCCTGGAAAGCATCCCCCAGTTTGTGTTGATGTCTCGAGTGTTGGTTGCATCTCGAGTGCAAATGGCGCTGCTAGTGGCGCGTGTGGCATGTGCCATTGGCATGTGCGGAATGCCTTTGTTGCGGGTTGCACCTTGAGTGCAAGTGGTAATGCCAGAGCTGCTAGTGGCGTGTGTGGAATGTGCCAATGGCGTGTGTGGAATGCCTTGGTGGTAGGTTGCACGGTTTGCAAGTTAGGCTACCAGCGTATGTGTTTGGCATGTGCCAATGGCATGTGCGGAATGCCTTGGTGGTAGGTTGCACGGTTTGCAAGTTAGGCCACCAGCGTGTGCGTTTGGCATGTGTCAATGGCACGCATGGCCATTAGGGCTATGTCCTGGTAAGAAAGCTACCAGCGATGCGTGTTGGCATGTGCCAATGGCGTGCGTGGCCAACTTGGGTCGCGCCCTGGTGGGAAAAGCTACCAGCGATGCGTGTTGGCATGTGCCAATGGCATGCTCGGCCATTAGGGCCGTGGCCTGGTAAGAAAAGCTACCAGCGATGCGTGTTGGCATGTGCCAATGGCGTGCGTGGCCAACTTGGGTCGCGCCCTGGTGGGAAAAGCTACCAGCGATGCGCGTTGGCATGTGCCAATGGCATGCTCGGCCATTAGGGCCGTGGTCTGGTAAGAAAAGCTACCAGCGAGCGTGTTGGCATGTGCCAATGGCGTGCGTGGCCAACTTGGGTCGCGCCCTGGTGGGAAAAGCTACCAGCGATGCGCGTTGGCATGTGCCAATGGCATGCTCGGCCATTAGGGCCGTGGTCTGGTAAGAAAAGTTACCAGCGAGCGTGTTGGCATGTGCCAATGACATGCGTGGCCAATTTGGGTCGCGTCTTGGTAGGAAAAGCTACCAGCGAGCGTGTTGGCATGTGCCAATGGCATGCGTGGCCAATTTGGGTTACGCCTTGGTAGAAAAAGCTACCAGCGAGCGTGTTGGCATGTGCCAATGGCATGCGTGGCCAATTTGAGTCGCGCCTTGGTAGAAAAAGGCTACCAGCGAGCGTGTTGGCATGTGTGGCCAATTTGGGTCGCGCCTTGGTAGAAAAAGCTACCAGCGAGCGTGTTGGCATGTGCCAATGGCATGTGTGGCCAATTTGGGTTACGCCTTGGTAGAAAAAGCTACCAGAGAGCGTGTTGGCATGTGCCAATGGCATGCTTGGCCATTTTGGCCTAGGTTGCATGGTTTGCAAGCCTAGGTGCGGGCGCTACTTTGGCATGGCGCGGCTAGGGCCAAGGTAAGGGTGTTTGGCTTGGCGTGGCGAGACCAGTATAGCTAGGGCCAAGGCAGGGTGTGTTTGGCATGGCGCGGCTAGCTTGGGCTAGGTGTGGCTGGCATGATTTGCCATTGGCACGGAGGTGCGGCTAGCATGGTCGGCATGCTTTGGCGCGTTTGTTATGGTTGGCATGCTTTGCCATTGGCATAGAGGTGCGGCTAGCTTGGGCTAGGTGTGGCTGGCATGATTTTCCATTGGCACAGAGGTGCGGCTAGCATGGTTGGCATGCTTCGGCGCGTTTGGTATGGCTGGCATGATTTGCCATTGGCATAGAGGTGCGGCTAGCTTTAGGCTAGGTGTGGCTGGCATGATTTGCCATTGGCACAGAGGTGCGGCTAGCATGGTTGGCATGCTTCGGCGCGTTTGGAATGGCTGGCATGATTTGCCATTGGCATAGAGGTGCGGCTAGCTTTAGGCTAGGTGTGGCTGGCATGATTTTCCATTGTCATGGAGGTGCGGCTAGCATGGTTGGCATGCTTTGGCGCGTTTGATGTGACTAGCATAGCTAGGGCCAAGGCAGAGTGCGTTTGGCATGGCGCGGCTAGCTTGGGCTAGGTGTGGCTGGCATGATTTGCCATTGGCAAAGAGGGGAATTAGGGTTTTGTTCGTTGTAACCCTAATTTGAAAAAATACCCCCTATTAATTATTGACTACATGCATTAAATGTCCTAATAAATGTGTCACCGGTGACATTAGGTTATTTGGGGTTTTACGATTTTACCCTTTGTTTAAAAACTACCATCAACACCCGTTAGAAACATGCATGTCCATCGCTAAGGCGTCCAGATGAGAGTACATCGATCCAAGGAACAAGGCACCCAGGGGAAGAACTTTACCTTTTGCCAGCTTTATAGCGATCTTAACGAGGTCACCTCTAATGGTATTCTTTCCAGAACCGTCGTCGAATATATCTCTGGATATCCATAAAGACAGAACGCAATCACGCCCGAGCTCATTTTCCAACTCTTGATCCGGCTCTGGGTCTGCAGGGAGACCACTCCGACACCCACCAGTGTAAAAGCATCTCGTATCTTTTTCTCCTCCTTGTCCAGACTGTCGAATCCCGCCACCTTTTGAAGTATAGCATCATAGTTACGTTGCTCCGTATCAGAGAGATCGTAAGAAAGACTTCCAGCAACAGGCAGGTTCATTAATGCAGCTACACTCTCCAGAGTAATAGTCATCTCTCCCCATCTAGATATGGTTGTATGAGTAGAAATGCGCCACCGAGAAATGAAGGTAATCAAACCCGCAGCGTCTTTCTTAATTTCAAGAGCAGCAGATGCCATGACCGCATTAAGGATTTGCGCTTTGGTCAAATTATCTTTAATGTCCTTATTAATCAACATGCGTCTCATCCATCCTTCATAAGAACCCAGTGGAGTATGGCAAATCTTGAAGTCAATAGGGGAAGGCGGATATTCGTTTCTCCGGAGACAAAATATCATCACAAGTGCTTGAAGAAGAAAATGGATCAAAGATCCATATTTTCGAATCGGAAAGCGAGGACTATCTTATGAGAAGGATGTCTTCTAATGTTTGGAAAAGGCGAGGTGAACAACTCATCATCGATGTTCGGCGTATCTTTGAAGCCATCAACACTTCCCGGCTTGGCACCGGCATTATCTCCGAAGACATCTCAACAGAGTTCTTTTCTTCATTCCACAATGAAAATAGGAGTTAGAACTTGTATGAAAACGCATGGGGCATGTAGTCACGCATGACAAGACACAACCCACGTTGAAATACACAAAAGCTGGGATTGGGTCCAAGCACCAGTATCACTTCAAGTCTGGTATTGGTTTCAAGTCCGGTACAAGTTTCAGTCTGGTATTGGTTTCAAGTCCGGTACAAGTTTCAAGTCTGGTATTAGTTTCAAGTCCGGTACAAGTTTCAAGTCCGGTACAAGTTTCAAGTCTGGTATTGGTTTCAAATCAGTCAAGCATATGTGGGTGAGACCCACGCACAAGGTGGGACTACATTCACGGGCACGTATTACAACACAGTTTTCTCATGATCGTGGGAATTATGTTTACAAAATCCAAGCCAAAGTCTCTTCCCAAGCTACAATCTAAGAAGCTAGTTTTTGTATGCAACAATGGAAGAAGAAGCAAAAAACGACGTATTCACGGACTTGCGGAACTAAACCATCCTATATATAAAAAGATTTTTACCTAAGAAATTAGGGTTTTTCCTTAAAAAAAAAAGTGAAACTTACCTTGGGCGGACGGAAGGCGGCAGCAAATCCGGCAGCTCCGGCAACAACAACGGCGACAGCGTCGGCAGCAGTAGTCACGGGCGGGAGCTGCTCAACAAAAAAAAATCGTGAAGAAAAGAAAAGGGGGTTGGTCTCTTTTATAGACAAAAAATTAGAAGAATCCCAATGGAACAAGGATTCCTCTTTTATTTGGTTTCCTCTTTTGATTCAAATACCCTAAGGAACGAAGCTGGTCCATCAAGGCTTAAGATCGCGCACGCATGGAGGATTGCCCACGGCCAGAATCCCTCCAGGTAGACTTCCTTTATCTTGTCTTCTTACGTTTGTATATGTCACCATCTCATGCCTACCCCACAATAGTGTAACCATTATGTGCTAGGCAGGGGACTTAATGTTGATGGTGGATTTTCATTTAAGGTTAAAATTGTAAAAACCAGAAAATAATTCGCTGATATCTTGTAAAACATAAAGCCATTAATAAGTGTTGGATACTCCCTCACTTAATTCACCAAGAATGGAGCATGTGGCAACAATCCCATTCTATGGATACACGAAATTCATCCAGGTTGGAGCATGTAGCAACAATCCCATATACCCTGTGAATTTCTAGCATTATTAATTAATGCGCAATCTTGTATTTCTGTACTCATTATCGGTGCGGCATGACGACTCGAGTGTTACTCTTACTGAGCAACACGAACCTCCAAGCATTATAATGAAACCATGTACGAAATACCCGTACAGGCTGACTCTCGGTGTGTTATACTAGCCCGATTGAGCCCCTCTCGGTGTGTTATACTAGCACGATTGAGCATCCAGACTGACCGTATCAGTCCGGATATGATCGCAGTCATCCAACTCCACAAGCATGATTGGATGACCCAGATCAATTCCATCACCCCCAAGCAGGTATGGAATACCCACTGCCGACCCCGCATGGTCGGCCATTGGCCTAGCTTTCCAAAAAAATGTTCATACCAAGCGGTTTGGACGGAAAACCCTAAATTAGGGTTTGCGGCATATTACATGTGTCGCAAAACAGTCTCAACCATCCATCTTCGCAGGTATAGATGGAGGGTGTAGATGTAAACTCAAAGGGCCCAGAGCATGTCAACACAATCACCGAGGGACCGCCTATACACTTGACCAACCGGTCAAGACCAACCATGCTTGGTCGTGACAAATTCGTGCGCCCAAACAAGGGGTGACGCACGGCTTTGAAATCCAGAATTAGGGCTTTGAGCATCACGAGCGTCCATCTTCTCCGGCACGAATGGAGGGTCCAAGATTAGATTAAGCGGTCCGGTCATACCAACATGACCACCGTGGACCCATCTATTCCCTCACCCGATCGGCCAAGGCATATCATGCCCAGGCTAATTCAAAACGCACGCCCAAACTAGCGTGGTCACACCTCCCAAAACCACAACCGATCTCGACCGCTCAACTTCGCCGGACGATTTGGACGGCTCAGATCACGTTTTTATGGGATATTAAGTTATAGGCGTAAAAAGCAGCCTACCACCTTCACACCAGGCCAATCGGCCAAGACCGACCAAGATTGGTCGTCTTGGCACGTGTGCTGAAGTGGGCGTGACGTGCGGCTCTTGCGGCACTTTGGTTTCTGTCGCAAATCGATCTCGACCACTCAACTTCCCCGGATGAATTGAGTGACCCAGATCATACTTTCGTGAGGTAATGGGGTATAGGCGCCTAAACCATCATGCCGTTTACACGCATGTATGGTCGGCCTGGCCAAAGTTGTATCCCATGCTTGGTTTCGACCAAGCCAAGAGTGATGCCTACGCACCTCTTCAAAACCTAATTTCATTAATGGTCGCAGATGAGTGTCTCAAAGATCATCTCATCCGTCCAACTTCACCAGCTTGGTTATACAACCCTGGTCAGGAGTTAGTTGGTCAGTGAGGCGTCATTACCCATCACTTTACCACACCATGATGCGGTACCTGCATAAAATACACACGATACTTCACAAGTATCAACTTCCTGAATAACGCAGTTATTCAAATTAGCATTACATGCTACCTATCGTGGATCCACAATGTAGGAGCAGAATATCGCGACATTAATACTTCACGAGATTAATAAACGACTACATTGCGAAGGCGTCGCAGGAAAGAAATATAAATGACGCAATAGATGACGAAAGCCAGAACGTGAGAAAAGTGTGAAGACTTGGCGAGATTTAGGAGTGTCGCAAGGAAAAATGTTTATAACACTCACGACACTTCGCGAGTTATTCCCAAAAATAAAGGACAGCTTAGCTGTCATCCACTGTGTATTACCCTATATAAAGGGTTGATTCAGTCTGTTGTAAGGGAGAGTTCTTTTTGAATTGTTAAGCAAGTCATTAGGAGAGAGGAAATCTAGAGTGATTGTAATTTCTTTAGCTCTGTTCTATCTATCCTTGTAAACATTTCAAGAAGATAATCAATAAAAATATATAGATATTCATCTTCAAATGGATTAGTAAAGTAAATTCTTGTGAGGGGTGTATTGTGGGATTTCCTGCAACTACATATGCGCTAGAAACAGGGACGAGTAGAAGATCAACCTTGTGAATTGAAAGAATCAGGAGTAACAAGAAAGAAATTTCGGATAATTCTCAACAATTTACTAAAATTGAGAAATGGCTAGAAGAAGGAATGCATCAGAACAACCAACAATTGTGAGGAGAAGTGGGAGATTAGCTGGAGAAAGGAGAAATGAAGTAGGTGAACCATCAAGAATAAACGCAAGAGATAGAGAAGAAGTTCAAATTCAACCACCAATTCAACCACCAATTCAACCAAGATCAATAGAGTGGTATATTATGATAGGGTGAGCGTGGATACATGGAGATCAGATTCTGTGGAAGAAAGAGAAGAAGTGCAACAACTGATGAATAATGGACAAGAGGAGAGAAATCGAGAAGAAATGGGAGAAACAGCTCATAGAAATGAAGAAATTGTAGCATTAGAAACGTTGAGACAAACAATACATGAAGAAAGGCGTTTAGAAGCAGAAGAACGCGCAAATTTAACAAGGCAAAACCACGAATTAAGAATGGAAAATAGGAGGCTGCAAAATAGAAGATCGAGAAGTAATAACAGATCAAGAATCTTCGCGAAAACATTACCGCGAAAACGTTAATGAAGAAAATTTGGAAAGGGAACTAAGTTTTGGCGAAGGAGGTCGTGAAGGAAGAGAAGTAGTAGAAGATCGTTATATTCCACGTCCTGAAGATCTACAGAATGGTCAAAATGACGGAAATCAAGAAAATAGGCAGCGTCAAGGGCAGAATGATCCAATTAATGAAGAAAATCAGGGAGAAGGAAGAAGAATATTACTTGGGAGAGAAACACGAAGGAAACAAAAGGAAATTGAAGATGACATTGAAAAACATTATATTGAACAAGCACGTTTAGCTCGCGAGCGGGAAAGATTGAGAGAAGAAATGGAAGAACAAGAATTGGAGGAAGCAATTCGGCAGAACAATCATGACAATCGAGAAAGAAGGCGCGAGCAAAATCGCAATAATGGAAATATTAATGAAGAGTATGAAAGAATACAAAGGAGAGTTGATAGACAACCAAGAAGAGAAAACGATAGATACAATGGTGTGCACATTCGCGAACGATATGAAGGAGAAAGTCGCAGAGAAAGAAGAGAAGAGAATGTTGAACAAGAAAATCAAGATAGGCGTGAACGCAGAAGGAGAGAAACGGAGCTAAAAAGACCAATGAATCCGAACACTGATGTAAATGAACAAATTTTAAGAGAGTTGGCGGAGATGAGAGGAATGTTGAAAAGTAGAGGAGGTGGAGGAAGAAGACAATTGGATGAGGCAATCAAAGAAGCTGCAAAAACCCCCTTTACTCTAGAAGTGCAATTAGGTGGGATACCCCCAAAGTGCAATTTACCTGCATTAACTAGCATTTTTGATGGAACAACTTGCGCAATACAACATATCAAAGCGTATGTAAGATGTATGTTACAGTGGGAAAATCATGAAGCTATATTGTGCAAATATTTCGCATCAAGTTTAACAGGGGAAGCACTGAAGTGGTTTGAAGGTTTACCAAGAAACACCATCACGTCATTCAACCATCTACAAGCTATATTTTTAGGGGCATACATAAGTAACAACTCCTCGCGACCAGGAATTGAAGATGTATTTGGGCTGAAACAAAGAGTTGGCGAAAGTTTAAGACACCTAACTGTGAGATGGAAGACGATGTGTAGCGAGATGGCTGGAAGAGTGGATGAAAGATATCTCATTTTATCATTTATAAACGCTATGTTCGCAACCAATTTGCTATATATTCAAATTTTTAGAGTCAAGAATACGATCACGATGACGGAGTCACGAGAACTGCAAGAGGAATATATTGCTTTGGAAGAAAGGCAAAATGAAGTGGAGTCGTACCGGTTGCGAATACAAGTTCAAATGTCATGCGAATGCAAGTTTGTTACCCAAATTAATACACACAGTGGCGAGTACCTCGCAAGGGCAGCAAGAAAGAGTGATAAATGATGAACAACCAAAGTTAGTAGCCATGGGAAGCCGAGATCAAGAAGAGTTTGAAAGAGAAAGAAACTACTATAACCGTGGCGGCAATAACAAAATTCAGAGACTTGATCATCCGCAAGAAACTTATGGAAGTCAAAGGCAGAATTATCATGGAGGTCAGCGACTTCACAGAGTAGTATGGGAAGAAATCAAAATGCTACCATTAAATGCTAGTGTGGAAAAGATATGGGAAGCTATACTCTTGATGGAAAACATACCTGCGCCATGGAACATGGGGAATGAGCCACCACCAAGTGATAGAAGTCACGAGTTCTGTTCTTACCACCGTTTTCATGGACATCTGACAAATGACTGCAGAAACATAAAAAGAATCATCCTTAGAATGATTGATCAAGGAAAGCTGAATCACTTTCTAAAAAGTGAAGAGAAAATTCAACCATTGCCGCCACCACCATCAAAAGGGAAAGAAACGTTCGTAATAGAAGTTGGAGCAAAGGCTAAAAATTTATTTTGCAACTCCATTGTTCACTCATATCGTACAATTGAAGATTTTCATGATAATATACTCGGTAGGGTTTTTTGTGAGGGATGTTGATAATAAAGAAGTGATGAACATTGCGAAGATGCCGCAGTTAAAAGAATGGCAAATGCAGATTATTTCTTTCAACGCAGAAGAGATTCCTGAAGGCAAAGAGATGCATGACAACCCATTGGTTGTAAAACCTGAAATTAATCCAAAACCAAGTAGATGGCGAAGATGATGAAGCGAGCGAGAATTGATGGGCGATCAATAGAATATTGATTGATACTTGGAAGCTCGATAAACATCCTCTTTTACCATACTTACAAGACTATGGGGGAAAGGATGCGAAATTGATACCTTCAACATACAAGATATATGGTTTCAATGGCACAACAAACAAGCCTAAAGGAGAAGTTCATATGAGAATACCCCTGCAAGGATTATCTACCGATATTACATTACGTGTGGTCGATGTGGAATCTCCTTATAATGCATTGATTGGAAGGCCATGGTTGCATGACATTCTGGGTGTAGCGTCAACATATCATCAGTGTATAAAATTTCCTCATCCTAGTGGTGTTGGAATTATAAAAGGAGATTGTACGGAAGGACAAAAATGCTATGAGATCGATGTGGAGAGCTGCGAAGAGAGAGCTGAGAAAATAAAGGGTTGGAAGCAACATACAAAAGATGAGAAAAGAAGAGAAAGATTAATGGTGGATGCCATTGATGTAAGAGGAGAAGATACATTGCGAAACAAGTGCATGAAAACAGTTAGAAATTATGATGGAAAGGAATAATTAAGAGATTTGAATGGTGTAGAGGCAGAGAGTAGCAAGAGCAAAAAGTGTAAGAAGTGAATAATCATCAAAGAGCAACAACAAAAGATTGTTCAGAGTAAGAGGAAGAAACAATAATTGAAGAAGAAATATGCGAGGATCTCGGCATTAAGATTGTATGACAATTTGATTGAAGAATTGAAAAACAAAAATGACTAAACAATGTAAGATTGTGCGATAGTTTCGCAAACAAAATGAATGATTGAATGAATTAACAAAAATGAAAGAGTGAGTGAATGGGACGAACCTTTATGGCGTACACCCTAGTTCGCGAATGATATTTCGCAAGAGGCAAATGTAAGACCTAAAGTGCGTCATATAAGGGGCATCTCTTGACATGGCTCAGTGAAAAGGTTACACCGCTCCTGGAACCTGAGTCATGAAGATTTGGGGCCCATGAAAGCCTATCCGGAGAGATACCTTGGATTTCCAACTATATATATAAGGTTATACCCTGGTTGGACGCCCGAGGATCTCTTCCTAGGAGTCGATGTATGCTCAAGGCGCCGGGGTACACGGTTGAGCCAAGAGTGCCTGGGCATTTGAAGTGTCTCGGCCATTCTTGGCAAGTCTTGGTATATCTTTTCGGCCCGAAGAAAACTCCACTTAGGGTGCGATCTCGTAACCATAAGCCATATAGGTATAAGGGATAAGAGGCTGCGAAAATAATGGTTGTTGAAGACCGGATGGGAGGAGCTAGTCTTGTATGGCCGATGTACGCCTTCTTGAAGGGGCAACCAGGAGAAGATAAGGGCGGCACCCTCCATTAGGGAGGCGATAAGTGTCAAAAGACGCAAATGTCATGAGACTTTATTTTCGCAAGGAAATTTAGGCTTGTCATATTTGTGCAATGATCCTGTAGAGGCAATAATGCGACGCAAGGATAAGGCGAGATCAATGGGTTTTTGCATGAAAATGCAAAACGTCCTGCGATTTCGTCGCAAAGACGGCAATGTCATGGGATTTTACACTCGCAAGAGTATTTAAGCCGTCATATTGTCGCAGATAAAATATACTGCAGAGGCAAAAATACTTAACAAATGATAAGACAAGGTCAATGGGTTATTACATGAAAATGTAATGACGTCCTGCGATTTTGTCGCAACGAGGGGTGGCGAAATAAGACCTTTAATTAGGAAGGCAAAATAAGACCACACAAGAATGATAAGACAAGATCAATGGATTTCTTCATTCGTAAAGACATCTTGCGATCTTGTCGCAATAATGAACTTCAACATAACTAAAGATACAGACATATATACAATTGAGGAAGCGAGTAAGCTTGCGAAAATGATTATGTTCCATCATAGAGTTACAAATAATAAAGGATGAAGTCAGAGATTTCATTACTCAGATATAATTGGTCAAATCACTCATTTGAAAATGAATAACAGAGGCAAGTATGGGAATAAATAGGATAAAATCTTGTTATTCATTTCCACATGATGGATTTATGTATTCATAATGATGGTCAGTTGAATTATAAAGAAGAATTGCTTGACGAATATGCGCAAGTAAAGAAAACGAAGATTGAATTCATATTTGACAATCCAAGAAGATTGAAAGAGTATGTGTATTACAAGAAGCAAAAGAAGAAAAAGAAGTTATTTCTTTGAGGATTCTTCTTCTTGGTCGATTCTTGAGTTCCATCATTCCTTTCGCGAGAATCTTCTTCTTCGCTAGCTTCACTATCGAGACATCCGAGAAAGGCGTATCTTCAGGAATAACATCGCGAAGACAAGGATATGAACTAAGAGGAATGCGGTGATCATTGCAAACCATTTCAATAGTTTGATTGCGAAAACGAACAGCAGTATTGTTGAAATTCGCCACTTTGTAGCTTGCGAGTTGTTTCTTCAACTTAGAATACTTATTATTGCGAAGAGAAAGGCCTTCTGCGAGTTCTCCTTTCTCGGACTCGAGTTCTTCAATCCTTGTTTGAAATCTCTTCTCGGATTCTCAAGACATATGATAATGAATTAACAACACAATAACGATTACTACGAGAGATAAAGAGCAAGAAATTATAATAAACAACCTTCTCTCAGCCGGATATCATGTCTTTAACCAAGCCAGTATGCTCGACATGAAGACTAACATCAACACCTAAGTTATTCCTGGCATTATCTAGAACCTTCGCAGCCCAAGCGAATTCGTCATCATTGTTTATAACAAGAAGCGAACGGATTTGATCTTCTCGCTCATTAAGTATAGCATTCTGACGAAGAGATTCATCTCGTTCAATTTGTACTTCGAGAAGAGACTTTTGAAATGTTGCTAATGCCTGTGCACCCTTATTAGCAATACGATCTTTCTCATCTATAAGGCCACTAATTTTCTTCCTTAAAAGTTCGATTTTTCTATAGGAATCAAGATACATTTGTTTAAATCGGTTGGCTAAACCTAAACTAGCTCTATGCTCAATCTCTAAGAGGCGACATTTGGTTCGAAGTTCATTTAATGAAAGGGAATCAATTTTGTTTGACGAGTTACTTAAAGACTCGTTGAGATGGGTGAGAAGAACATCATTATCCATAGGCTCGGGAAATGAATGGAGAAGAATGGCTTCTTCAGAGAGATTATATATGTCTGCGAAAATAATAAATCAGGCAAAGAATAGTAGCTGACAAAGTAAAGACGACTTGAAGAGTAAAAGTTTTATACCATAAAGTTGCTGGTTTGCGCTTTGAAGAGTAGACATCTTAGTCTTCTGAGAAGCAGATTCAGTTTCCAATTGTTGAATTCTTTCATCTTTCTTGCGAGACATCGCAACCTCAATTTCTAGTTCTCGGATCTTCTCTTTAAGTTGGAGATTTTTCTTTTCAAGGTTGTCGCGTCTTTTCTCGAGATCTGAGGCAACAACAAAGGAAGCTCTCCCAGACTATAAAGGAAAATAAAGAAATTGTTAAGATAAAGCTTATAATAGAAATTACAGAGAAGCAAAGGAATATGAATATACCAAATCATTGAGAGCATTCAAGTGGCTGGAAGTCAATGTTCGGGAAATTCCGCGAAAAGATTCAGTATCCTCTAATAGCGGGGCATCGCAAATATTCGCGAGAGCTTTGCAAGTTGCAAATAAGTGATCATCTCCCATTCCTTGCATGGAATCAGAAAAAACACTAGACAATTGCGCCATAGCAGAAGTAGTCGAGTGATTCTCTTAATTTCGCGGAGGAAATACCAACCACATTTTCATCCTGATCAGAACTCTCATTGGATTGAGAACTACAATGAGAAGAGGAATGGGTTTTCCGTTTTTTAGAAAGCGGAGCAGAAGACTTGTCCTTGCGAAAAGTGATTTTATCCTTGCCTTTAACCTTAGCAGCTTCAGCTTCTTCAACATCAACCTTCGCACACGCATGAAGATAAGAAACAGAGGCAACAATATTGTTTAAAATAACAAAAGAAAATGTTTCTTACTTCATCCGTGAGCGATCGAATATCGCCAGGTACTCGCCTTTGGATCTTCTTTATACTTCTTTCTCATTCTGGCAATCTAAAATTTTTGGAAAGTTTAATAAGTAAAAAAGGAAGAAAATGTCGCAAAGCGAAATTGAAAAAAGGAAATATACCTCTTTTGTCTTCTCAGGCCACTTAAACTCCCAAGGATGATAATTCGCGAGGTGTGCAGGAAGAACATGTGAACCTGCGATGTAGGGTCCACTCAAAAATAAAGGAACAACCCACCATTTCTCATCTTTGGAATGACGAGGAGTACTATTGTTGCCCGAATGCCAGTCAATATCTTGCATGAGCAGTTTATCAGCATCAACATTATCTTTTTTTCTTCAGTCGAGCACCCCAGCGAGATTTATCATTTCTCATATTTATAACTGCATAATTCGCAAAGAAGTTCTCTACAGTATACTTCTCAGCGGCTATCTCTAAATTTACAAATCTAGGATCTTTGACATTATCAGGATATAAAGATCCTTTACCAGCGCCACGGTTGGCGAATTCAAGCATTAAACGGATGCAGTCGCCACTCAACTGATAAATGACTCGCGAGAATTTTTCATGAGCAAGGATTTCATAGAATAATGGTATCTCGGGATTGTATAGAGGAATGGGGAGTCCTATGAGTTGACCTAGCGAGACTATGATTTTATGATCATCACATTGATGATCGAGAAAACAATTTTGGCAGAAAGTATAGATGAAGATTCTTGATCGGGAATGGTTGATAAGATAAAACCCTTTTCCGTAACTTCTTTTGAACATCATTGAAAAGGGGTGCGTATGTACGACCAAGTGAAGCCATTATTAGAGTATGGGAATGAAGTGAGAAGCGAAAATCAAGAGAAGGAAAAAGGGATTTACAGTAGCAGAAACGCAAATTGCAGAGGAAGGAAGTTAAAGGAAAGTTGCGGAGGGAAAATAAAAGAGAAAAAGAGAAGGGTAAGAAAACTATATATAGAGAAGAGAATCCTCGAGAAAACAAATGCATTTAATGCGAGATGGGACGTGAATGGTCAAGAATAAGTGGTTGAAAGAGACATGTCAAGAAAAGAGTGGAAGAAGAAACACCTGTAATAAATTCCGTACATGAATAAAAAGGATAAAAGTGAATAATCGCGAGAAGAAGATGAGCAATTGCGGCATTAAAATATAAATTCTCATGACATTTTCTCCTTCGCAGAAAAGACATGAGAAGAGGCAAGATGTAGGAGCAGAATATCGCGACATCAATACTTCACGAGATTAATAAACGACTACATTGCGAAGGCGTCGCAGGAAAGAAATATAAATGACGCAATAGATGACGAAAGCCAGAACGTGAGAAAAGTGTGAAGACTTGGCGAGATTTAGGAGTGTCGCAAGGAAAAATATTTATAACACTCACGACACTTCGCGAGTTATTCCCGAAAATAAAGGACAGCTTAGCTGTCATCCACTGTGTATTACCCTATATAAAGGGTTGAGTCAGTCTGTTGTAAGGAGAGTTCTTTTTGAATTGTTAAGCAAGTCATTAGGAGAGAGGAAATCTAGAGTGATTGTAATTTCTTTAGCTCTGTTCTATCTATCCTTGTAAACATTTCAAGAAGATAATCAATAAAAATATATAGATATTCATATTCAAATGGATTAGTAAAGTAAATTCTTGTGAGGGGTGTATTGTGGGATTTCCTGCAACTACATACGATCCACACGTTCCAGACATCAATCATGTCACAAACTGGGGGGATACATACTGGGGTATTGGTCTGGCAGTTTACAGCGTGCAGCGTGCAACGCGCCATCACAAGAACGTGTTAGGAAGTCATGGATGGTAAGAGATGAACAGGAGAAGTGGGCAAGACTGGTCGTGTGGCACCGACGCACAACTCCACTACTCCATCACTCCACTTCCTCCACTTCCCACGAGAGACGTGAATAAGGCTCAATGACTTGTATAAATAGGTTCTCCGCCCTATTTCAAAAACAAGGGAAAAACCATAGAGGCAAGTGTTAATACAAAACGTATTCCAACACCCAGAGCCTGCTTGCATCAATCGTAAGCCTGCTCATCTTTCTGTTACAAGTCATTCATAGCCAACACCTTCACAATCTCAACACCTTCTTCGCTTCCTCCCTAAGATCAACCCCATCTCCTTCACTTTGTGACCGAAACAAGTCTGGAACGGCCATTTCTTGGTTTAGGACGGACTTGCACAGATTGACTTCCGAATCTACAAGCACTCACCGCGCAGTGCATTTGTTTAGGGTTTAGATTCATTCCTCATCCACACACCCCAAATTACCAAATTCAACAGGAGTAGTTTTCACCCATAAACACCATATAACTTAGACCTTTCACTTTTAAACAAGAAAAGTACTAGGTTAGTTAACTAGCATTTCTTGTTAAGGCATTCGATTAGTCTTGAATAACCGAAACCTCCACTTTGATAAATCTAACTAAGATACGTGAATAAGGCTCAATGACTTGTATAAATAGTTTCTCCGCCCTATTTCAAAAACAAGGGAAAAACCATAGAGGCAAGTGTTAATACAAAACGTATTCCAACACCCGAGCACTGCTTGCATCAATCGTAAGCTGCTCATCTTTACATTACAAGTCATTCATAGCCAACACCTTCACAATCTCAACACCTTCTTCGCTTCCCTCCCTAAGATCAACCCCATCTCCTTCACTTTGTGACCGAAACAAGTCCGAACGGCCATTTCTTGGTTTAGGACGGACTTTTGATTGACTTCCGAATCTACAAGCACTCACCGCTGCAGATGCATTTGTTTAGGTTTAGATTCATTCCTCATCCACACACCCCAAATTACCAAATTCAACGGGAGTAGTTTTCACCCATAAACACCATATAACTTAGACCTTTCACTTTTAAACAAGAAAAGTACTAGGTTAGTTAACTAGCATTTCTTGTTAAGGCATTCGATTAGTCTTGAATTGAAACCCTTTTGGGTGAGACTCAAAATAATTTACAAGAGAAAGGTTTCACCTTGTCTACTATTCCCAATCAAGAATCTTCATCTATTCTTTCTGCAAAATTGTTTACTGATCATCATTGTGATGATCAAAAAATCATAATCTCGCTAGGTCAACTCCTCGCAGGTCTTCCCATTCCTCTCTACAATCCCGAATTGCCCTTGTTCTATGAAATCCTTGCTCATGAGAAATTCTCGCGAGCTATTTATCAATTAAGTGGTGATTGCATTCGTCTAATGCTTGAATTCGCCAATCGTGGCGCCGGTAAAGGATCTCTATATCCTGATGACGTCAGAGATCCTAAATTCGCAAACTTAGAGATAGTCGCTGACCGCGGTCGTAAGCGTCAAAAATAAATTACACTTTCTTACTACTCAAAATATAAATATAGCAAGGGCAAGAAAGGATCGATCCCACAGAGAGGTCTAGGTTGTCAAATTGTTATGGTTTCCTATATAAAATACCGAGGGTTTGCTGATTTTTATATACTAAAATAAAATAAAAGCAAAACAAATAAAAGTAAACACGCAAATCAAGGATGTGAAAGTATTGGATAAAGGTTTCATCTTCAATTGTAAACAAGTTTATGAATATATGAATAGAATTCGTATTTAATCTCGCTATCATCAAAAGCCTAGAGAATCAAGAGAGCAAGATAATCTATTAATTTCCTAATTCATCACACACACATTAGGGTCTGCGTATGTGAATTCTACCTAAAGAATAACCTAACGCCTTGCGCTAATTAAGTTCAATTCCTAGGAGCATTAAGTTTGAAATAGGCTAATCAATGCAATTGAAATACATTGCGCAAACAATTCGAACAAAGGTCAATTTCTACATATGATTACAAGGATGTATCACTACAACCTAGAATCATATCATGCTACTCGTATTCAAGGTTATCGCTCGATGAAAACCCTAAAATAGCTATAGATATGGATGTGAGTTCAATCAATTCTAGACTCGACTAAACAAACATTCAATCATATTGCAATACTTCAATCATGCAATTATTATAACCCGTAGAAAGTGAACGATAATATTGAGAGAAAACTAATTCATAAAAATCATAACTTGGTTGCAAAATCCAACTACATCTTCAACCAATAATAAAAACTTAGTTACTTGTGTTTTTGGAAATCATCATAGAAAGTTTAGAAGAACCTATCATGTGAAACCCTAGAACAAAAGTAGAAGTCTCCCTAATGGAGATATCCCTAGGTTTTGAGAAAAAGTTCTATTTATATGCCTCTCCCAAAAGGATACCCAAAAGTAGGTCAAGTCTTCTCCAAACCCATCTCAAATTCGTCCACCAAGCCCATGTGTGAAAATAAGTCTCTGGAATTTTGGGTCTAAAACTGGTCGCCGGATTTGCTGACGTCATCACCGGAATCCGGTCACCGGTCGCCGGAATCTGTCGCCGGAAAATTATCTCCAGCCACCAACTTGCCTCCGGCTACTGAAGCTGTCACAAGGCATTTTACACTTCCGAAGATCTCAACTCGCTTTCTCTGCGCAATTCATACATTCACAAAAACCATCAAACCCAACTTCTCATTCCTTGCGAAAACGTACCCAAAAGCGTGACCCGTAGCTCATATGTCCGGCCATAAATTCTTGCATCCAACACATACCCCCTTCGTGATTCACTGAAATATTACGATTCATGCTTCAAGTTCCGAAATTCGGCATCCCGAGCTAGTACCACCGGTGCACCAATTGTGCTCCGTTTTTACAATTTACGCAACTTTGGTTGCCAAATCTATTTCTCGAGTCAAGTTCAACTTATTGTGCTCTTCACAATGGCAGCAACAAACCACACTGCAAACCATCAAAACTGCCAATTTATACCCATACATTCATTAATCCGAAGTTGGCTTGCAAGCAACAGTAGCTTCTTCTCTTCATCAGATGCAAAGTTCTCTCGCAACCCACACATCCATGGCAGCATCCCAGCACCAGATGCACAGATTACCGCCCAGCGACCCTCAACTCCAATCGCAATCGCCATTCGCACAAACCACCTAGTCCGTTTGCAACATCATCACAAAGAACACAAGCCCTATTCCACCTGCAATCACCTGCAACATCACATTCCCTGGAACTCCCTGGAAACAGCAACAGCAGCTGCAACTGCAATCAACATTTGTCATGTGACTCGTACATACTGTGGTATGGAAACCTTGCTCCTCCAGCTGCAGTAGCCCATTTCAGTTCAATACCTGCCTGAACCTCTCTACCTGTAATCTCTCGGCCTGACCACAATTCGGTCTTTGCTTAGCCCATAAGCATCACCGCCTCAATTTCCATCTCACTGCAATGCCATTTCGGGCCTTGCTCTCCATCTCGGTTCAACTCAAACAAGCCATCTCATCGAATGGACTCTCTCCACACCGCAACACCCAAAATTCCAACTACAGCCCGCATTCCACTCGGTCTACTTGCCCTGAGCTTCTCAATACAACTTCAAACCTGCAATTTAACTCCTAGCATACATCTAATACTGCAATTTCAGCACACCCCAGGCCAGTGCATTCAATCCTTGGCAGCTGCAATATCTGTAGTTCACCAGCTCAAGTTCACCATTGCCATACAACCCTGCAGCTCAGTCCATTGCATTACAAATTTGCGACACGACCTCATTCTATCTCAGGTATTCAACTCCAGCTCCGACCACAGTTCAAAATCCTCTCCCTACTCAGCTCTGTTGGCATCTCTGCATCCAGTCCAACTGGAGCAGCACCATCAAACCCTGAGAACAACTTCAATGGCAGCAGCAGCACCTGCAGTTTGAGCCCTAGCCACTGTCAACCTACCTCTTCTCAAGCACCAGATTCCTTCAGCTTAAGTCGCAACCAGCACCACTGCTACAAGCATCAACACAATCTTCAGTTCCATCTGCTCATCTAGTCATACTCCCTGCACTTCCCTGGCGCAATTCCATCGCTCGCAGCTGCAACACAACTCCAATGCTGCAATGCACAGACCAAATACATCTCTGCCTCAGCTACAACCGCAAACTGCAACTCCAGCCTTGTCACTTAGCATCAGCATCTTTATTGCCTCCCAGTCAATTCATCCAACCAACGGCACGTGCACTTGTAGATGCAACTTTAATTCCATCTTGCCAGGACTGCTCCCAACGAACCACAGCTATCTCATTCCCTTCGGTTCAATGGCAGCAACACTTTACCTCCTGCGATACAGCCTTCCCTGCTCTCGACTCTGTTGAACTCAAATGCAAACCAATGGAAAACGAACCACAGGCTCAAGACCAATGGACCACCCCACACTGATTACCAGCCAAACCATCCTCTCCCTGTTAGGTTAATATCTCTCCACCAACTACAAGCACCAACTCTTCTTTGCCTAGCATTGCACTCGGGCAACCGCTTTCTCACCATTTGCGCGCCTCGATGCGATCATTCTACACCTCCATAACCTGCTACTTCTTCTTAGCTTCTCTCGGCTTGGAATGAACTTCAAAACCCACCGGAATCATTGGCAATGCTAGTTCAGGCATTATCACAAGCATCTTATGTGCCATTATGCTGGTGTTCACCATTATGAACTGTTGTTGATCCTAACCAATTCCATCTCCTTCCCTGCAACATACACACAAAACCCTATTCATTCAATATTCTGTCCTGTACCAACATGGAATCATACTCGAGCTTCCTTGTTCCTGTGTCTCTATTATCTTCCGTTTCATGAATCCGCTCGGACATAACAGCAGCAATGGCTGCTTTCCTTCTCAACTTCTGATTCAACAGCAGCCATCTTCACTGTCTTCAATTGATTCTTCTTGTATAATTCAAATATCACCAGTTCCTCGCAATTCATCCTCCAAAGACAATTTCTCTACCGTGTTTCTCAATTTCGACTTAAAGAAGTGAATGAAAGAGAGGAATGAATCTCTCATTTTTAGGGTTGAGTTTTGGGCTGGATGGTCACACCCCGGGGATAGGAGCCACCCAGACTGGGTGCCTTTAGTACTTTCTATGAATGCCCCTTATCCGTAGCTCAGCTCCAAATAACACCGACCTTTTAAATAAAATTTGGCTACCCCTTAACATGTGGCTGGGCTCCCATTAGTATTAGCCGATGAAATGACCGGTTTACCATTCCGAGTTCTTCTTTTGCCCATAACTTCTTCATACGAGCTCCGAATGACTCCATTCACCTAATAACTCAAAAACACGCGTAAAGTACATAATTCACAAGAAAAATAGCAAAGAAAGCGTAACTACTAGATAGTAAATTAGGTGTTTTAGACACCTATCAGATTCCCCCACACTTAGACTTTGCTAGTCCTCGAGCAAATCAAACAAAACTTATTCTAAAACATACATACAACTCCGTGTCGTCGAGGCTACGGTCATTTTTAGCATAAATAACAAGCCTTTAAACCCCTAGGTGTCCCTAGTGGACGAGTTATAGTCTCGTGAGGGTTTACTAGAGATATACCCTCAAAACCTATTTTTCAAACTCCGTCTATTCGTGACAAATCAATGAACGAATCCAAAATGACTACAGGAGGAGGTACCTTGCAAATTCAATTCATATATTAGTAAATAAACTCTAATTAGATAGTCGAACAAGCCACAATACTCGGAAACTAACAAACCACAATCACAATGAAAAGATTAAGAAGATGGATATAGATGTAGATGTTGGCGAATATTCACAAGTGTTCGATGTTTCCCATATCTGTCTGAAGGTCACTGCTAAGATGAACCTAATCCTATTGGATTGAGCTGTTGGTGCTGAATGCTACATCAACTCACTGGCATATACAAGGGAACCAGAAGTGACTTTATTCAACACAATAATAATTTCTTCTCTTTTTTTTTTATATGATTGGATCAAACTGGATCCAATTTCTCTTTTTTTTTTAGACGGCATGATTAGATCTTTTGGATCCAAGCGCATGCTTCTTGTCAGCAAGTACATGATAGTTGCCTTGGATCCTGCATTCCACGCTTGTTTAGGCGACGGAGACAGGGACTACGTTTCACACATACTGCTATTCCCAAGTGTCATTCTTATTCCGTTTTGGTCTAATTGATCGGTCCTTTTTTTTTCTTTTCTTTTTCAAAAATTTTTCATTTTTTTTTTTCTTGTTCTAGTAACTCAATCACTCTATTTCATCCTAGTAGTAATAACACGTCGATGTTTAGTGACCCACCAAAGCACTTAGAGAACAATAGATAAATATGGAAAAATAAAAATAGAATGTGATATGGCGATATTCCGAGATATGGTAACAACTATCATGTTAATTTGTGATTTCTGAGCTATATTCTTCCCTTTTAGTTAATTGGTTCCTCAACTCCTGCATTCAAAATGGTTCCATCCACTAATGGTGTCATCCTAAAAGCACAAGTTTCTAGATTTCGGAGTTCAAAAAGCACACATTTTTTTTCTATTTTTCTGATTTTTTTTTTTTTTTTTTATACATAAAACAAACTAAAACATATAAATGCTCCCCCACACTTAAACTTTACATTGTCCTCAATGTAAAATTGAATCTTCCAAAGAGAGTTCAAGGTGGGAAATTCCGCAAATGATATGCAAAAACAAGAAAATAAAGATAAAAGCAAATGCATAAAAATAAAAAGATAAGGATAAAGATACAAAACCGGTGGGTTGCCTCCCACTTAGCACTTGTTTTAAAGTCGACGGCCCGACTTAGCTTCTTGTAAGATTCATTCCCCATACACTAGCAATCGGAAAAGTTGGGGATCCTTCCATAGAACCTGTTTTGCAAACACTAGCTTCACACAAATATTAGTACAATAAAGCAAAAGTGAAGCTATGAACCGATAAAAGCTTCCCCCACACTTATTCTTGTCCACACTTGGAAGTGTATAAAGAATATAGAAATCGGGCACTTCCACGGTTTCTTGTTCCATAACCTGCATAGTATGAGAATCAAGTATCTCTAATGGCGGAAAACGAGAAACAAAGTCATTCAACAATATTCTCGAAGCACATACATTCAAACCAATAGGAGGTAAAGGAGAAGAAACAATAGGCAAAGGGTTAGATAAACCTTGCACAATCTCTTGTATCATGAAATCCTCTTCATCCTTGAAAAACTCAAGTGAATTATTCACCTCTTGTGTATCATGGTCCTCTATCAAACCTTGCAACCATTCTTCGTCCGTTTCTGCCGTAACCAACGTCTCGACATAAACATCATCATTACAATCATTTGCAAGCTCAATTGGGTCTTCCACAATATTGGTCATAACGGTCTCATTCTCAACACACTCCTTTTTGTTGTAAGGCACATACTCTTTTGCGGATCCAAATTTTATTATAAGAAACTTTTCTAGAACACTCGAAAATGCATCATCCTCAAGCTCCACCCTTTGAATAGGCTCTTGATCATTATTAAGATCAATGCTTGAGTAATCTACACAAGTGTCGACATATTCCTCTTCATCTTGATCCCAAAAAGACTCCATTGTACACTCCTCGGGGATGTCACCATAAATTGGTTTAAGCGATGTATTTTTATAATAATCATCACTATCATAGTCAACATAATCTTGTTCCTCGCTGAATTTAGTGTTGCTAATCTCGAACTCATCCTTTTGAATAGGTGAATGATCATTATTACGATCAAGAGTTGAGTTAACTACACAAATATCAACAAAAGTCCCCAAAGGTTCGCCTTTTTCAACATAATTATCCATTTCCTCCTTGTATTCTTTAATGCCTTGTCTTAAAGTGGAAACACCTTTTTGAAGCTCTTGGAGTGTTCCATCCAAATTCTGAATATAGTGTTCCATTTGTTTGTAAAGATCATTCGACAAAGAAAAAGTAGAATTATTTACTTCCGTATTGTTAGGCCAATTATCTTCCCTTTGAATGGGTGGATGATCATAACTACGATCAGAAATTGGGCCAAACATACCATGAGCACATTCGGTCGATGAAATTGGTTCCACGCTTGGTTGTCCACAAATTGACTCAATGCTGGCCATAAATTGTTGCATTTCATCTACCAAACTAGAGGAAAAATTAATAGGAGCACAAGTATCATCCCCTCTTTGTGGTTGCTCACTTACATACCCACCGTAAGAAGGTTGGAATGTATGAGAGTAACTAAAAGGGTACGCGGAGTATTGATCATAACCAAAGGATTGATTTTGATTGTACTCCCCGTAAGGGTGATAGTTTTCATGTTGTTGAAGGTTGAAACCCGTATTGATTGCTCCAATAAGCTCCGTCCATAGCAATTGGTACCTGAAACGAGATTCTCAAAACTCGGTTAGAAACCAAAGAATAAGAAAAAGTAAAACAAACCTAAAAACAAAAATAAGAAACCAAAAACAATTAACAACCGCTGCCTCTCCGGCAGCGGCGCCAAAATTTGACCGCGGTCGTAAGCGTCAAAAATAAATTACACTTTCTTACTACTCAAAATATAAATATAGCAAGGGCAAGAAAGGATCGATCCCACAGAGAGGTCTAGGTTGTCAAATTGTTATGGTTTACTATATAAAACACCGAGGGTTTGCTGATTTTTATATACTAAAATAAAATAAAAGCAAAACAAATAAAAGTAAACACGCAAATCAAGGATGTGAAAGTATTGGATAAAGGTTTCATCTTCAATTGTAAACAAGTTTATGAATATATGAATAGAATTCGTATTTAATCTCGCTATCATCAAAAGCCTAGAGAATCAAGAGAGAAAGATAATCTATTAATTTCCTAATTCATCACACACACATTAGGGCTGCGTATGTGAATTCTACCTAAAGAATAACCTAACGCCTTGCGCTAATTAAGTTCAATTCCTAGGAGCATTAAGTTTCAGAAATAGGCTAATCAATGCAATTGAAATACATTGCGCAAACAATTCGAACAAAGGTCAATTTCTACATATGATTACAAGGATGTATCACTACAACCTAGAATCATATCATGCTACTCGTATTCAAGGTTATCGCTCGATGAAAACCCTAAAATAGCTATAGATATGGATGTGAGTTCAATCAATTCTAGACTCGACTAAACAAACATTCAATCATATTGCAATACTTCAATCATGCAATTATTATAACCCGTAGAAAGTGAACGATAATATTGAGAGAAAACTAATTCATAAAAATCATAACTTGGTTGCAAAATCCAACTACATCTTCAACCAATAATAAAAACTTAGTTACTTGTGTTTTTGGAAATCATCATAGAAAGTTTAGAAGAACCTATCATGTGAAACCCTAGAACAAAAGTAGAAGTCTCCCTAATGGAGATATCCCTAGGTTTTGAGAAAAAGTTCTATTTATATGCCTCTCCCAAAAGGATACCCAAAAGTAGGTCAAGTCTTCTCCAAACCCATCTCAAATTCGTCCACCAAGCCCATGTGTGAAAATAAGTCTCTGGAATTTTGGGTCTAAAACTGGTCGCCGGATTTGCTGACGTCATCGCCGGAATCCGGTCACCGGTCGCCGGAATCCGTCGCCGGAAAATTATCTCCAGCCACCTGAACTTGCCTCCGGCTACTGAAGCTGTCACAAGGCATTTTACACTTCCAGTATCTCAACTCTGCTTCTCTGCAATTCATACATTCACAAAAACCATCAAACCCAACTTCTCATTCCTTGCGAAAACGTACCCAAAAGCGTGACCCGTAGCTCATATGTCCGGCCATAAATTCTTGCATCCAACACATACCCCCTTCGTGATTCACTGAAATATTACGATTCATGCTTCAAGTTCCGAAATTCGGCATCCCGAGCTAGTACCACCGGTGCACCAATTGTGCTCCGTTTTCGCACAATTTCTGCAACTTTGGTTGCCAAATCTATTTCTCAGGTCAAGTTCAACTTATTGTGCTCTTCACAATGGCAGCAACAAACCACACTGCAAACCATCAAAACTGCCAATTTATACCCATACATTCATTAATCCGAAGTTGGCTTGCAAGCAACAGTAGCTTCTTCTCTTCATCAGATGCAAAGTTCTCTCGCAACCCACACATCCATGGCAGCATCCCAGCACCAGATGCACAGATTACCAGTTCCAGCCCTCAACTCCAATCGCAACTGCCATTCGCACAAACCACCTAGTCCGTTGCAACATCATCACAGCAACACAAGCCCTATTCCACCTGCAATCACCTGCAACACCACATTCCCTGGAACTCCCTGGAAATAAAGAATAAAGAAAGAATCGCAATCAACATTTGTCATATGACTCGTACATACTGTGGTATGGAAACCTTGCTCCTCCAGCTGCAGTAGCCCATTTCAGTTCAATACCTGCCTGAACCTCTCTACCTGTAATCTCTCAGCCAGCCACAATTCAGTGCTGCTTAGCCCATAGCATCACTGCCTCAATTTCCATCTCACCTGCAATGCCATTTCAGCCTTGCTCTCCATCCGGTTCAACTCAAACAAGCCATCTCATCGAATGTACTCTCTCCACACTGCAACACCCAAAATTCCAACTAAAGCCGCATTCCACTCAGTCTACTTGCCCTGAGCTTCTCAATACAACTTCAAACCTGCAATTTAACTCCTAGCATACATCTAATACTTTGCAATTTCAAAGACACCCCAGGCCAGTGCATTCAATCCTTGGCAGCTGCAATATCTGTAGTTCACCAGCTCAAGTTCACCATTGCCATACAACCATGCAGCTCAGTCCATTGCATTACAGCTGCGACACAGCCTCATTCTATTTCAGGTATTCAACTCCAGCTCCGACCACAGTTCAAAATCCTCTCCCTACTCAGCTCTGTTGGCATCTCTGCATCCAGTCCAACTGGAACAGCACCATCAAACCCTGAGAACAACTTCAATGGCAGCAACAGCACCTGCAGTTTGAGCCCTAGCCACTGTCAACCTACCTCTTCTCAAGCACCAGATTCCTTCAGCTTAAGTCGCAACCAGCGCACTCAACCAGCACTACTGCTACAAGCATCAACACAATCTTCAGTTCCATCTGCTCATCTAGTCATACTCCCTGCACTTCCCTGGCGCAATTCCATCGCTCGCAGCTGCAACACAACTCCAATGCTGCAATGCACAGACCAAATACATCTCTGCCTCAGCTACAACCGCAAACTGCAACTCCAGCCTTGTCACTTAGCATCAGCATCTTTATTGCCTCCCAGTCAATTCATCCAACCAACGGCACGTGCACTTGTAGCTGCAACTTTAATTCCATCTTGCCAGGACTGCTCCCAACGAACCACAGCTATCTCATTCCCTTCGGCTCAATGGCAGCAACACTTTACCTCCTGCGATACAGCCTTCCCTGCTCTCGACTCTGTTGAACTCAAATGCAAACCAATGGAAAATGAACCACAGGCTCAAGGCCAATGGACCACCCCACACTGATTACCAGCCAAACCATCCTCTCCCTGTTAGGTTAATATCTCTCCACCAACTACAAGCACCAACTCTTCTTTGCCTAGCATTGCACTGGCAACTGCTTTCTCACCGTTTGCGCGCCTCGGTACGATCATTCTACACCTCCATAACCTGCTACTTCTTCTTAGCTTCTCTCAGCTTGGAACTGAACTTCAAAACCCACTGAATCAAGTTGGCAATGCTAGTTCAGGCATTATCACAAGCATCTTATGTGCCATTATGCTGGTGTTCACCATTATGAACTGTTGTTGATCCTAACCAATTCCATCTCCTTCCCTGCAACATACACACAAAACCCATTCATTCAATATTCTGTCATGTACCAACATGGAATCATACTCGAGCTTCCTTGTTCCTGTGTCTCTATTATCTTCCGTTTCATGAATCCGCTCGGACATAACAGCAGCAATGGCTGCTTTCCTTCTCAACTTCTGATTCAACAGCAGCCATCTTCACTGTCTTCAATTGATTCTTCTTGTATAATTCAAATATCACCAGTTCCTCGCAATTCATCCTCCAGCACAATTTCTCTACCAGTGTTTCTCAATTTCAGCTTAAAGAAGTGAATGAAAGAGAGGAATGAATCTCTCATTTTTAGGGTTGAGTTTTGGGGCTGGATGGTCACACCCCAGGGATAGGAGCCACCCAGACTGGGTGCCTTTAGTACTTTCTATGAATGCCCCTTATCCGTAGCTCAGCTCCAAATAACACCGACCTTTTAAATAAAATTTGGCTACCCCTTAACATGTGGCTGGGCTCCCATTAGTATTAGCCGATGAAATGACCGGTTTACCATTCCGAGTTCTTCTTTTGCCCATAACTTCTTCATACGAGCTCTGAATGACTCCATTCACCTAATAACTCAAAAACACGCGTAAAGTACATAATTCACAAGAAAAATAGCAAAGAAAGCGTAACTACTAGATAGTAAATTAGGTGTTTTAGACACCTATCAGTCGCTGACAAGTACTCAGTAGAAAACTTTTTTGAAAATTATGAAGTGATAAATATGAAAAATGATAAATCTCGCTGGGGTGCTCGATTGAAAAGAAAAGAAAATGTTCCCGAAGATAAGAAACTCATGTTAGATATTGATTGGCACTCTGGCAAGAACAATGTTCCTCGCTACTCTAAAGATGAGAAGTGGTGTGTTTTTCCACTATTTTTGAACGGACCTTACATTTCAGGTTCCAATATACTCCCTGCGAATCTCGCAAATTATCACCCTTGGGTATTTAATTGGCCCGAGAAAGCAAAAGAGGTATACTAACTTTTACTTATTTTACAATCTTCATTTCCTCTTATATCTAATCTCGCGAATTTTTCAGATCACCAAATTGAGAAGGAGCTACAAAAGAAATCCAAAGGCGAGTACTCTGGCGATACTTCATTCAATCACGGATGAAGTAAGAAATATTTTTCCTTATCATTTTTAACAATATTGTTGCCTCTGTTTCTTATCTTCATTCGTGTGTGAAGGTTGGCGTTGAAGAGAATGATATTTCTGAAGCTGCAAAGACTAAAGGCAAGAATAAAATCACTTTTCGCAAGGATAAATCTTCTGCTTCATCTTCTAAAAAACGGAAAATCCATTCCTCTTCTCACTCTAATTCCCAAACCAAATGAGAACTCTGATGAAGATAATGATGAGGTTGACACTTCTTTTGCGAAGGAGAATCATTCAGTCGAATCTGCTATGGCGCAACTGTCTAGTGTTTTCTCTGATTCTATGCAAGGAATGGGAGATGATCGTTTTTCTGCTACTTGCGAAGCTCTCGCAAATATCTGCGATGCCCCCCTGCTAGTGGATAATGATTATTTTCGTGGAGTTTCCAGGACAATGACTCCCAGTTTCTTAAATGCACTTAGTGCCTTGGTATGTTCATATTTCTTTATTTCTTTGTGATTTCGATTATAAACCTTATCTTAAAAATTTCTTTACTTTCCTTTATAGTCTGGGAGAGCTTCCTTTGTTGTTGCCTCAGATCTCGAGAAAAGGCGCAACAATCTTGAAAAGAAAAACCTTCAACTTAAGGAGAAGAACAAAGGATTAGAAGTTGAAGTTGCGACATCTCGCAAGAAGAATGAAAATGAGACTGCCGCTCTTCGCAAAAGAATTCAACAGTTAGAAGCTGAGTCTTCTACCCAGAAGAATAAAATATCTACCCTTCAAAGTGTTAATCAGCAACTTTATGGTATAAAACTCTTCTCTTTTCTTCGTTTCTACTTTGTCATTTATTTTTCTTTGCCTGACTTATCATTTTCGCATACATTTATAATCTTTCTGATGAAGCCATCCTTCTCCATTCATTTCCTAAGCCTATGGATGATGATGCCCTTCTCGCTCATCTCAACGAATCTTTAAGTAGTTCGTCAAACAAAATTAACTCTCTCTCATTAAATGAACTTCGAACCAAATTTCATCTTTTAGAAATTGAGCATAGATCTAGTTTAGGTTTAGCCAACCCATTTAAACGTCTATATCTTAGTTCCCACGAGAAAAATAATATTCTAAGGAAGAAAATTAGTAGCCTTATAGATGACAAGGATCACATTGCTAATCAAGGTGCACAGGCATTAGCGAAATTCCAAAAAACTCTTCTTGAAGTCCAAATTTAACGAGACGAATCTCTTCGCCAAAATGCCGTACTTAATGAGCAAGAAAATCAAATTCGTTCACTTCTTGTCATAAATAGTGATGATGAATTCGCTTGGGCCGCGAAAGTTCTAGATAATGCCAGAAATAACTTAGGTTTTAACGTCAGCCTTCATGCTGAGTATACCTTGCCTTGGTTAAAGATATGATTTACGACGAGAGAAGGTTGTTTACTGTTCTTCATTACTTTACCACCTCTTTTTTGTGAAACTGCTATTAAGTTGCTGACTCATTGTCATTTGTTCGCAGAATCAGAGAAAAGGTTTCAAACTAGAATCAAGGAACTTGAATCTGAGAAGGAACAACTTGCAAAAGACTTCTCTCTTCGCAATGACAAATATTCTAAGCTGAAGAAGCAACTACAAACTCATCAGAAGCGAATTTCAATAATGATGTTTGTCCGTTTTCGCAATCAAACTATTACAACAGTTTGCGATGACCATAGTATTCCTCTTTCTTCATATCCTTGTCTTCTTGATGAAGTTCCTGAAAATATGCCTTCCTTAGACGTCTCTGATAGTGATGCAAGCGAAGAAGAGGAGTCTGACAAAGAGTCTGATGAAAAAGAAGAATGAACTGAGAGATAGCTCCATTTTCCTTTTTCTCTTCTTGTGATATTTGTACATTTATCCTTCTAGCCTTCCATTTTTGTAATCACTTACTGTAAATCTATCATATGAAAATAAATAACAAGTTTTTACTCTAATCATTCCCATACTTGCCTCTGTTATTTATTTTCACATGAGAGATTATATCGATAATCTTTAAGTAATAATACGTCTTATTTTTGCAATTGTTGTTGCTAACCCTTCACAAATAAATAAAGAAATATAGCCGTTTTTGCAAGCTTATTTGCTTATTCAATTTCTTGTGTTGTCTTATCTTCATTTATGTTGAAATTCATTATTGCGACAAGATCGCAGGACGTCTTTACATTTTCATGTAATGACCCATTGATCTTGCCTTATCATTGCTCTTGTGTGGTCTTATTTTTCCTTCCTAGTTAAAGGTCTTATTTTGCCACCCCTCATTTTTGCGTCAATATGACAGGTCTAAATATTCTTACGAACATAAAGTCCCATGACATTGTCGTCTTGCGACAAAATCGCAGGACGTCTTTACACTTTCATGTAACGACCCATTGATCTTGTCTTATCATTTCTTTAGTATTTTTGCCTCTGTAGGATATTTTTCTTGCGACAATATGACAGGCCTAAATTTTCTTGCGAAAATAGAGCCTCATGACATTTGCGTCTTAAGACACTTATCAGCTCCCTAATGGAGGGTGCCGCCATTATCATCTCCCTGGTTGCCCCTTCAAGGAGGCGTACATCGGCCATACAAGACTAGCTCCTCCCATCCGGTCTTAACAACAACCAGTTGTTTTCGCAGCCTCTTATCCCTTATACCTATAGGGCTTATGGTTACGAGACTGCACCCTAAGTGGAGTTTTCTTCGGGCCGAGTGCAGCATGTGCCAAGACTTGCCAAGAATGGCCGAGACACTTCAAATGCCCCGGGCACTCTTGGCTCAACCGTGTACCTCGGCGCCTTGGTCATACACTGACTCCTTGGAAGAGACCCTCGGTCGTCCAACCAGGGTATAACCTTATATATATAGTTGGAAATCCAAGGTATCTCCCCGGGATGGGCTTTATTGACCCCAAATTTTCATGACTCAGGTTCCAGGAGCGGTGTAACCTTTTCCCGAGCCATGTCAAGAGATACCCCTTATATGACGCACTTTAGGTCTTACATTTGCCTCTTGCGAAATATCATTCGCGAACTAGGGTGTAAGCCATAAAGGTTCGTCCCATTCACTCATTCTTTCATTTCTGTCAATTCTTGCAATCATTCATTGATTTTTGATTATTTCTTCTCATATTCTTTGTGAAATTATCACATAATCTTGCTTCATTTGCTGTGATCTCGCTGTAATTATTTAACTAAACTTTCGTTATATTCATGAATCACGAGACTTTCGCGTACTCCTTCTTCGATCATCACATTCTTTGTACTTTTGACATGTTTTTGTCACTTTTTTTTTATACAACTCTAAAATCAATTAGTTATTTCTTACTCATGTTGCTCTCTGTTTCTTCATTCAAATTCCCTGAAATTTCCTTCCCTTTTGCGAGACCGTCGCAATTTCCAATTGTTTTCAAGCATTGGTTTCGCAATATATCTTCATCTCTTACTTCTATTGTGTCCACCATCAGTCTTTCTCTTCTTTGTTCTTCTTTGATATTCCGCTTCCAATTCTTCTTTTGAGCAGCCCTTTCCTCGCAAGACTCCACATCAACTTCATAGCACTTTTGTCCCTCAGCCCAATCTCCTTTTATAACTCCAACACCACTGGGATGAGGAAATTTGATGCACTGGTGGTAAGTTGAAGCTACACCTAAGATCTCATGTAACCAAGGTCGCCCAATTAATGCATTATAGGGGGATTCCACATCGACTATGCAAAACAAGATTTCAGTTGATAATCCTTTCAGTGGTATTCGCATACGAGTTTCTCCTTTAGGTTTATTGGCAGTACCATTAAAACCATAAATCTTATAGGTTGAAGGTATCAGATCTTCATCTTTCCCTCCCATAGTCTTGTAAGTGTGGTAAAAAAAGATGTTTACTTGTAAGTGTGGTAAAAAAAGATGTTTACCGAGCTTCGGTATCAATTAAGATTCTATTTATTGCCCATGAATTTTACTCGCCCCATCATCTTCATCATCAACAGGTTTTGGGTTAGTTTCCAATCTTACCACTAATGGATCATCATGCATCTCGCCACCCTCGGGTACCTCTTACTGCATGGTAAAAGAAATAATCTGCGTTTGCCATTCTTTTAGTGGCGATGTCTTCGCGATGTTCATTATTTTTCTATTGTCAGCATCTCTTGCGAAAACCCTACTGAGAACGCTATCATGGAAATCTTCAATTGTCCTGTACGAATGTACGATAGAGTTGCAGAATAAGTTTTTGGCCTTCGCTTCAACTTCTACTACAAATGTTTCTTTCCCTTTTGTTGTATTTACTCTGTGAATTTCTGGAGGTGTTGGTAATGGTTGAGTCTTCTCTTCACATTTTAAGAAATGGCTTAGCTTCCCTTGGTCTATCATTCTGAGGATGATTCTTTTTATATTCCTACAATCATTCGTTTGGTGTCCAGGAAAATGGTGATAGGAACAAAATTCATTACTTCTGTCACCTGGAGGCGGTTCATTCCCCATGTTCCATGGTGCAGGTATGTTTTCCATCAGGATTATAGCTTCCCATATTTTCTCCACGCTAGCGTTTAATGGAGGCATCTTGATTTCTTCCCAGACTACCCTATGACCTCGCTGCCCTCTATGATAGTTATGCCTCTGACCTCCATAGATTTCTTGCGGATTATGCCTCCGACCTCCATAGGTTTCTTGCGGCTGATCAAGCCTTTGAATTTTATTATTTCCGCCACGGTTGTAGAAATTTCTTTCTCTTTCAAATTCTTCCTGATCGCGACTTCCCATGGCTACCAACTTTTGCTGACCATCATCTGGTATCCTCATTCCTTGTTGACCTTGCGAGGTACTCGCCACAGTGTTTATCAATTTGGGTAGCAAACTTGCATTCGCAGCTCCTGAACTTGTATTCGCGACAGGGTATGATTCCATCTCATTTTGCTTTTCCTCTAGAGCAATATACTCCTCCCGAAGCTCTCGCAACTCAGTCATTGTGATTGTATTCTTGACTCTAAAAATTTGAATATATAATAGATTTGTCGCGAACATAGCATTAATGAATGATAAGATGAGATATCTCTCCTCCACACTGCCACCATTTCGCTACACATTGTCTTCCATCTCACAGTTAGATGCTTCAAACTCTCACCAACCCTTTGTTTTAACCCAAATACATCTTCAATACCTGGTCGCGAGGAATTATTACTTATATATGCCCCTAAAAATATAGCCTGCAAGTGATTGAAAGATGTTATTGTATTCTTCGGTAGCCCTTCAAACCATTTCAAAGCTTCTCATGTCAGACTTGATGCAAAATATTTGCACAATATAGCATCATGATTCTCCCATTGTAACATACATCTCATATAAGCTTTGATATGCTGTATCGCGCAAGTTGTTCCATCGAAAATACTGGTTAATGTCGGTAAGTTGCACTTCGATGGTATTCCTCCTAATTGTATCTCTTGTGTGAACGGAGTTTTCGCAGCTTCTTCTATGGCTTCATCCAACTGTCTCTTTCCTCCTCTCCTTTTACTGTTCATCATTCCTCTCATTTCTGCCAATTCTCTCAAAATTTGTTCATTTACATCAGAACTTGAATCTATTGGTCTTTTTGGTTCCGCTTCTCTTCTCCTGCGTTCATGTCTACTTTGACTTTCATCATTCTCTTCTCGTCTTTCTCTGCGATCTTCTCCTTCACTTCTTTCACGAATTCGCACACTGTTATATCTATCAATCTATCTTCTTTGTTGCCTATCAGCTCTTCTTTGTGCTCTTTCATATTCTTCATTAATATTATCATTGTTGCGATTTTGTTCTCGCATTCTTTCTCGATTATCATGATTATTCTGGCGAATTGCCTCTTCTAACTCCTGTTCTTCCATTTCTGCTCTCAATCTTTCTCTCTCGCTAGCTAGACGTGCTTGTTCAACATAATGTCTTTCAATTTCATCCTCAATCTCTTTTTGCTTCCTCTGTGCTTCTCTCCCATGCAATATTCTTCTTTCTTCTTCTTGATTTTCTTCATCAACTGGATTATTTCGCCCCTGACGCTGCCTATTCCCTTGATTTCCACCATTCTGCTCATTTTGAAGAGTCTCGGGACGTGGGATATAACGATCTTCCATCATTTCTCTTCTCTCGCAATGTTCTGTGCCTGGATTTTGTGCTTCTTCTTGGTTTTCTTCATCAGCATTTTCTGTAGGTAAAATTCTCCTCCTTTCCTCTCTAACTGATCTTGAACTTGATCTTGTAGTGCTTCTCGACCTTCTATTTTGTAATCTGATATTTTCCATCCTCAGCTCATGATTCTGTCTTGTCAAGTTTGCACGTTCCTCTGCCTCTAATCATCTCTCTTCATGTATTGTTTGTCTCAATGCCTCTAATGCTGCGATCTCTTCATTTCCATGAATTATTTCTCCAATCCCTTCTCGGTCTCTCCCCTCTGGTCCATTGTTTACCAATTGTTGTTCTTCTCCCCTTTCGTCCTCGTAGTCGATCTCCAAGTATGTACGCTTACTCTATCATAATCCACAGTTCTATCCGCTCTTTGGTTGAATTGGTGATTGAATTTGATTTTCTTCATTATTCCTTATGTTCCTTCTTGAGGATTCTCCCATTTCATTTCTCCCTTCTCCTAAGTCTCCTACTCCTTCTAACAGTTGTTGGTTGCTCGGATGCATTTCTCCTTCTAGCCATTTCTTAATTTTGGTAAACTGTTGAAAATTATATGAAATTCCTTCCCTACTACTCCAAATTCTTTCAAATCACGATGTCAATCCTTACTCTCTCCCTGTTTCTAGCGCCAATATGTAATTGCAGGAAATCCTACACAACACCCTTCACAAGAATCCACACAACTAAGACATTTGAAGATGAATAACTATGATTTTTATTGATTAATTCCTTGAACGTTTACAAGATAAAATGGAAAAGAGCTAAAGAAATTACAATCACTACAAACTTTCTCTCTCCTAATGACTTGCCCAACACTCGGAAAAAGATCTCTCTCCAACAGTCCTGCTCGACTCCTTATATAGGATAGTATACAATGGATGACAACTAAGTTGTCCTTTATTTTCGGGAATGACTTGCGAAATATCGCAAGTGTACAATTATATAATCTCGCAACTATTCTAAATCTCGCTAGGTCTTCACATCTTTCTCGTGTTTTGGCTGCCGTCATTCATTTCGCCATTTATATTGCTCATTTGCGACACTTTCGCAATATCGTCGTTTATTGATCTCGCGAGATATTGTTGTTGCGATGTTCTGATCCTACACATCCATACACAAATAATGGAATAAAACATCAATTGTACCGAATTTTTGTTATGCAAAAGCAATAAATATACGCAATAAAATTAGGCTTTTCTTAAACATGAAAACGATTAACTAACAAAGTCGTTACCTCAAATTTTGCATCCTCTTCTCCAATAATGTTTGCATCTTCTTTCCAGGGAGAATTGATACCGAAATATCATTATGTTATCATCCTTATGCAAAATAAAAGAATAACAACAACCAACCTTTTTCCGGAGAAAGGTTGAAAACCGATTTTAACTATTGCAAGCAAAAGTTAAAAACCCCGAAACACATATGTTTTTATGCTAAACCAAACGATTCAACATATTGTGACTTTTTCACATATTGTTTCAATCATAAGAAAAATTATAAACCAATAATTTTATTCATAATAAGATAGTTTTATTCATAATAGACTTTATTGAAATAATCAAAAACTAATGTCTATTTTAATTGCAACTCAATTATTGGGAAGAACATTCCTTGTGACCAAGTGTTTTTTGACGCTCTACTTCAATTTACGATTCTTGGTTCCACAATTTTGATTCAATTTTCTGAATTCCTTTAAGAGTTTATGGATCTTTTCGAGCAGTAAAGCCCAGCTGTTTCTGAAAATAGTCAAGTTGTTTACCAAGATTTTCAAGATGACCTAGAAAGAGACTTGTTGTTGGAATTTGGTGAAATTCTTTTAACAACTTCATTGTGGGTTTGTCCCCCAATCATTTGACTTATAGTCTTATTAGTTACAGCGTTAATGCTTTTCATATCAACAAAGTCATCTCCTGCAATAAATTCACAAATTTTGGTAATTATACACGGAAAACCGAGATGTCTCTTGATTCCAGAAGAAGAGATAGAATCTGATATTTTGATCATTTGACTGACAATGATTCCACAGAGATCAATTTGAGAATCTTCTTTCAACAGAAAAAAGACGAATTCTGCAAACATCTTATCCCAAACTGACTTATCTCTTGTACTTGCAAATAGAGTTGCTAAAGCAAGTTTACCGAATACCCTAATATGAAGAGGTATATCTTTTGTTGGTAATCTACCATTTTCCCAGGTAACCTTCTTTGAGACATGTTGAAATGGTATCGTGTTTAATTTCAACTCCTGTAATCAAGTGATTACATTGCACATTGTACTTAATAGCAATTGAAACTGTCTTACGATCAACATAGTAGATTCCTCGACCAACAAGAGTCACAAAGGTAAGGTTTTTATGATCAACATTGTGTATATTGGCATAGAACACTCTTACCATATCAGGTGAATATTCTTCAAGATCAAAAAGATTTCCCTAGTTCCGATTTTGAACAAACTTCACATAATCCTTAACTTGGACATCTGGATCAAACCTTTTTTCGGTAGTGAATCCCATTCCCTTGAGAGTTTCGTATTTCTTAAAAAAAAAAACTGTCAACGAAACGAGCAAATTCATGCTTGTCATCAATACTGTTAGGAAATCTGATACTATTAATATCATAAACCCTGACCCGATCATCAGCGGATTTGGTTCTTGATTTCCTTTTTCCCATACTTGCGAAAATATGAAAAACCCTAGTTACGGTTTTGACCAATCTTCTCCGATATGTTTGAACACATAGCAAGAGATTATCTTTTATAGGAAGAATTGATATTGAAAACCGGAAATAACTAGTTTTAGGGAATACTATCAAAATCGGAAATCGAGTCTTGTTGGGAAACAATTCCGATTTTATATCTAGGTGTTGATGGTGGATTTTCGTTTAAGGTTAAAATTGTAAAAAAACCCAGAAAATCATGCGCTGACATCTTGTAAAAGATAAAGCCATTAATAAGTGTTGGATACTCCTTCACTTTACTAATTCACATAGAATGGAGCATGTGGCAACAATCCCATTCTGTGAATACATGAAATTCATCCAGGTTGGAGCATGTAGCAACAATCCCATATACCCTGTGAATTTCTAGCATTATTAATTAATGCGCAATCAGCCTTGTATTTCCCGTACTCATTATCGGTGCGGCATGGCGGCCGAGTGTTACTCTTAGCAGAGCAACACGAACCTCCAAGCATTATAATGAAACCATGTACGAAATACCCATACAGGCTGACTCTCGGTGTGTTATACTAGCCCGATTGAGCCACTCTCGGTGTGTTATACTAGCCTGATTGAGCATCCGGACTGACCGTATCAGTCCGGATATGATCACAGTCATCCAACTCCACAAGCATGATTGGATGACCCAGATCAATTCCATCACCCCCAAGCAGGTATGGAATATCCACTGCCGAACCAACGCGGACCCCGCATGGTCGGCCTCCCCTTTGGCCTAGCTTGCCAAAACGTCCAAACCAGAGCGTATGGACGGGAAAACCCTAAATTAGGGTTTGCGGCATATTACATGTGTCGCAAAATAGTCTCAACCATCCATCTTCGCAGGTATAGATGGAGGGTGTAGATGTAGATTCAAAGGGCCCAGAGCATGTCAACACAATCATCGTGGGACCGCCTACATACCTGACCAATCGGTCAGGACCAACCATGGTTGGTCATCCCTATTTGTGCGCCCGAACATAGCATGACGCACGGCCGTGAAACCCAAAAAATTAGGGTTTTGAGCATCACGAGCGTCCATCTTCTCCAGCACGAATGGAGGGTCCCAGATTGGATTAAGCAGGTCCGGTCATACCAGCATGACAACCGTGGGCCCGTCTATCCCCTCACCTGATCGGCCAAGGCATATCATGCCTGGCTATCCCAAAACGCGCGTCCAAACTTGCGTGGTTACACTTCCCAAATTGCAAACTGATCTCGACCACCCAACTTCACCGGACGAATTGAGTGGCTTAGATCACGTTTTCATGGGACAGTCAGGTATAGGCGTGAACACCAGTCTACCACCTACACGCCAGACTGATCGACCAAGACCGACCAAGATTGGTCGTCTTGGAACGCGCGCCCAAACTGGGCATGTCACGCGGTTTCCGATTCCTTTGCGGCAATGGATTTCTGCCGCAAACCGATCTCAACCACTCAACTTTGCCGGTCAAATTGAGTGGCCTAGATCGTACCTTCATGGGACAGTGAGATACGGACGTGTACACCGGCATGCTGTCTACACGCATGCCCTGTCGGTCTTTTCCAAAACACCTCCCATGATTGGATTCGACCCCGTGAAGAGGGATGCTTGCGCACCTCTTCTAAAACCCTAATTCCATCAACGGTCGCAGATGAGTGTCTCAAAGATCATCTCGTCCGTCCAACTTCACCGGCTTGGTTATATAACCCTGGTCAGGAGTTAATTGGTCAATGAGGCGTCATGGTGATCACCACCCGTCGCTCTACCACACCAGGATGCAATACCTGCATAAAATACACATGATACTTCACAAGTATCAACTTCCTGAATAACGCAGTTATTCAATTAAGCATTACATGCTACCTTTTGTGGATCCCACGATCCACACACTCGAGACATCAATCATGTCGCAAACTGGGGGATACATACTGGGGTATTGGTCTGGCGGTTTACAGCGTGCAGCGTGCAACGCGCCATCACAAGAACGTGTCAGGAATTCATGGACGGTTAGAGATGACAGGAGAAGTGGTCAAGACTGGTCGTGTAACACCAGCACACACCTCCACTACTCCATCACTCCACTTCCTCCACTTCCCACGAGAGACGTGAATAAGGCTCAAATGACTTGTATAAATAGGTTCTCCTCCCTATTTTCAACACAGGAGAAAAACAAGAGAACAAGGAGAAAAACAACACAAGTCGAGACGAGACAGAAACCAAGTGTTAATACAAAATGTATTCAAACACCCAGAGCCTGTTTGCATCAATCGTAAGCCTGCTCACCTTTCTGTTACAAGTCATAAGCAAGCCAACACCTTCACAATCTCAACACCTTCTTCGCTTCCCTCCCTAAGATCAACCCCATCTCCTTCACTTTGTGACCGAAACAAGACTGGAACGGCCATTTCTTGGTTTAGGCCGGACTTGCACAGATTGATTTCCGAATCTACAAGCACTCACCGCGCAAAGGCATTTGTTTAGGGTTTAGATTCATTCCTTATCTACACACCCCAAATTACCAAATCCGGCAGGAATAGTTTTCACCCATAAACAATTGGCGACCACAGTCGGAGGTTGATCTCTCGGTTGCACAAAATTGAATTCTCAATTTTTCGGTTTCCATCTCGCAATGTATCCAGAAACCACAGGTGGTTCAGATATCATGGGAAGTGTAGCTAGAATGCTGGACGATGTCTTGGCAAATCAAGCCGGTATCACCAGAAGGCAAAGCGAGACATTTCGCCTTTTGAATGATATAGCAAAGACAATTACAAGAAGGGTCGGCGGTATCTACTCAAGCAAAGGCAAGAAATGTTGAATCCTTAGTCAGGAGTCACACCTTTACCGGTGGAGAGGCAAAAAGAGCACGTAACCGCAGGAGACTCAGGAAAGATGAACAACATGGTCCAGTCAACAATGAAGAACCGAGGCAACTCCACAGAGGAAAGGACTTGTCCGGAGTACTACAACGTCTACCAGATAAAGAAAGGGAGCCTGCAGCCTATGGAGCCCTGTTAGAAGATTTATATCTCAAAACTGGAAGATTGTCCAATCCGCATCGGCCTTTCATCCAAACGAAGAAATCCTTGAGGAAGGAGAGATCGATCAGGAAATACGTGAATACAGAGGATGGGAGCGTTCAATTTGATCACTCAGCAGTGATATTACGACACCTTCCACATCCCTTTACCCAGGCAAGCGATCCGCGGATATGATGGCACTCGCAAATCTTGCAACTTCACCTCCGGAACGTGCTCCACATCAAAGCCACGTAGAGACATCACAACGCCCACTAACGCAGGAAAAGCTAGACTCAGAGTACCTACACTTTCCCTTCCCAATGAAGAAGATTTTGGAGTTGCTAGAGGCGTGGGTGCGAAACGGAGAGGTGGAGCTACCTCCGGTATGGCGTCCACCCACTGACCAAGAAGTAATTGACCCGAGGTACTGTCATTTCCACCGGTTCCTTCACCACCCTACCAATGAGTGCAACGCTTTGAAGCGCATTGTTCAGGAGAAACTTGGTTCAGAGGGATAGCTCTCATTCTCTAAAAAATTAATACGGACGACTTCCTTGGAGAGGCTACTTCGGTTTGATACAAGTGAGACTTCAAAAACAAGTAAGTTCTATTCAGCAATTTTACAAGAAACATAGTTTTGGAATTCACTGGAGACTTAGCATCCCGTACATGGAGAAAGAGACTCAGTGATCAAACGCATGTTTGCCCGGTCACCGGTCAACGGGTTAGCTTTGTCGGGTCAAATCGGTCAACTCAGTCCAGATCACTGAGTCAAATCGGGTCAAGGTGAGTCAGGGAAAATTACCGAGTTAGAGTAATGAATCAGTCTGAACTGAGTCAGAACCTAACTGGTTTGCCAGGCCAAAACGATTTTGCAAAGGCCAAATCTTGTGTTGCACCAGGATGGTGCATCACTACACTTCCAACCATAATGGCTTCTTGCTGCACATCTCACCAAATTCTGCAGCTTCAGCACAAGCCATAACTCCTTTCAACCACACAGCACCTGCAACTTCAACTTACAGACTGCAATTCACCATTTCCTCCCTGCATTCATTATATCACCACCATCACTTTAGCTCAGCTGCAATACCTCCAAACCAACCATTAACCTCAGCTGTTTGGGCCTGCCAATTGCAACCTCTCCACCTAGTCCATCTCACTGCCATCAACTCATTGCCACCATCTAAAGCCATTAACAAACCCCAGCCTCAACCTCATGGCTCATATGGACTATCAATGCATTCAACAACATCAGTTCTCGGCTGTGATTGCACTAGCACCTGCAACATCCACCAACTGCAACTCTCAGTTACTTCCTAGCCTCATCCAACTTCTCTATTCAACCTATTACAGCTGCAAATATCACTCTCTGCACTTCAGCTAACACCACCCTGTCACAGCACTTTACAACAATTCCAGTGCTTTCAATTCCCTACAAGCGCTCACATCCAAAACCCCAACTACAATCTGAGTAACACCAAACCACCTGCAGTTCCATCTATTGCCAGCTTCACCACTTCCTTCATCATATGTGGCTTTATTACAGCTCCAATAGCTCAACATCAGCTATATCACAGTTACAAGCCTACAAAGAGCTCATTAGACTCTGTAGTCTGTTGGAGGAACTTCCCTTTCTTCATCACGGCTCAAGTTTTTCAACATCACTACATCCTGCCACTCCCTGGAAACAGCATCACCAGCTGCAACTGCAATATCTATTTCAGTCACTGCTCTTGTCAGCTCATCAACATGGCTTGCTTCCTGCAAGTTCATTCACCTGCAATCTCTCCATATCTAGCAAATCAGCACCAAGCACCTGCAACTCATTGCATCCAGCTCAAGAAACTCCACCAAAATCTAGCCATCAGCTCCATCAATACCATCATTTCACAAGCACCACCTCAGTTTCTCAAGCAATGCAATTCATTCATATGCGGTAACAGCCAACACCCATATTCAACTTCAATCACCACTATCCATTTCCTTGTCAGGAAATACACAACCTAGCTGCAACATCATTGCTTCCCTGAGTTAATCCTTGGCAGCACAGATCCTCTTTCCTGGTTCATCTCGACATTACCATCTTCATTTGAATCCTCAAACCCACGGAATCAAACCCATTCTTCCTGTTCACGTGAGAACACCAGAGCCTGATACTCAACCATCAAACGCATATCAAATGTTTCAGCTCCATACTCGAATCAATTACAAATCCTTAATCTTATCTTCTGATGCTTGGAAATCGGTTCTGGTTTTCTAGATTCACCAGCAACAGACCCAAATCTCCACCATACTCGAATTCAAGGCTAACCCATCTGTGAATTCATTCTTCTTTGTCTCTTCTTCGATTCAAATCGTCTTCCTCTTCATTTCAAACACCAACATGCGAACCCTAGAAATTGATCCATACCAAACCCCCAAATTCAGTGTTGATGATGTACCCATTTTAATCTTCAATTCGAACGAGCCAATAATTCTCCATCATCTTGTCTTCACAGATCTCTTTCGCTCGGAGTGATAAAGGAGCCGCCATGGACTCTCCTCTGAGTTGATTGAATGATTGAGAAATAATAAAATTCTCTCAATCCAAGGTGTTGGTAATAGCCATATTATCTAGAAGCACCCAGACACATGATAAGGGCTGCCTGAAACTACTCTTTTTGTGCTGTCAGTCCTTGGGAACTGACAAGCTTAACTATTGACTTTGCTCGTAACCTTCTCATACGGAACCGGAATGGCCTCGTTCTTTCGCCGATAGCTTCGCCTTTTCGCTCTCGTCAAGATGAGAATAAGAAATACAGGATTTGAGCGAATTCCACTTCTTTTTGCTCCAATGACTCCAAAATACCTAATGAACTCAAAACACGCGTAAAGTACACAATTCACAAGAAAAATATCAAAGAAAGCGTAACTACTAGATAGTAAATTAGGTGTTTTAGACACCTATCAGGCCCCATCAACAAGATCACTTAGGGAGGCGCCTTGTCCAACCGAGCTTGCATCATCTCCGTCATGGTCGGGAAAAGGAGCGGTTTCTCCAGTACCGCCATACTTCTCAACATGAAGGCCAACATTACCAGCCTTCTCATTCTGAATGCGCGCCAACCTTGTGAAGACATTCTCTTTCGGAATTCCCTGATTTCAAGCAAGAATCACTCTTAGAAGAATTTACTCGGAGAAATGAAGGAACCAACGGAAAGAGATTTAAATACTCGCATATTGGAGGAATTGAGGATCACCGAATCATATGCCTCGCTCTTAGATCTCACTCTGTCTGGGACCGCAATCATCGCCTCCGTCCGTTTGGCTGGAAGTGGCCTCAACCGAAATGCTCCTTCAGGACGTCGAAGATGGCTCACCACGGAATTTATCACAACATCCTCCGAGAATTCTTGGAAAGCCAACAGTTGCTTCCTCCAAAATTCCTTATACTTGTCGGTTACCACTGAGTTTCTCCCAATAGGCTAGAAGGGAAGACTCTGCGACGCAAAGAATATGTCAGCATCAAAGATAACCGGGAAAAGTTCTTTCGAAACCTCCGAGGGACGAATAAAGGGAACACCCTGGTCAAATCCTATTTGACGAGCAGCCCTGTCGATGTTATACGGAGTCACAGTAAGAGCTTCGTTGAATAGCGACGGGATATATCCTAGAATGCAGCTGTGTAGGTAAATAAGTTCTCCGGATTTAATAATCTCGGCATCGGTACGCAACGCAGCATCAGGACCGTCAGAAGCAATAGCAAAAGTCTTTGGCTGAACTATGGAAGGGTGGATCGGCCCCCATGGACGGAAAGTAACAGAAGACACATTATCAAAGATATCCACAAGTTTCGCACTTTGCTTCGGGACGCCTCCTCTGCCAACGGAGTATTCTCGAGCTACCATACAAATTGACGAGCGAAGTTGCAGGAGCAGGAGCATAACTTTTGAAATGTTCCCACAAGAATGCCTGAAGAAAAGCGAAGTGGATATACGACTCCACCTTCTTGTACCCGTTGGAAACATGCATATCCATTGCTAAGGCGTCCAGATGAGAATACAATGATCCAAGGAACAAGGCACCTAAGGGAAGAACTTCGCCTTTTGCTAGCTTTATAGCAATCTTAACTGAACACCCCTTATGGTTTTCTTTCCAGAACCGTCGTCATATATATCTCTGGATAACCACAAAGACAGGAATGCAATCACACTGAGCTCGTTTTCCAAATCCTGATTCGGCTCTGGGTTTACAGGAGACCATTCCGATACCCACCAGGTGTAAAAGCATCTTGTATCTTTTTTCTCCTCCTTGTCAATATCGTCGAATTCTGCCACCTTTCGGAGTATAATGTCATAATCACGTTGTTCCGTGTCAGAAAGCTCATAATAAAGATTCCCAACAACATGAAGATTCATCAATGCAGCTACGCTTTCCAGAGTAATAGTCATCTCTCCCCACCTAGATATAGTTGTATGAGTAGAAGGGCGCCACCGAGAAATGAAAGTAATCAAGCCTGCAGCGTCTTTCTTAATTTCAAGAGTAGCGATGCCATGACCGCATCGAGGATTTGCGCTTTGGTCAAATTGGCTTTAATGTTCTTATTATTCAACATGCGCCTCATCCATCCTTCATAAGAGGCCAGTGGAGTATGACAAGTCTTGAAGTCGATAGGAGATGGCGGATATTCATTTCTTTGAAGACAGAACCTCATCACAAGTGCCGAAGAATAAGATGGATCAGCTCCTATATTTTTTGAATTGGAAAGCAGGACTATCTTATGAGAAGGAGGTATTCTAATGTTTGGAAAAGGTGAGGTGAACAACTCGTCATCGATGTTCGGCATATCTTTGAAGCTGTCAACACTTCCTGGCTTGGCACTAGCATTATCTCTGGAAGACATCTCAACAGGAATTATTTTCTTCATTCCACAATGAAATAAAGGACAGGAGTTAGAACTTGTATGAAAAGCGCATGAAGCGTGTAGTCACGCACGACAAAACACGTTGAAATGCACAAAAGATGGGATTAGGTCCAAACACCAGTATTACTCAAGTTTCAAGTCTGGTATTGGTTTCAAGTCCGGTACAAGTTTCAGTCTGGTATTGGTTTCAAGTCCGGTACAAGTTTCAGTCTGGTATTGGTTTCAAGTCCGGTACAAGTTTCAAGTCCGGTATTAATTTCAAGTTCGGTGTTACTCAAGTTTCAAGTCCGGGCACAAGACTAATATAAGGTCGACTTTCAGTCAAGCATATGTGGGTGAGACCCACGTTCAATCAAGCATACACGGCGGGCCCGCGTTCATCCGCACACATCATAACACGATTTTTCTTTATTCATGGGAATCGTGTCTACGAGATTCAAGCCAAGGTTTTTCTTTTCAAGATACAACCTAAAAGCTAGGTTTTGCATGCAATGGTGGAAAGAAGCAAAAACAACATGATCATGGATTCACAGGTTGTTTTACTAAGCAATTCTAGAAAATATTGGCGTATCAACTTCGGTGGAAAAACTAAGCATATACGCATCACTAGGGTTTTACCTTTAAAAAAAAAAAAAAAAAAAAAACTCACCTTGCCGCGGACGGACGGACGGACGGCGACGGCAAGCTCCGGCGGAGGCGGCGGTTGGCGACGGCAGTGAAGACCACGGACGGAAGCTGCTCAACAAACAAAAAAAAAATTCGTGAGAAAAAGAAAAAGGGTTGGTCTCTTTTATAGACAAAAAATTAGAAGAATCCCAATAGAACAAGGATACCTCTTTTGTTTGGATTCCTCTTTTGATTCAAATACCCAAAGAAGGAAACCGGTCCCACCAAAGGATTCCATACAAGCATGACGGCGTGGGCAACTAGCGGTCGGCCAACACTCTTCCGGGTAAACTTCTTTTATCCTGTCTTTCTCACATATGTATGTCACCATCTCATGCCTACCCCACAATAGTGTAACCATTATGTGCTAGGCAGGGGACTTAATGTTGATGGTGGATTTTCGTTTAAGGTTAAAATTGTAAAAAAACCAGAAAATCATGCGCTGACATCTTGTAAAAGATAAAGCCATTAATAAGTGTTGGATACTCCTTCACTTTACTAATTCACCTAGAATGGAGCATGTGGCAACAATCCCATTCTGTGAATACATGAAATTCATCCAGGTTGGAGCATGTAGCAACAATCCCATATACCCAGTGAATTTCTAGCATTATTAATTAATGCGCAATCAGCCTTGTATTTCCTGTACTCATTATCAGTGCGGCATGACGGCTGAGTGTTACTCTTAGCAGAGCAACACGAACCTCCAAACATTATAACGAAACCATGTACGAAATACCCGTACAGGCTAACTCTCGGTGTGTTATACTAGCCCGATTGAGCCACTCTCGGTGTGTTATACTAGCCCGATTGAGCATCCGGACTGACCAGTATCGGTCCGGATATGATCACAAATGTCATCCAACTCCACAAGCATGATTGGATGACCCGCATCAATTCCATCACCCCCAAGCGTGTATGGAATATCCACCGCCGAACCAACGCGGACCCCGCATGGTCGGCCTCCCTTTGGCCTAGCTTGCCAAAACGTCCAAACCAGAGCGTATGGACGGGAAAACCCTAAATTAGGGTTTGCGGCATATTACATGTGTCGCAAAACAGTCTCAATCATCCATCTTCGCACGTATAGATGGAGGGTGTAGATGTAGATTCAAAGGGCCCAGAGCATGTCAACACAATCATCGTGGGCCCGCCTACATACCTGACCAATCGGTCAGGACCAACCATGGTTGGTCATCCCAATTTGTGCGCCCGAACATAGCATGACGCACGGCCGTGAAACCCAAAAAATTAGGGTTTTGAGCATCACGAGCGTCCATCTTCTCCAAAGACGAATGGAGGGTCCCAGATTAGATTAAGCAGGTCCTGGTCATACCAAAGATGACCACCGTGGGCCCGTCTATCCCCTCACTGATCGGCCAAGGCATATCATGCCCAGGCTATCCCAAAACGCGCGTCCAAACTTGCGTGGTTACACTTCCCAAATTGCAAATCGATCTCGACCACCCAACTTCACCGACGAATCGAGTGGCTTAGATCACGTTTTCATGGGACAATCGGTATAGACGTGAACACCCGCCTCTACCACCTACACGCCAGATCGATCGACCAAGACCGGCCAAGATTGGTCGTCTTGGAACGCGCGCCCAAACTGGGCATGTCACGCGGTTTTCCGATTCCTTTGCGGCAATGGATTTCTGCCGCAAACCGATCTCAACCACTCAACTTTGCCGGTCAAATTGAGTGGCCTAGATCGCACCTTCATGGGACAGTGAGATATGGACGTGTACACCGGCATGCTATCTACACGCATGCCCGGTCGGTGTTTTCCAAAACACCTCCCATGCTTGGATTCGACCAGGCTGAAGAGGGATGCTTGCGCACCTCTTCTAAAACCCTAATTCCATCAACGGTCGCATATGAGTGTCTCAAAGATCATCTCGTCCGTCCAACTTCACCGGCTTGGTTATATAACCCTGGTCAGGAGTTAATTGGTCAATGAGGCGTCATGGTGATCACCACCCGTCGCTCTACCACACCAGGATGCAGTACCTGCATAAAATACACATGATACTTCACAAGTATCAACTTCCTGAATAACGCAGTTATTCAATTAAGCATTACATGCTACCTTTTGTGGATCCCACGATCCACACACTCGAGACATCAATCATGTCGCAAACTGGGGGATACATACTGGGGTATCAGTCTGGCGGTTTACAGCGTGCAGTGTGCAACACGCCATCACAAGAACGTGTCAGGAAGTCATGGACGGTTAGAGATGACAGGAGAAGTGGGCAAGACTGGTCGTGTAACACCAGCACACACCTCCACTACTCCATCACTCCACTTCCTCCACTTCCCACGAGAGACGTGAATAAGGCTCAAATGACTTGTATAAATAGGTTCTCCTCCCTATTTTCAACACAGGAGAAAAACAAGAGAACAAGGAGAAAAAAAACACAAGTCGAGACGAGACAGAAACCAAGTGTTAATACAAAACGTATTCAAACACCCGAGCTGCTTGCATCAATCGTAAGCCTGCTCACCTTTTCATTTACAAGTCATAAGCAAGCCAACACCTTCACAATCTCAACACCTTCTTCGCTTCCCTCCCTAAGATCAACCCCATCTCCTTCACTTTGTGACCGAAACAAGTCTGGAACGACCATTTCTTGGTTTAGGCCGAACTTGCACATATTGATTTCCGAATCTATAAGCACTCACCGCGCAGTGCATTTGTTTAGGGTTTAGATTCATTCCTCATCTACACACCCCAAATTACCAAATCCGGCAGGAATAGTTTTCACCCATAAACACTAGGTTTGAGTAAATTAGTGTTTGGGTCGTAGATTTTGGTATGTCTTAGTATTTGGGTCCTAAGTTTGTCCAATTTAGTGTTTGGGTCGTTGACCCGTTAGTCAACCACGTTTTGTGGTCAAGCAGTTAGGATAAGCAACGTCCGTTAGTCTTAATATTCACCCGTTTGTCATTCCTTTTCAACGGTGCCACATGTTCTTAAAATTTTGGGTTTAATCAAATGAACGGCTTAAAATAATTCCCCTTTTTGTTTGACGCGTTATCATAGTTCGGGTTTTCAATTGTGAACGGATCTGTTGAAGAGTAGAACGGAGAATTGAGAAATACAATGAATAGGTAAAGAAAATGAAAACCCAGATTTCATCAATGGGAAAATAAATCATTTTGGGTTTCGTCATAGAAATCGCATCTCAATACTCCAAATCTTCCCTTTATGTGCTGATGCTCAAGATCCAGTTCCCTGTTCTTGAAGAAAATATCATATCTAAGTTGAAGTCGAAGAATTCACCAAGAAAATCGATCACAAATTGTTGAGTCTCTTTTTATTTGTCTTAATTACTCAAATGTTGTCGTTTAATTTTATTATTTTTTAAAAACATCCCAAACCAGTTAGGGTTGTTCCTTCTTTAAATCGATTTCCTCGTAAATCAGAAAGTTACCTCAATTCTGACCTTAGATTTGCAATTAGCAAGGTATATTCTTCATACCCATTTAAGTCTTCTCAAGCAATAAATTTCTAAATTCTGACCCAATTTAGGTTTCTTCTTATATCTCTTTTGATTCGTTTGGACTAGCATATGTTGATTAATACAACCAAATTTTCACATATTGATTTGATAGATTTTCAAGTAAATATAGTTCTTGATATAGAAACATCCCAAACCAAGTCATACTATTAGAAACAGTAGCAGAATGAATAGGCAGAGGGAAAAATAGACGATATAGAAGAATGGTGAATTTAATGGAATCGAAATCTTGAAAGGGGTTTGTTTCAATTTTCAAACACGATGAATGATCAAAGATGATTCTCAGCAATAGGACAGAGTGGGATAATGTGTAAATATAGAAACTAACGAGAGTTAACTCTTATAACAGTTTGACTTAGATTCGTTAGTTGACTCGTTTGACTAACGGGTCAACGACCCAAACTCTAAATTGGACAAACTTAGGACCCAAATACTAAGACGTACCAAAATCTACGACCCAAACACTAATTAACTCTTTTTCTTTTGGAAAACCGGTTTTTCATGGACTGGATCTTTTTTTCGGATTGATTCCATGTTTTTGTCCAAAAGTCTGTTTACTCTTTTATTACCTGAATTTGATAATGGGAAAATAATCATTTGGTCCTTTTTTAGGTGGTCCCATGTTTGTTTGGTCCTTTGGGAAAAGGCCTTTACTGTTTGGTCCATAATTATTTAAAAATATAAAACTGACAAAAATACCCTTCCGTGTTAATTTTGACTTATTTTCTTGCAGCAGTTCATTCTGCCTGATGAAAACTGTATAAACCAGACTTCATTCCATAAATGAACTCATGATAAAAACATATATAAACCAGACTTCATTCCAGAAATGAACTCCTGATAAAAACCTATATAAACCAGAGTTCATTCCAGAAATGAACTCCATATAAAAACCTAAAAATAACAGAGTTCATTCCAGAAATGAACTCCATATAAAACCTAAAAAAAAACAGAGTTCATTCCAGAAATGAACTCCATATAAAAACCTAAAAAACCAGAGTTCATTCCAGAAATGAACTCCATATAAAAACCTAAAAAAACAGAGTTCATTCCAGAACTGAACTCCATATAAAAACCTAAAAAAACAGAGTTCATTCCAGAAATGAACTCCATATAAAAACCTCAAAAAAACAGACTTCATTTATGGAATGAACTGCAGCAGCATCATCTTCGTCGTCTTCAACAGCAGCAGGAATAAATTCTTCGTCATTCAACAGCAGCAGCAACATCGAAAATCTTCTTCATCATCTTCGTTTCAATCTTCATCTTCTTTGACAACAGCAACAGCAGCAGATCTTCATCTTTCTCATCATCTTCAACAACATTAGGAAAAAATGACGAAAAAAATGAAAAATCATCGTCGTCTTCATCATCATCATCTTCTTCATCATCAGCAGCAGAGACAAAAAAATTCAAGAAAAATTCATTACAAAATCGTCTTCATCATCTCCACCATCTTCAACAACAAACGGCAACAAACTCAAAGAAAAAAACATACAAATCTTCATCGTTTCATTATCATCTTCATCTTCACACACCATCGTAGTAGCAGAAGAAAAAAGAAGAAAGAAAAAAGAAGAAGAAGAATAAAAAGTGGATCTAGAAAAGAAAAGAAAAGAGGTGAGAGAAAATAAATCTGAAAATTATTCTCTTCTCTCCTAATAATGAGTATATATATGGTCCCCATTAAAAGGGTATTTCTGCCACTACCATTTGACAATTACATCATCCATGACGTCATCCCGCGTGGGTATTGTCCACCCTAGGACCAAACCATAATTTCTAGGACCAAACTATAATATATTTTCCCAAAAAGGACCAAACAGAAAGTTGACTCAGTCAACTGGACCAAACTACTTCTAATATATTATTTCTAGGACCTATTCGTATTTCCTACTTTGATAATATCACTTGAAATTTACTCAAGAATTTCTACTAGAGTATACATAGATAAATTTGAACAAAATATGATATTTGTTAAAAGTACCATCAGAATCATAAACCCTGTAATATTTCAAAAGATCATTTGCTTCATTAAAACAGTTGTGAGGTGTGTGAAGCAATCCATTGTTAATAGAATTATTAACTGAAAACTCATTCCTTGTAGGAATACATATTTTCCAAAATCGCATCCTAGATAGCGATACATTAACAGTCTTTGATCCGAAAATGTACATATATATACTTTGGTAATTCATCCAAAATATTTTTAAGATTCCAGATTTTTCAAGAATACAAAAGCAATGGTTCATATAGTAATGAAAATTTTTGAGAGGAATCTTATGCATTTTCAAGATACATCCTGTCTCATATAGAATTGTATCATTAGTAACAAACACAATGATATACAACTCTATCGGATCCAAAGGATTATGTAAGTCACTCAAGACATATATATACATAATTACAATTCCTAGAACATTTAGGAATAAGAGTATTACATACTTCATTCGTGTCTTCCACCACGATTTTTTGAAGTAGTCAAATCCTGTCGTTACGTTAACTGAATCAGACATAGATTCAATTCTTATAGGTTGGATCGCACCAAACACATATTGTTAGATCTTTTCGTGTTTGCCTGCTCTGATACCAATTTAAAAGACGAGGGTACCCAAATATACCTCAATCTAAAAACTTTTCCACCTATAAGTCCTTTCTCCGAAAGTGATTGTCTATATGGACTGAGTCGAGACAATACAACTAATCGGTTCACACTTCGTGTGATCGTCTATGGATACGAGATCGAGACAATACGACAACAAGATAACTTGTGTGATTGACTATGGATACAAGATCGATACAATACAACAACGAAGTATGTTTACTTGATAAATGGTTCGGACTTAACCAAACACAATAGGATTACTATCAAGTAAATAGGAATTAACGTTTGTGTAATTTACGTTAAATTATAATAACAACAATTATAATTGCGAAAATAAAAGTAAATGACACAGCAAGATTTTGTTAACGAGGAAACCGCAAATGCAGAAAAACCCCGGGATCTTGTCCAGAATTGAATACTCTCAGGATTAAGCCGCTATACAAAATCAAACCAACTTCATATAGTTAAGACCAAGCAACTAAACCTATAGTTCACCTAATTCCGTCTGTATTACCACGCCTCCGACTTGTAATAAGTCACGTACTTGGAACAATTCCTTTGGTTCGTATTCCAAACAGTAAAGGAACAATAAATTTGTTCGGTAACAACTCTTTTCAACCAAGTGATATGATATCGACAAAAGGCTCTTCCATTTATCCCAATAAACTCCTTTGTCAGGTCCTTAGATCTATCTAATAACAACTACCAAAGTAATTGTCAAGATTTTGCAATCAATACTTTTAATCACAAAGAATTGTATTGATGTCGATCTACTCAACTAATCAATCCAATCTACCACAAGGATAAACCGATTATAGTTGGATCCTCTTTACCCGTAACAAGTATTGTGCACACCAAAGATTATGAACCCCAAATCAGAACTCTTCACAGTCTTATTTGTCTTCAAATCTTCTTAGATCTCCAATAAACACCTGCACACAATCAACTTGAATTTCTTATGATCAATCACACACAGAACAGAGTCTGTTAACAATGGATTATCACAAGACGTCTTTATATCTACAAACAGTCTAAAGATCCCCGTTGAAACTTCGATCTAGTTTGAGTGAATCTTATATCAGAAGAGAAGATTCTCAAGCATAAACAAACTAGGTGCAATCAAAGTTCAACAACCGTTAGTCGATCAAATCAATCGAAAACTAATAATAAACCGTAATTATCTAGTTTCCCACCAACGGTACTAATAGAGCTTCTCAATCCCAAAGAAGTCTTTAAACCGAGCGGTCGTAAGAGATTTCGCTTAATTAAGTTACTTTCCTCTCCGAGTAGGCGGCTCCACCAGTAACAACACAACTAGGTAGTTTTGCTGGCTCTGAGCATTAGTTTGCTCGAAATGCAAACCTTGATATTTATAGACCAAGGAAGTTTGGACACCAAGGAATTTCCAAAACCGAAAATATTCTCAAGATATGTAATATATTTCCGAATTCGCTTTCCATATTTCCTGGAGATGCTTTGTCCAAATAATGACCGAAAATCTCTTAGAAAATCTCCAACTAGTAAATGCACATTACTAATTTTCATTTTCCAAAAATAAAATTAAAAACCTTAATTAAAAGATTATCAATTTATTTTTCGATCCAGGATTCTCCTTTAGCTGTTAAGGAATATCTTTGAACAATAAAAGATAAGCGTTACTGCACATGTTCAAAGTATGTCGACATCTTTACTTTGTAAGTCCTCTTTCATACTTACAATCTTGGAATCGATTTTCCACACTTCCAAACAAGTTTAGAATTGGTTCATCTGACTTCCAAGAATTATGTGATTGATTATCCTATCAAATCACCAAACATGGGTTTCACGGTTCTACCAAAACAAGTTTCGGTTCTACCTCCATGTGGGTACTGGAATTAGTCACACTAGATTTCCAAAATTCGATTGACTAGGTACTAGGATCGGTTCCCACATATATATGGTATCTAACTTGTATTTGTTGCACATGTCTACAGGATCGGTTCCCAATATCTAAAAACATGTTGCACACGTTCATAGGATCAGTCACCAATATCTAGAAACTTGTTGCACCTCTTACAAGGATCGATTCCCCTCTTGTGATCGGTTGCACCTCTTACTAGGATCGGTTCCCCTTTGCCTAGAGTTGGTCATACCAATTACAACAAATCAATCATACCATCTCAGGTGATTACTTAAGATAGGTTTCACTAATAAAAGTCATACCAATACAAAAGTTAGGCCTTGTGAATAGTTTTACCAATAACATAAACAAGTCATGAGCGGTTATACTAATCACACATATTGGTAGTTAAAAAGATATACAATGAATAAAATACCAATAAGCCTAGCGATTTCCCTTTCGATTCACAAAACAAGTTCATGAATTTACTTCCTTCAAACTAATGTAAAACATTGTTTCCTAGGATGAAATATTCACCTCATACCCATACATAATCACAATAGCATTCAAACTGAAAAGGCGAGGGTACCCAAATATACCTCAAGCTAAAACTTTTCCTACCTATAAGTCCTTTCTCCGAAAGTGATTGTCTATGGACTGAGTCGAGACAATGCAACTAATCGGTTCACACTTCGTGTGATCGTCTATGGATACGAGATCGAGACAATACAACAACGAAGTATGTTTACTTGATACAAAGGTTCGGACTTAACCAAACACAGTAGGATTGCTTATCAAGTAAATAGGAATTAACGTTTGTGTGATTTATTTTAATTATAATAAAATAATTATAATGCAGAAAATAAAAGTAAATGACACATCAAGATTTTGTTAACGAGGAAACCGCAAATACAGAAAAACCCCGGGACCTTGTCCAGAATTGAATACTCTCAGGATTAAGCCGCTACATAAAATTACACCTAACTTCGTATAGTTGAGACCAAGTAACTAACCATATAGTTCACTTAGTTCCGTCTGTATTCCCACGCCTCCAACTTGTGAATAAGTCACGTACTTGGAACAATTCCTTTGGTTCGTATTCCAAACAGTAAAGGAACAACAAATCTGTTTGGTATCAACTCTATTCAACCAAGTGATATGAGTCGGACAAAGGCTCTTCTGTTTATCTTAACATAAACTACTTCGTCGGGTCCTTAGATCTATCTTATGTTCAATCACCCAAAGGTAACCGTTTAAGATTAAGCCAATCAATACCTTTAATCACAAGGAAACATATTGATGCCGATCTACTCAATTAATCAATCCAATCTACCACAAGGATAAATCGATTATTAATTGGATCCTCTTTTACCGAAACAAGTATTGTACACACCAAAGATTAAAAAACCCAAGTCAGATCTTCAATATCTTCTTTGTCTTCAAATCTTCTTAAATCTTCAATAAAAACCTGCACACAATCACTTGAATCTCTTGTGATCAATCACGCACAGAACGGAGTCAGTTAACAATGGATTATCACAAGATCGTCTTTAGAACTAACAACAGTCTAAAGATCCCTGTCGAAACTCTGAACTAGTTTGAGTGAATCTTATATCAGAAGAGAAGATTCTCAAGAATACACAAACTAGGTGCAATCAGATTTCAACCACCATTAGTCAATCAAATCAATCGAAAACAAATATAAACCGCAATTATCTAGTTTCCCACCAACGGGTCGCGCTAGAGCTTCTCAATCCCAAAGAAGACTTTAAATTGAGCGGCTGTAAGAGATTTCGCCTAATTAGGTTACTCTCCTCTCCGAATAGGCGGCTACACCAGTAACAACAACAAAAGAGTAAATATGTTGTTACGAAGGATTAGTTTGCTAGAATGGCAAACTTCGTGTATTTATAGACAAGGAAGTTTAGACACCAAGGAATTTCCAAAACCGAAAATATTCTAAAGATATTCATAAAAGCACAGATTATGTTTTCATAATTCCTGGAAATGCTCTGTCCAAAAATAACGACCGAAATCTCTCGGAAAATCTAATTAGTAAATGCACATTACTAATTCTATAATTTCCCTACAAAATAAAATTAATAACCTTAATTAAAAGATTTTTAACTTACTTATGTTTCGATCCTGGGATTCTCTTCCCTTAGCCGTTAAGGAATATCTTTGAACAACTATAGAAATAAACATTCACAGCACGTGTTCAAAGTTTGTCGACATCTTAACTTTGTAAGTTCTCTTTCACACTTACAACCTTGAAACCGATTTGCCACACTTCCAAACAAGTTTTGAATTGGTTCATCTGACTTTCAAGAACTATGTGATTGATCAAACCAACATTCAATCACAATCATTGGTTTACGGTTCTACCAAAACAAGTTTCGGTTCTACCTCCATGTTAGTATTGTGCATAGTCACACTAGCTTCCAAAAAGTTCGGTTGACTAGGTACTAGGATCAGTTCCTCACATATATATGGTATCTAACTTATATGTGTTGCACATGTCCATAGGATCGGTTCCCCTTTCTGCTATAAACCTTGCTGCACCCCATACAAGGATCGGTTCCCTTTGATGTACTGCACCCCTTACTAGGATCGGTTCCCTTTCCCTTACTAGGATCGGTTCCCTTTCCCTTACAAGGTCGACATACAAAATCCGATCATACCACAGGTGATTACTTAAGATCGGTTTTACTAATAAAAGTTATACCAATACATAAGTCAGGCCTTTGTGAACAGTTCTACCAAGAACACAACAAGTTGTGAGCGGTTATACTCTATCACACATATTGGTTGTTTATAAGATATGCAATGAATAACAAAACTAATAACACCTGGCAATTTCCTTTTCGGTTCACAAACAAGTTTATGAACTTACTTCCTTAGAACACATGTAAACATTATTCCCTAGGATGAAATCCTCACCTCATACCCATACATAATCACAATAGCATTCAAATGATTATGGCGATGTCTTATCTACAAAGTTTAATGGTTAAGCAATAAACGTCGTATTGTATTCCTTAATACTATGTCTATCTAGAGTTCAAATATGCTTCGCAGTTATGTTTTCAATATGCACGACTTGAAAGATACGTTAGGGAATGAAACAGTTCAAGTCAAATATCACTAACCTCAAAGATTGTTGTCGTTGTAGCTCCTTGCTTCTTCATATCTTCAAGTATTCGCAATACTTGTAATGTCTCATATCCTAATACTTTCAAGCTAACCTATACGAAGTTTAACTCTAATACATAATCAAGTGACTCTTAACATGAGTTTTGATTCACTAAAATATGACAACTAAACTTGACATACCAACGCTTGGTGGGTTCAACCGAGCCATGCTCTAACAATCTCCCCCTTTGTCAACTTTAGTGACAAAACTCTTACATCATATGGATAAACAAATTACAATAATTCATTACAATCCGCTTGATTCCCGATTCAACAGCACAGTGAAACTGCTTACATTCAATCCTTGAAAATGTTGTTGTTGACATTATAATAACAAAGCTATTACTCCCCCTAAGGAAGATAGATATTCAATCCGCATATCTTTTTTATCCCAAACATATGACATGTTACTCCCCCTTAGTCTGTGCTTTCACTCTTTCGTTAGATAAAAACATTCAAGTACCAATGTTCTTTTCCCTAGCGATGCCAATCAATATAAATATCAATGCCAGCATCACCTGTTTACTCCATATATTTCTCCCCCTTTTTGTCACAAAAATGACAAAGAAACGAAAAAATAAAGGACAACACGAAAAGAATCTTACAAATCTCAGAATAGACTTGCAAACCTGTAGAGTTAGGCATTAGGGTTCCACACATCATGTTCTGATAACCAATATCAAAACCGAAACTACAAGTAGCCTTATTTTGATATGTTTCCAAGGAAAAAATTGCCCGAAACAATTTTTCCAATTTAGTTTAGCAAACCAAAAACAACTAACCATATTAGTCCATTTGCTAAACCGATTGTTCAAAAACAACCGCTTAATTCGATAAGATCAAAATAAAGATAAACTCCATTTTTCTCATCAGGGTCTAATTATCCATAAACTTAGACCTTTAAATTTTAAACAAGACAAGTACTAGGTTAGTTAACTAGCATTTCTTGTTTAGGCATTCGATTAAACTTGAATAACCGAAACCTTACTTCGATAAGTCTAACTAAGATCAGAATTAACTTAGTTTCTTATCCGGAATCTAATTGGACTAAACAACTCATCCCGTACACATATTATTTTGTTAAGCCATAAATAATTCATACAAATCAACTTGCATAATTATTCACCTCAACCGGAAGCAATTGAAACAACATAGACATTATAAGCACCGCAATTGCACCGTAATTTTGTAAGCCTAAACGATTGATACCATACAAAAGCAAGATAACAATAGTTTTTCTTAACCGGAACCAATTGAATCACACACACATCAATTGTACCGAAATTTTGTAAGCCTAAACAATTGATACCACACAATAAAGCAAGATAACAATAGTTTTTCTTAACCGGAACCAATTGAAACACACATCCACACACACATCATGGAATAAATATCAATTTAACTGAAATTTTATTAAGCAAAAGCAACAAATATATATAATATAAACTCAGGCTTTTCTTAAACAGGAAAACAATTAACTAACAAGATTGTTACCTCAAATTTCGCATCCACTTCTCCAATATGATTGCATCTTCGTCCAGGGAGAATTGATATCGAAATATCACCACATTGTCATCCTTATGCGTGAACAAAAGAATAACAACACACCTCAACCTTTACCAGAGAAAGGTTGAAAACCGGTTTTAACAATTGCAAGCAAAAGTTGAAAACCGTCGAAATACTTATGCTTTTATGCTAAACCAAAAACGATTCAACATATTGTGACTTTTTCACATATTGTTTCTATTAGAACCCCTCATAATCCTTTGATAAAGCCTACCTACAAGGGATAGAACTTAATCCCGCTAAATCAAAAAGTCACCCAAACCATGAGGGTTCACAATATATGAGATCGAATATTAAGGTAGTAAAACCGAATATCCCATAAACATACATAGCAATAAGGTAAAAGCAATTAAGCACAGGCTATGTAAACCAAAAACTATCACAAGAAAAATTACCAATCAAATAATTTTATTCATAATAGTTTTATTCATAATAGACCAATACAATCAATGAAAGAAATCAAAAATTGATGCCTATTATACTAGATTAAGTAATACAGTAAATAACTTAATTTCTAGTGGTGCTCTTGTTATTCACTGAGGTCTCTTCAGTGCTCAAACTCTTAAAGCATGTCTCAATAGACTTGTCCGCAACCACTTCTTGTTTCTGAAGATCTTCAATTAGAGCTTTGAGCTCAACAAGAATTCCTCTTGTTCCTTCATACTTCTCTTTTACCCAATCTTGATGTCGTATAGTCATAGCAAGATTGGTTTTTAGTTCATCAAAACCTTGGATATATTGAGACATACTATCAGAACGAATCCACTGGGTTTTGGTTGGATCTTGAAGGTTGTAGGCCAACATACATGACTCATCTTGTGATCCAGCTGAGCTATCAGAGTCATAAGCAGACATAATGTCTTTCTTCTTTCTCTCTGTATCGATTCCTTGACAATCCTTAACTTTTTGAGCTTCCTCCTTATTAGTCTTTGAGACACTGCGAGTTACTGGAGGCATGCTCGGTTATGAATAATATGTAAAAGGATTTCTCAGGGTTTCGAATACAGACAAGATAAAGTTTCTCCTCTTAAAAGAGTCAACTTTCGGACCAAGAGACCTCTGGAAAATCCAAAATATCAAACAGTGTATTTCGTTTCCTTAGTTCGAAATTCTCAAGGTGGAAAGATTATTAAAAATCCGAAAATTCCAAATATCACCTATTTTTGGAAAATCATGTTAAACATGAACATTTATAACTGCCATGGATTCGCAGCAATCCATAGACTATCACATAATTTTTCTGATAAACAACTACACAATGGTACATGTGCTCCTGTTTTATTGTGCCTTTCCCATCCAATATTATGAGCACGAAAGGATGAGAAAGCACAACATACGATACAACTAAGTTGCATCGGGGTAAGCTTTTTCCAGCTTACTGTGAATATCATAAACATAGTTCATGTCTCTTTTAGGGAATTTCTGCCCAAAATATTTTCTCCCAAGATGATGATCTTTATGGAGAAAATGTACTAATGTGAGAATTCTCGGAGATAGCTAGATCTCTCTTAATTCTTTCAATAAGATTTTCATACGATTTTCTCATTCTAAGGACTTCCTTATTATTCACATTAGTGTGATCATCTGAAACAACTATCGGAAAATCCTGATTGTTTCTTTTGGCAGAGATTTGCCCTTTCCCTTCCTTCTGAAGTCGTTCCTCATCAAAACTAGAACTGTTTCGATATGGGTGCGGAGGAACCTTTTTCCAGAAGCGACTATCAACTCTTTCCTCTGACTCCTTTGAGTTGATCTTATCGGGATGTAGTATAATCTGTCTTTCTACTGAGGAATAATCTTTCAGTTTTATAAGACAAGAAACTTCTTTCAAAAATTTTACCACCGTATGTTGAAGAAGTATAAGTTTCCTGTCAAGTGACTGAACGTTGTATTCCTTAGATTCATCACGGAATCGGTTCAAAGTTTCCTTTGGACAAGATTTCGTTTGATCATCAGTAGATCTAGAGGCTGATTTCTCATCCTCTTCTAACTTGATGTAGTTAGGCAAACTACCATCATATTGATCTGTTTCAGATGTGATCAACCCGGTTTTGTCACAATCTGTAAAAGTCGAGCAAGGACTTTTAGTTTCCTCATCAGAAGAAATCACATCAACATCATTAGTCAGAATCATGGGACGTGTCTCTTTATCTGTAAGAGATTTACCAAGAGCTTCTAGTTTGACAGCGATATCTATTTTCTCTATGGCTAGACAGTTCAGTTGAATGTCTTTTTCTCTGATCTTCTGTTTAAGAAGATTTGACTCTGTCTTTAAAATGAGCACTTTAGAAGACAAAGACTGTATAGGCTTTAGGAGTTTTACCAACTTTTTATCAGCTTCTTCTATTTCATCAGAGATAGACATAGATTCTTTCGTAACTCCTGGATATTGATTTAACGAAGTGGTAACATCTTCAACATTTGAGTATTCATACTCTTGCATAACGTTAACTGAATCAGACATTAGATTCAATTCTTATAGGTTGGATCGCACCAAACACATATTGTTAGATCTTTTCGTGTTTGCCTGCTCTGATACCAATTGAAAAGGCTAGGGTACCCAAATATACATCAAGCTAAAACTTTTCCTACCTATAAGTCCTTTCTCCGAAAGTGATTGTCTATGGATTGAGTCGAGACAATGCAACTAATCGGTTCACACTTCGTGTGATCGTCTATGGATACGATATCGAGACAATATAACAACGAAGTATGTTTACTTGATACAAAGGTTCGGATTAACCAAACACAATAGGATTGCTTATCAAGTAAATAGGAATTAACGTTTGTGTGATTTACTTTAATTATAATAAAACAATTATAATGCAGAAAATAAAAGTAAATGACACAGCAAGATTTTGTTAACGAGGAAACCGCAAATGCAGAAAAACCCCGGGACCTTGTCCAGAATTGAATACTCTCAGGATTAATCCGCTACAAAAAATTACACCTAACTTCGTATAGTTGAGACCAAGTAACTAACCCTATAGTTCACTTAGTTCCGTCTGTATTCCCACGCCTCCGACTTGTGAATAAGTCACGTACTTGGAACAATTCCTTTGGTTCGTATTCCAAACAAAAGAAAGGAACAACAAATCTGTTTGGTATCAACTCTATTCAACCAAGTGATATGAGTCGGACAAAGGCTCTTCTGTTTATCTTAACATAAACTCCTTCGTCGGGTCCTTAGATCTATCTTATGTTCAATCACCCAAAGGTAATCGTTTAAGATTAATCCAATCAATACCTTTAATCACAAGGAAACATATTGATGCCGATCTACTCAATTAATCAATCCAATCTACCACAAGGATAAACCGATTATTAATTGGATCCTCTTTTACCGAAACAAGTATTGTGCACACCAAAGATTATAAAACCCAAGTCAGGTCTTCAATATATTCTTTGTCTTCAAATCTTCTTAAATCTTCAATAAAAACCTGCACACAATCACTTGAATCTCTTGTGATCAATCACGCACAGAACGGAGTCTGTTAACAATGGATTATCACAAGATCGTCTTTAGAACTAACTACAGTCTAAAGATCCCCGTCGAAACTCTGAACTAGTTTGAGTGAATCTTATATCATAAGAGAAGATTCTCAAGAATAAACAAACTAGGTGCAATCAGATTTCAACCATCGTTAGTCAATCTAATCAATCGAAAACAAAGATAAACCGCAATTATCTAGTTTCCCACCAACGGGTCGCGCTAGAGCTTCTCAATCCCAAAGAAGACTTTAAATTGAGCGGCTGTAAGAGATTTCGCCTAATTAGGTTACTCTCCTCTCCGAATAGGCGGCTACACTAGTAACAATAACAAAAGAGTAAATCTGTTATTATGAAGGATTAGTTTGCTAGAAAGGCAAACTTCGTGTATTTATAGACAAGGAAGTTTGGACACCAAGGAATTTCCAAAACCGAAAATATTCTCAAGATATTCATAAAAGCACAGATTCGGTTTTCATAATTCCTGGAAATGCTCTGTCCAAAAATAACGATCGAAATATCTCGGAAAATCTAATTAGTAAATGCACATTACTAATTCTGTAATTTCCCTACAAAAAGAAATTAATAACCTTAATTAAAAGATTCTTAACTTACTTATGTTTCGATCTTGGGATTCTCTTCCCTTAGCCGTTAAGGAATATCTTTGAACAATTATAGAAATAAACATTCACAGCACGTGTTCAAAGTTTGTTGACATCTTAACTTTGTAAGTTCTCTTTCACACTTACAACCTTGAAACCGATTTGCCACACTTCCAAACAAGTTTAGAATTGGTTCATCTGACTTTCAAGAACTATGTGATTGATCAAACCAACATTTAATCTCAATCATGGGTTTACGGTTCTACCAAAACAAGTTTCGGTTCTACCTCCATGTGAGTACTGTGTATAGTCACACTAGCTTCCCAAAAGTTAGGTTGACTAGGTACTAGGATCGGTTCCTCACATATATATGGTATCTAACTTATATGTGTTGCACATGTCTATAGGATCGGTTCCCCTTTCTGCTATAAACCTTGCTGCACCCCATACAAGGATCGGTTCCCTTTCCCTTACAAGGTCAGACATACAAAATCCGATCATACCACAGGTGATTACTTAAGATCGGTTTTACTAATAAAAGTTATACCAATACATAAGTCAGGCCTTTGTGAACAGTTCTACCAAGAACACAACAAGTTGTGAGCGGTTATACTCTATCACACATATTGGTTGTTTATAAGATATTCAATGAATAACAAAACTAATAACACCTGGCAATTTCCTTTTCGATTCACAAACAAGTTTATGAACTTACTTCCTTAGAACACATGTAAACATTGTTCCCTAGGATGAAATCCTCACCTCATACCCATACATAATCACAATAGCATTCAAATGATTATGACGATGTCTTATCTACAAAGTTTAATGGTTAAGCAATAAACGTCGTATTGTATTCCTTAATATTATGTCTATCTAGAGTTCAAATATGCTTCGCAGTTATGTTTTCAATATGCACGACTTGAAAGATACGTTAGGGAATGAAACAGTTCAAGTCAAATATCACTAACCTCAAAGATTGTTGTCGTTGTAGCTCCTTGCTTCTTCATATCTTCAAGTATTCGCAATACTTGTAATGTCTCATATCCTAATACTTTCAAGCTAACCTATACGAAGTTTAACTCTAATACATAATCAAGTGACTCTTAACATGAGTTTTGATTCACTAAAATATGACAACCAAACTTGACATACCAACGCTTGGTGGGTTCAACCGAGCCATGCTCTAACAATCTCCCCCTTTGTCAACTTTAGTGACAAAACTCTTACATCATATGGATAAACAAATTACAATAATTCATTACAATCCGCTTGATTCCCGATTCAACAGCACAGTGAAACTGCTTACATTCAATCCTTGAAAATGGTATTGTTGACATTATAATAACAAAGCTATTACTCCCCCTAAGGAAGATAGGTAGATATTCAATCCGCACATCTTTGTTATACCAAACATATGACATGTTACTCCCCCTTAGTCTGTGCTTTCACTCTTTCGTTAGATAAAAACATTCAAGTACCAATGTTCTTTTCCCTAGCGATGCCAATCAATATAAATATCAATGCCAGCATCACCTGTTTACTCCATATATTTCTCCCCCTTTTTGTCACAAAAATGACAAAGAAACGAAAAATAAAGGACAACACGAAAAGAATCTTACAAATCTCAGAATAGACTTGCAAACCTGTAGAGTTAGGCACGAGGGTTCCACACATCATGTTCTGACCAAAACTTGTTCTTTAGTAAAAATAGGTGAAGCCTATTTATACAAGTCACATTGAAACGTACCCTGGTCTCGTAGGAAGTGGAAATGATTGAGTGGTCGAAGAATAGAGTAACGTGTACCCGTCAGACGTTATGCTTCCATGATGAGGGAAGTGAATTCGTGTAACCGTAAGTCATTACGTTTCCATGATGAAGGAAATGAATTGTTTACACCGTTACTTTTCACCGCCACTAATTGTTCTACTTCATGACACTTTCTTGTAACGGGTGCATTGCACTCCGCACGCTGTAAACCGCCAGACCAATACCCTGATGAGTATCCCCCAGTTTGTGACATGTTTGATGTCTCGAGTGTTTCGTGGAAAACGTGTAGCAGGTTGCTATGTGTGGCAAGTCAAAGTCAAGAGACTTTGCCATAGGAAAATAGCATGTGATGCTATTAGGCTTTCCTTGGTCGGTCGCCTAAAACTTGCCACAAGTCCGTCAGTTTGGTGGCGAACTTGAATGGCTGAGATTACATCTCATGAGGAAGGGTAGCCATTGATTATGGCCACATCTTTGTTGTGTAACAAAGTGGCGCCATTAGCATAGTGGCGCCTGGCATAGTCGTGGCGTAGCGGTTTGCCTGGGACTTGCCGCAAGTCCATCAGTTCAGTGGCAAACTTGGATGGCTGAGATTGCATCTCATGAGGAAGAGTGGCCATCGATTATGGCCGCATCTTGTTGTATAACGAAGTGGCGCCATTGGCATAGTAGCGCCTGGTGGAGCCATGGCATAGCGGCATGCCAGTGGCGTAGCCATGGCATAACAACATGCTAATGGCGTAGCCGCGGCATAGCGGCGTGCTAGTATCCGTGGCATAGCGGCTTGCCAGTGGCGTGGCATAGCGGCATGCCAGTGGCGTGGCATATCGGCATGCTAGTGGCATGGCATAGCGGCATACTAGTAGTCGTGGCATGGCGGTATGCCAGTGGCGTTGTGGCATGGCCAAAGCTAGGATTTGACGCCGTGGTAAGAATTAGGGCTTGGCGGCGTGGCCAAGGCTAGGATTTGGCATCGTGGTAAGAATTAGGGCTTGGCGGCGTGGCCAAGGCTATGTTTTGGCGCCGTGGTAAGAATTAGAGCTTGGCGGCGTGGCCAAGGCTAGGTTTTGGCGCCGTGGTAAGAATTAGGGCTTGGCGGCGTGGCCAAGGATAGGTTTTGGTGCCGTGGTAAGAATTAGGGCTTGGCAGCGTGGCCAAGGCTAGGTTTTGGCGCCGTGGTAAGAATTAGGGCTTGGCGCCGTGGTAAGAATTAGGGCTAAAGTGGCATGCTACCGCGGCAGAGTGGCATGTTGGCATGCCGATCAATATGTTGTTGTGGTAAGGCGCGTTTGGCTTTCCAGTTGGTGGTGCGGCAGGGTGCGTTTGGCCTTTAGTGTATGGTGGCAAGTTTGGAGCGACTTGATTGGCCGAGGAAAGGGGCCGGCCAAATATAAGGCGCGGCTACACTTCTGGTGAAAGTGTGGCAGCTTTAGAGCGACCTGATTGGTCGATTAAAAAAGGGTCGGCCAAGCATGGGCGTGGCTACACTTCTGGTGAGAGTGTGGCGGCTTTAGATCAACCTGATTGGTCGATGGGAAGTGGGGCCGGCGAGTATGGGCCCAGCCACAACTTATGTGCGCGTGGCTAATCTGAGGCGACACGATTGGTCGAGAGAAATAGGGCCGGTTTAGGAAGGGGCATGGCCAATGGCAAGTGGCACCAGTTGGCCTAAGGCATGGCCACGCCTCCCTTTACTGATGAGGCTCCCTGTTTTCTAATTCTGGACAAGGTTTTGCACCTGCTAATCCATGGCGGATTGATTACCTAGTTCGCCTAGGCTTAATTTCGACAAGCAAGGTATGATATACTGCGCGAGGCGCAAAACCCTGACTTATGCAAGTTAGTCAGGGCAATTGATTGAACTCTATGTGTTGACACAGAGTTCTTTTAAGTTCATTGCCAAAGAGCAGCATGCTTTTCTGATTGAATACCTTATGCAAAGACCTTATCCTTGATATTTGGAAATTCGTGCTACTCTGCTGCGAGCGAACACAAATCGTCATGCCATATCAACATTAAGGGTTCAGTCGGAGAACATAGCATAGAATGCATTCAAAAGAACTTATATTAAGTGAATATAGGTGAGGCGCCGAAATTTACTAAACATCTGGGATGGTTGCTACATTCGCCAGTCTGGATAAATTTCATGTAAGTATATTGAACGGCTCAATAAATATGACGGTGGAGAGGTTAGCACTCACGGCATTGTTTCCTTACAGAGTGATGTCACATGCAAGGTTTTATGATTCAACCCTAAGCTAAAAACCACCATCAACATTAAGTCCCCTGCTTAGCACGTAACAGTGGCATTGTTGCGGGGTAAGCATGAGATGGTGACAGACAAGATTAAAATCGAAAGGGAAAGACGTGAAGAGATTGCCGAGGAGATTCAACTAACCTTTAGCGGAAGGCATGAGGAATCCGTGATCCCCGTGTTGGCGGCTCTGCGTAATTCTGACTTGGCCATAGGGTGTTGGCATCAGCGCTGCAACTTTGGCTACTGATTGGCAGAGGTGGCACTGCAACTTGGTCCACGGAACGGGCGCTGGCTGGCTAGGAAAGGTAGATGGCGCTGCTTTGGCTAGCTAGGTCAATGGCGCTGCTGGCTACGAAAAGGTGAATGGCGCTGCTTTGGCTGGCTAGGAGCAAGCGGATATGGCGCATTTCAACACTAAGATGAAGATATGTTGAGGCAGTGATGTCTGACAACACGGTAGTGAGTGTTGAGGAATTTGCACGTCTCAACACTAAGAGAAAGGATGTGTTGAGGCAGCATGCCTGGCAACACAGTGGTGAGTGTTGAGGAATTTGCACGTCTCAACACTAAGATAAAGGATGTGTTGAGGCAGCATGCCTGGCAACACAATAGTGGTGTTGAGGAATTTGCACGTCTCAACACCAAGAAGAGGATGTGTTGAGGAAGCATGCCTAGCAACACAGTGGTGAGTTGGTAGGACTTGAAAGAAGCCTACGACTATGTCTAAATGCAAGTGCACAGTGTCGATATGCAACACATGGCAAGCACAGGTCGATCCACAGAGACAAGGTGGGTGTAAGTTGAAGCTACGTTCTTACTAATACTGATTCGAAACAAGAGTAACCAAAAAGGGGGTTTTGTTTGCCGAAACGGCCAGATGATGGTAGTGACTGAAATAGTAAAAAAAATGCAAAGAATAATCTACAAGCAGATAAAAAGGGTGCTAGGGCTGTCGAATCCACCTCTTAACCTACACTAAATCAATTCAGTCTCAATAATGTTCTTGTCCCTTGTATAGACAACGGTGAACTTCTATGCTCTGTCGACTATCTAGATGGCAGTGAAGATTCTAGTCTGTTGCACATCAAAGGGTGGTTTCAGGAGGAAGGTTTAGTATCAAGATAATTATCTAATCCTAGTATTAGCTGCCCTCTCACAAAATAACTAACCGCAGATCAATCACTTAGATGAGTAAACAATCCTGATATAGATATTCTAATCACAACTAAGGTATCTTTCCAAAGCATTAACTGTCTAGTTAAAGCACAACTAATCTAAGGATCAATAACAATCTGTTTAAGCATGAGTTGCAGCATAATCAACACAGTGGTATTCTGACTACAATGGATACATGGCATACACTGTGACAGCAAAATGTTGACGTACTTAGATTAAATTTATCCAAAACATTACAGCACAACAAGGAACAATATCAATACTTGAATTAACTGAGCAATGGATTAATGATTTCATCTAAACCCTAACTATGAAATTAGAACATCATGGAGATAATAAAATCAAACATGAACTACTGCTTGGTGCACCGGTGATAGGTGTAGAATACACCGTATTTACTATCTAGAGTCTATGCTTTCTTTGCTATTTTTCTTGTAAATTATGTATTTTACGCGTGTTTTTGAGTTATTAGGTACTTTGGAGTCGCACGGAGGAAAAGAAGAAGAAATCACTCAATTTGAGCAAAAGGGCAAAATAGTCATTCATGGGCGAACACTATCTGGAGCCCAGTCAAGGTTAAGGGGCAACTCTTTTGGGAGGAGTACTAAATACAGCCAGCTGTGGTTAAGGGGTTACCAGTTGAGTAGCCCTTATCAGGGGTGACCGGGTGTCATTATCCAACCTTATCCTAAAACTAAATCGAGAGAGAGGACTTTTTCATCTCATTCATATCATTTTCTCTGAAATTGAGAGAAGAAAAGCAGCGCAGCTGCTGCTGTATTTGCTCTGTCCGAGAGGTTTAGAGATGAATTGAAGGTGATTAAAGGGTGAAATCGAGAGAGAAAGGAAAGAATTTGAGTTATGTATGCTTGGAAGTGTCTTTGTGTTCTTCTCAGATTTGAGATATAAGTAGATCTGGTGGTGCTGTAAATGTTCTTAGAAGATTGAACTCGAGCTGCAGTTGGTGATAGGAATGGTGGCTGTATTGGTTGAACCAATGGGTTTCTGGAACTGAGATTAAAGATGGGTTCGATTTGATTTAGAAATTGGCAGTGGTGTTGAGAAGATGTGGATAAGGAATGGGTTTGAAGGAATCAAGGGTTTACCGTGTTTTGAAATTAAATCGAGATGGAGAGTGTCATTTCTGTTGATGGATTCGTGATAATGACTGAGTTAGATGAAGAACAAAGATGGGTTGGTGACGACTGAGACCAATTTGCAAGAAATCGATAATGAATTCAAGCTAGGGTTTGTTGTTGATGTTACCAGTGATGTGTAAGAAGAAAGGGTCTTGTGGCCGGAGATGGAACTGGATGGGGTTAGAGTCTTAATGGCAGAAATTGAATATGGTTTTCGATTTGAATCTACAACCGAAGAAGTCGAGTTTGAGATGAAATGATGGTGCAGGAAGGATGGAAAGATGGTGATTCGGTCTCTGCAATTGATAGAACAAGGTGATGTTCAAGAAATGAAATCAATAGGGTTAGCAAGTTAAATTGTTGCTGTCATTCCTGGAAGAAATTGGAAAGGGATTTAATGGCAGAGAGTAAATCAGATGAAGGTGTTGATAATTTGTGGTCTTGCTGTTGCCGGTGTGAAGATGGAGTTGTTGAAACAATGGCGGCGAACTCATATAGGAGATGCAGATGAATTTAACTAGGATTTGAAATTGCCATTGCAGCTGCAGGATGGAATTGTTGGTAGATCAACTGATATTGAATGGGTTTGGCAGATTGAATCGGTGAAGTTAAATGGGTCTGTGGTTGGGTGAAGCAGAAGAAGAATGATTAAGTTGAATGAATTCAATAGATGTATGCTAGGATCTTGTGCAGGTATGGAGATGAAAAGTTAGGCCTGAATTTGGCCGGGAAGTCGTATAAACAGCCAAAACTCGACCGATTTTATTTTCAGACGAGTCGACTCGGTGTCGGCGATGATCGATCCAGACGAGTCCGATGACCGATCCAACTCAGCTGAGTAAGACCATTCAGCTAACTAGGAAGCTGACTCGTTGCTGACTCAGTGTCTGACTTCTCTTCTTTGACCCGGTTGACTAACAAAGACCGTCAGTTTGACCGTTACTTATGACGGCACCTGAACGGAATATTCTATTGACTGAATAGAATCTCAGGTGACCGTCGGCGACTTTTCTGGTCGGATTCCGGTGATCCCAGTAATTTTCCGGCGGACCAATATATGCAGAATTTTGTGAAGAATATTCTAGACCCATGGGTATGAAGACTTGGGTTTGGAATTGGATGGATAATTTGGTTCAAATTTGGAAAGAGAAGATGGAAGATTTGAGAAAGACTTGAATTTGGAAATTGAATTATTATGGAATGAGGATTCTATTCCTTGGAATATTTGGAGAACATTGAAGCCTATAAATAGAGAAGTTCTCTACACACTTTTATACACCTTTTTATAGACACAACACTTGTGTTTTTGCTTGCTTTTCAAAATTCTTCTTTTAATTATTTGTGTGAACTTGAAAAATTCTCCTTTTAATTATTTGTGTGAATTTCAAAAACATGAGTAGCTAATTTTCTTATTGATTGAGGATGAATTCCTAGTTCTTAATATATGATTTGAGTTTTGTTTTCAATTCTATCTTGAAGTTTTTCACATGATTATCGTTTGTTTTTACTAATAGGAATGATTATACATTCATGGTTGATTGATAGATTGATTAGAGTGCACGCTAAATTGATTTGTTAATTTAATCTAAAGCTAGTGAAAGTTAGGGGATAAGTAATCGTTTCTTGACTCTTTACAAGAGTAGCAAACACGAGACCTTGCGGAGGGATTCCGTGGAGCAATTGTGTGTGAAAACAACATTAGCAAGTAGACCTTGATCTAAGAGTCTAACTACTAATATCAACCTAATAAGTTCATAAATCTTAATGCGTTTATTTAAATTACATCTTGAGTTATCTACTACTAGGTGGTTTGGTAAATAGAATCCGGTAGTCGAGAACTTCCGTATCCTATGGATACAAGGGATTTAGGGGTTTAGCACCGATCTAGTCTGCTTTACCTACGGTTGGTGATAATCTGTGACTAATAACATGTGGATGAAAAACATAACTTGAATCATTGTTTTGCAACGAAGAAGGATTCCTTGGTCTTGTCTCTCTTATTGATTTCAACTTTATCTTCGAATTGCTTTGTTTATTTTCTTTGCTTTATAACCCCCCTTTTTGTGACAATTTTTACAACTAAGAATCTCTTGCTCCTCGTGGGAACGAACTTGACTACACTATATTACTTGTTAATTAGGTGGAAAAATATTAATTAATTTGTTGTGGTTACGACACGCATCAAATTTTGGCGCCGTTGCCGGGGAGCAGCGGACGATTTTAGTTGTTTTTATTTTTCTTTTTGTTTTATTCTTGCTTTGTTAGATTTTATACCGTATCTAACTTAGTTTTTGAGAATCTTGTTTCAGGTGCTATATCTTTGGTGAATGCTTAAAGAGGGCAGACCGAGTCCAATACGTCTTCGATCCGGCACTCAACTAAAGGATTTCATTCGAGCGGTTAATACTCCACTTCCTCCTTCTTCATCAAGTGAGTTCGCAGATTCGGATAAAGAAGAAGAAGCAATGGCCGATCGTACACTCAAGTACCTAGCTTCTCACAGGCTTGATACACAACAATAGTGTATCCAAACTAACTCAACCTTCGAGATCAAGCCGGGGTTGATTAGAGAGTTACCAAAGTTTCATGGCATGGTGAATGAAGACCCAAAAAAACATCTTATGGACTTTTATACCATAGTTATGGCCATGCTTCCACCGGAGACTAATGCGGATGGAGCAATGTTGAAAGCTTTCCCGTTTTCTTTGGCGGGCAATACTAAGGAATGGTTGTATTATTTGCCTTCCGGAAGTATCACAACATGGAATGGGATGAAGAAACTTTTCCTCGAGAGATATTTTCCCGCATCAAAAGCTACTCAAATTCGCAAGGAGGTTTGTGGGTTGAAGCAACATGCGGGAGAGTCATTGTATGAATATTGGGAGCGATACAAGAGGTTGGTGGCAAGCTGTCCACACCATCAATTCAGCGATGTTATGATACTCCAATACTTCTACGAAGCTCTCCACCCAAGTGATAGGTCTCTTCTTGACGCCGCGGGTGGTGGTGCACTAGTGAACAAGACGGTGACCCAAGCTACCGAGTTGATTGAAAGTATGGCTGCAAACTCACAACAATTCTACACAAGAGATGAACCAATGGTTAGGCGAGTGCATGAAGTTAATGATTCATCCTCACATCTTGATCAAAGGATGGGTAACATGGAGATAATGATTCAAAGGATGGCCGCGGTAATTATTCCGGATGGTGAGACCGAACAAGTAAATGCTTTATATCCAAATCAAAGGCCAAGGTACGATCCATACTCCAATACCTATAATCCCGGTTGGAAGGATCATCCCAAATTTAGTTATGCAAACAAGCAAGCGGCGGCTCCTAATCCATATGCGCAACAAGGTGGTTTCCAACAATCACGCTTCCAACCTCAACAACAATTCCAACCACAACAAGTCAAGGAGCGTGATTCTTCGAATGATGACAAGCTCAATGCATTAATGCAAGGTATGCAAGGTCTTACTTCTATGTTACAACAAAGCCAACAAAAGAATGAATCGGCCATCAAGTATTTACAAACTCAAATGGGACAATTGGCGACCGATGTGAACCTATTGAAATCTCAAGCATCCACAAAGCTTCCTTCACAACCATTTGTGAATCCAAGAGAGAATGTTAATGCGGTTACTTTAAGAAGTGGGAGACAAGTGGAGAGTCCAAGTCATCATGAAGAAGTTAGTGAAGAGGTAGTCAAAGACAAGGAGGAAGCCGTACCAAAGGAGAATTCAACATCAACCGACCAATCCAAGGAACCGGTTCCTACTTTCACTACTCCACCTCCTTTTCCTAGTCGTTTTGCTAAATCCAAGAAAGAAGCTCAAGACAAGGCACTCATGGATATCTTCAAGAAGATTGAAATCAACATCCCATTCATCGAATCCATCAAGACAATGCCAAGGTATGCTAAGTTCATGAAGGAATTATGCACAAAGAAGGATAGGTTGCTTGATAATGAAATTACTAAAGTTGGCGAGAGTGCGTCGTCTATGCTATTAAGATGCCTACAAAGTGCACGGATCCCGGTGGTTTCACGGTGCCAATTACTATTGGTAAGAAAAGGTTTGAACATGCTTTACTTGATTTGGGAGCTTCCATTAGTGTGATGTCGGCCGAAATATATGACTCCTTGAATCTTGGACCTTTGAAAGAGACAAGAGTTATTATCCAATTAGCAAACAAGTCTAACATATATCCAAAGGGACTTGTAGAAGACGTGCTAGTGCAAGTAAATGAGCTTATTTTTCCGGTTGATTTCTTCGTGGTGGATATGGACAACAATGAGAATCGGTCATCTACTTCTTTACTTCTTGAGAGGCCATTTATGAAGACCGCAAAGACGAAGATTGATGTTGATAAGGGTACACTCACTATGGAATTCGACAAGGAGATAATACACTTTAACATATTTGAAGCCATGCGCTACCCGAGTGATGTGCATTCCGTTTACTCCATTGATGTGGTTAGTTCATTAGCGCAACAAATGGTGGAATTGAGTAAAGAGGATGAACTTGATGTGGTGTTGCAAAAGAGTATTGAATTGGACATCCACGGCTTGTCTGACTTGGATGTTGAAATCTCCAATGAATTGGTGGAGATGTGTGGTGCCTTGGCGACGTTGCAAGAAGCTAAAAAGGGTAATGTTTTTTATATTTCTTTACCCACGAATGATGAATTACTTGTACCATCTATTGTGAAGGCGCCTAAGCTAGAATTGAAGCCACTTCCGGACCATTTGAAGTATGCTTTCTTGGGAGATGGAGATGAGCTTCCGGTGATTATTGCAAAGAACCTCACACCGGTACAAGAAGACCGTTTGCTTAAAGTCTTGAGAGAGCACAAAACGGCTATTGGGTGGACAATTGCGGACATCAAAGGCATTAGTCCATCCATGTTCATGCATAGGATTCTAATGGAAGAGAACGTGAAGCCAGTATGTGATGCTCAACGTAGGCTTAATCCTCCCATGATGGAGGTTGTGAAGAAAGAGATACTCAAATTGCTAAGTGTGGGGGTAATCTACCCAATTTCCGATAGCAAGTGGGTTAGTCCAGTACAAGTGGTACCAAAGAAGTCCGGAGTCACGGTTGTTCGAAATCAAGACGATGAACTTGTTCCTACAAGAGTTCAAACCGGTTGGAGAGTGTGCATTGACTATAGAAAGCTTAATTCCGCAACCCGAAAGGATCACTTTCCTTTACCTTTCATTGATCAAATGTTGGAGCGGTTAGCGGGGCATTCTTATTATTGTTTCTTGGATGGTTATTCGGGATACAACCAAATTGTTATTGCACCGGAGGACCAAGAGAAGACCACTTTCACTTGTCCGTTTGGAACGTTTGCATATAGACGGATGCCGTTTGGCCTTTGCAATGCGCCGGCTACTTTTCAAAGATGCATGGTAAGTATATTCTCGGACTATGTGGAGCGCATCATCGAGGTATTTATGGATGACTTTAGTGTTTATGGAAATTCTTTTGATAGTTGTTTAAACAACCTTGAACTAATTCTTAAACGATGCATAGACACAAATCTTGTCCTCAATTGGGACAAATGTCACTTTATGGTAAACCACGGCATAGTACTTGGTCACATTGTGTCCTCTCGAGGGCTCGAAGTGGACAAGTCAAAGATAGATTTATAAGAAACTTACAATATCCCACTTCGGTGAGGGAAATCCGTTCTTTTCTTGGCCATGCAGGTTTCTATAGGCGGTTTATCAAGGATTTCTCCAAAATCTCCATGCCGATGTGCAAGTTATTACAAAAGGAGGTACCTTTTGACTTCAACAAGGATTAAAAGGATGCTTTTGACAAATTGAAGGAAATGTTGACAGGTGCGCCAATTATCAAATCACCGGATTGGAATCTTCCATTTGAATTAATGTGTGATGATAGTGATTATGCGGTTGGAGCCGTTTTGGGTCAAAGAGTGGACAAGTTGTCCCATGTTATCTATTATGCATCTAGGACCCTTAATGATGCACAAATCAACTATTCTACCACGGAGAAGGAGTTATTGGCTATAGTTTTTGCATTGGAAAAATTTCTATCATACTTGGTGGGTACAAAGGTTATTGTGTATTCCGATCATGCCGCACTAAGACACTTAATAAAGAAGAAAGAAGCTAAGCCAAGATTAATCCGGTGGATCCTATTGCTACAAGAGTTCGATAAAGAAATTCGAGACAAGAGAGGTGTGGAGAATACCGTTGCGGATCATCTTAGTAGACTTGTTATGTCTAAAGAAGAACTTCCATTACAAGACCGCTTTCCGGACGAGCAACTTTTCTCCTTGGAAGAATCAACACCTTGGTACGCGGATATAGTGAATTACTTGGTGACAAGAAAGGTACCTAGTACAATGTCTAACTTCCAAAAGATGAAACTTAAGAAGGTAGCCAAGCAATATGTGTGGGATGAACCATACTTATGGAAATATGGTGTTGATAAAATAATACGAAGGTGCGTACCTAACTCCGAATTTCAAACCATTCTCTCCTTTTGTCACACTTTTGCTTGTGGTGGCCATTTTGGTTCTAAACGTACCGCTCTCAAAGTTCTCGAGAGTGGATTTTATTGGCCCACCTTGTTTGAAGATTCATATGTTTTTTGTAAATCGTGTGATAGATGTCAACGAACGGGCAATCTAGGTGCTCGAAATCAAATGCCACTCACACCAATTCTCGCCGTTGAGATTTTTGATGTGTGGGGTATCTATTTTATGGGCCCTTTTGTCAATTCAAATGGAAACTTTTATATACTTCTTGCCGTGGATTATGTTTCGAAATGGGTGGAAGCTAGAGCCACCAAAACTAATGATTCTCGAGTTGTTTGTGATTTTGTAAGAGAAAACATATTCAATAGGCATGGTACACCAAGAGTGGTGATAAGCGATGGAGGCTCACATTTCAAGAAGGCTTTCCACGCTCTCCTCAAGAAGTACAACATAACACACAAAATTGGTACGCCTTACCATCCACAAACTAGTGGACAAGCGGAAATTTCAAATCGTGAGATCAAGTCCATTCTTGAGAAAACGGTGAATACAACAAGGAAAGATTGGAGCTTTAAGCTCAATGATGCACTTTGGGCGTATAGAACGGCGTATAAGACACCGATTGGTATGTCTCCATATCGGTTGGTTTATGGCAAGGCTTGTCATCTTCCGGTTGAACTTGAACATAAGGCTTATTGGGCGATAAAGAAATTCAACATGGAGTATGATGAAGCAGGGAAACAAAGGAAGTTACAACTAAATGAGCTAGAGGAGATACGTAATGATGCTTACGAGAGTGCCCGTATTTACAAGGAAAAGACTAAGCTTTTTCTTGACAAGATGATTTCTCGTAAAAGCTTCATCGTGGGACAAAAAGTCATTTTATATCATTCTCGCCTTAAACTATTTCCTGGAAAGTTAAGGTCTCGTTGGATTGGACCATATGTTGTTACTAATGTTTTTCCTCATGGTGCAGTTGAAATTACTAGTCTTAGAGACAATTCGGTTTCCAAGATCAACGGCCATAGATTGAAGCCATACTATGAGAACATCGCTTATGTGAATTTTGATGAACTTCTATTTGGAGATTCACTCCCTCTGGAGGAGTAATGTGCAGCAAGAGCTAAGTCGGGCCGTCGACTTTAAAACAAGCGCTTAATGGGAGGCAACCCATAGGTTTTGTATTTCTTATCCTTTTGCTTTTTATTTTTGTTTATTTTTCTTGTTCCATATCATGTTAAAATTTCCCACCTTGATTTTACTAGGACGATTCAATTACATTGAGGACAATGTAAGGTTTAAGTGTGGGGGAGTGGTTAAGCATGTATTTAAAAAAAAAAAAAAAAAATTACATAAAACCTTCAACTTGTAGAGATTTTAGAGTCACTAGCATACTTCTAGGTATGTTTACATAGAGAATTCTGACCGACATAATTGAACTTGGAAGTGTTAGGGAACTACATTCGGATTTCTTACTTGTTAGAGTGTTAAATAATGGATTTAATCATGCCGGTGATGCAAATTAGGAGCAGGGAGAAATGCATTATTAGAGTTGCTGATCAATCATTAGTGGAGACTACCCGTATTCATATCATGTGAGGCACCGACCAAATATTTTTTGTAGCAGACTAAAGAGCTTTCTTTTGAGTGTGTGTCACCGTACGTTAATTCCGGGTAGAATGGTGAGCTACCCAACCTCCCACCAATAGAAGCACTACTCTTTGATCTCTTGAGTGCTAATTTTGTCAATCATGAGGGTGACGTCTATAGATGAAAGCCTCCTTCTTGTAGTTCGATTTGCAGTTAGCACCATTCTCTGTCGCGACAACAACGGGTCCATAGAAACACCATCATCATCAACAAGGAGCGACATCAAAATCTACAAGGAAAGTTGAAGAAGTTTAAGGTTTACAAGCAACGGAACGAGAAAAAGAGCAAATTTCAAATTCAAGTAAAGCAACATACAAAGAGCAGATTTTTACATATATGTTGAGGACTTACAATACAATGAGGTAATTCTATATCCAAGTATAAAAACTTATTCACAAGAGCGAAGAAAATCAAAAGGTGAGAATTGTTGAAATTTATGATTTCGAGACGATACAAGTTGTGAAGAATCAAGCGGTAAAATACTTCTCCCACGGCCACGGTTTGTTTTTCACTTTGTTTTGTATTTTATTTCTCTTGTCTTCAAAAAAAAAAAATGATGAGACGAGAGAAAAATTTATCATTGTTTTTATTTTTATTTAATAAGCCGTGGGGAAGGAAAATCTATAAGGAAGTTTCAAGCGACAAGGATTTAAGGTAAAAAGAGTTACAAATTGTTAAGGATTTATGAAATTCGAGAGTTTATCACCAATAGTTGAAGCCGAAGACGAAGACCAAGAAGATAAAGACGAGGAGAGGAAGACGTTTCTATTGGATGCCGTGAGAGTGCTGTTATCATAATTAGCGATCGGATGTGAAGGTGAGTAAGTAATCTCATCCTCGATAATAATGGTTGATTTCCTTTCTTAGAGATCGTCAGAAAGATGGTTTTTCAAAATGTTAAAAGATGTGGGTTTTTAAAATATTTCGGAAGTTGTCCTTCCCACCATTCAACGTGTTGCAGGATTTCTCTCTTCATTCCTACCTGGACACATGTGAGACCCATAAAAAGCCGTCTTTTTGAGTGCAATTATCATAAAATCTTTTTGGTGAGGCAGAAGTCGAGGCGAAATTCTTATTGATCGTTTCTCAAACACGCGTTCTCTCATTACGGTGTGGTTATTTCTCACTCAACATTTAAGAATGAGAATATGTTCTTTAGTATTTCTAACTTCTTATTACTAGCATGCAGAAACTCTATGTCCTCATAGCTCTTTGGATTCTTGGGACGCTGGAACGCTTTGAAGTTGTAAGTTTTAGTTTGATTTGCTCGAGGACTAGCAAAGTCTAAGTGTGGGGGAATTTGATAGGTGTAGAATACACCGTATTTACTATCTAGAGTTTATGCTTTCTTTGTTATTTTTCTTGTAAATTATGTATTTTACGCGTTTTTTTGAGTTATTAGGTACTCTGGAGTCGCACGGAGGAAAAGAAGAAGAAATCACTCAATTTGAGCAAAAGGTCAAAATAGTCATTCATGGGCGAACACTATCTGGAGCCCAGTCAAGGTTAAGGGGCAACTCTTTTGGGAGGAGTACTAAATACAGCCAGCTGTGGTTAAGGGGTTACCAGTTGAGTAGCCCTTATCAGGGGTGACCGGGTGTCATTATCCAGCCTTATCCTAAAACTAAATCGAAAGAGAGGACTTTTTCATCTCATTCATATCATTTTCTCTGAAATTGAGAAAAGAAAAGCAGCGCAGCTGCTGCTGTATTTGCTCTGTCCGAGAGGTTTAGAGATGAATTGAAGGTGATTAAAGGGTGAAATCGAGAGAGAAAGGAAAGAATTTGAGTTATGTATGCTTGGAAGTGCTGGGTTCTTCTCAGATTTGAGATATAAGTAGATATGGTGGTGCTGTAAATGTTCTTAGAAGATTGAACTCGAGCTGCAGTTGGTGATAGGAATGGTGGCTGTATTGGTTGAACCAATGGGTTTCTGGAACTGAGATTAAAGATGGGTTCGATTTGATTTAGAAATTGGCAGTGGTGTTGAGAAGATGTGGCTAAAGAATGGGTTTGAAGGAATCAAGGGTTTACTGTGTTTTGAGATTAAATCGAGATGGAGAGTGTCGTTTCTGTTGATGGATTCGTGATAATGGCTGAGTTAGATGAAGAACAAAGATGGGTTGGTGACGACTGAGACCAATTTGCAAGAAATCGATAATGAATTCAAGCTAGGGTTTGTTGTTGATGTTACCAGTGATGTGCAAGAAGAAAGGGTCTTGTGGCCGGAGATGGAACTGGATGGGGTTAGAGTCTTAATGGCAGAAATTGAATATGGTTTTCGATTTGAATCTGCAACCGCAGAAGTCGAGTTTGAGATGAAATGATGGTGCGGGAATGATGGAAAGATGGTGATTCGGTCTCTGCAATTGATAGAACAAGGTGATGTTCAAGAAATGAAATCAATAGGGTTAGCAAGTTAAATTGTTGTTGTCATTCCTGGAAGAAATTGGAAAGGGATTTAATGGCAGAGAGTAAATCAGATGAAGGTGTTGATAATTTGTGGTCTTGTTGTTGCCGGTGTGAAGATGGAGTTGTTGAAACAATGGCGGCGAACTCATATAGGAGATGCAGATGAATTTAACTAGGATTTGAAATTGCCATTGCAGCTGCAGGATGGAATTGTTGGTAGATCAACTGATATTGAATGGGTTTGGCAGATTGAATCGGTGAAGTTAAATGGGTCTGTGGTTGGGTGAAGCAGAAGAAGAATGATTAAGTTGAATGAATTCAATAGATGTATGCTAGGATCTTGTGCAGGTATGGAGATGAAAAGTTAGGCCTGAATTTGGCCGGGAAGTCGTATAAACAGCCAAAACTCGGCCGATTTTATTTTCAGACGAGTCGACTCGGTGTCGGCGATGATCGATCCAGACGAGTCCGATGACCGATCCAACTCAGCTGAGTAAGACCATTCAGCTAACTAGGAAGCTGACTCGTTGCTGACTCAGTGTCTGACTTCTCTTCTTTGACCCGGTTGACTAACGAAGACCGTCAGTTTGACCGTTACTTATGACGGCACCTGAACGGAATATTCTATTGAATGAATAGAATCTCAGGTGACCGTCGGCGACTTTTCTGGCCGGATTCCGGTGATCCCAGTAATTTTCCGGCGGACCAATATGTGCAGAATTTTGTGAAGAATATTCTAGACCCATGGGTATGAAGACTTGGGTTTGGAATTGGATGGAGAATTTGGTTCAAATTTGGAAAGAGAAGATGGAAGATTTGAGAAAGACTTGAATTTGGAAATTGAATTATTATGGAATGAGGATTCTATTCCTTGGAAGATTTGGAGAACATTGAAGCCTATAAATAGAGAAGTTCTCTACACACTTTTATACACCTTTTTACACACACAACACTTGTGTTTTTACTTGCTTTTCAAAATTCTTCTTTTAATTATTTGTGTGAACTTGAAAAATTCTCCTTTTAATTATTTGTGTGAATTTCAAAAAAATGAGTAGCTAATTTTCTTATTGATTGAGGATGAATTCCTAGTTCTTAATATATGATTTGAGTTTTGTTTTCAATTCTATCTTGAAGTTTTTCACATGATTATCGTTTGTTTTTACAAATAGGAATGATTATACATTCATGGTTGATTGATAGATTGATTAGAGTGCACGCTAAATTGATTTGTTAATTTAATCTAAAGCTAGTGAAAGTTAGGGGATAAGTAATCATTTCTTGACTCTTTACAAAAGTAGCAAACACGAGACCTTGCGGAGGGATTCCGTGGAGCAATTGTGTGTGAAAACAACGTTAGCAAGTAGACCTTGATCTAAGAGTCTAACTACTAATATCAACCTAATAAGTTCATAAATCTTAATGCGTTTATTTAAATTACATCTTGAGTGATCTACTACTAGGTGGTTTGGTAAATAGAATCCGGTAGTCGAGAACTTCGTATCCCGGTGATACAAGGGATTTAGGGGTTTAGCACTGATCTAGCTGCTTTACCTACGGTTGGTGATAATCTGTGACTAATAACATGTGGATGAAAAACATAACTTGAATCATTGTTTTGCAACGAAGAAGGATTCCTTGGTCTTGTCTCTCTTATTTTGATTTCAACTTTATCTTCGAATTGCTTTGTTTATTTTCTTTGCTTTATAACCCCCCTTTTTGTGACAATTTTTACAACTAAGAATCTCTTGCTCCTCGTGGGAACGAACTTGACTACACTATAATACTTGTTAATTAGGTGGAAAAATATTAATTAATTTGTTGTGGTTACGACACGCATCAACCGGCTATTCCGGGCATGAATTTTACACATAACTCTCATCCCTATTTATACACAGTTTCACTCAATCCCTTAAATTTGATAAATTAGAGAACCACCACTTACTAAAAAAGTGTTTTCCGACAAACCCCCTCTACAATTCTACCTGCAACTCTTGATTTGATGTTTGCTTTTAGCTATTGAGGATAACCCTAGCCTTATCTCTCTCAACCATAGCTTCTAGGGTTACTGTTTGGGAGAAGAAGCTAAGGTGGAGATAGATAGAGACTAAGAGTTGATTGATGGCTATTGAGAAGGTGGATGATTGGGCAGCTGAGCTCAGAGGTGGTCGGGGATGATTGATGGAGGGATGGAGAGGTGAAGTTTCTACATAGCTTGGAGAGAAGATGAAACTGACGTGAAGGAGTGTTTGGCTTTTGTTCGTACAAGGGGAAGAGATATGAGGCGCTTGGGTGATAGGCAGTTGCATCAAATATTGATGCACCGGGTTTGGATATGGGTTAGGGTTCTTTCACTCCCTCAGGCCCAATGCTTCTTCACAGCTAATATTTCAAGCCCATACCCAGTTTTGGGTCTTGCAAACAAGATTCTTCACTTGCGGAGGAGGTGCAAACGATATTCTTCACTCGCTGCTAAGGTGCAGAAAATATTCTTCACTACTTTCCAGCGGGATCCTTTGTTGTCTCTCTTCCACTGTCGCCAATTCTTTGCTCTTTTGGCTCCTTAATTCTTCCAAGCTTTATTTAGTACCTAAAAACGCAAAATTAATTAGTACAAGTATTTATTCTTGAAAACAATGAAAATACAGAATTTGGGATAATATATGATTTTAAAGCGCAAAAGATGAGTTAATTGCCAATAAAAAGGTATAGAAATATGCAATATTTGGCACTCATCAAATACCCCCAAACCTGAATTTTACTTTTCGTCAAGTGAAACAGAAATTAGGAAATCCTAACTATACCACTGTCGCTGGTCTATAGAATGCATTTAGCGTATGCTCTAAGACTTTAAACCCCTAGGTGTCCCTAGTTGGACGAGTTATATTCTCGTGAGGGTTTACCAGAGGTGTACCCACAAAACCTTCTCCAACTTCAGAATGTAATGGAGTCCCAAGCATCCAAGGAGCTATGAGGACATAGAGTTTCTGCATGCTAGTAATAAGAAGTTAGAACTACCAAAGAACGCATTCTCATCCTTAAGAGTTGAGCGAGAAATAACCAAACCATATGAAAGAATTCGGGTTCGAGAGTTATCACAAGCCTCGACTTCTGCCTCACCAATAGGGTTTTATGATAATTGCACTCAAAAAAAGACCGCTTTTTTAGTCTCTCATGTGTGCAGACAGGAATGAAGAGAGAAATCCTGCACACGTTGAATGGTGGGAAGGAAAACCTTCCGAAATAATTTCTGGAGACTCCAAAAAGTTGTGGGAAAAAAGAATCTTTTTCTGATGATCTCTAAGAAAGGAAATCAATCATTATAGGAGGATGGGAGTACTCACTTACCTTCACATCTTATCGGCAATCAACACCACTCTCACAGCATCCATAGAAACGTCTTCAATCTTCGGTCTTCAACTGTTGATGATGAACTTCTGAACTTCTTAGAACATTGACAACTTCCTAATTCTTTTCTTCAGTTTCCTTGTTGTTTGGAATTTCCTCTTAAATTCTTCTTTTGCCATGGTGTTGTTTATTAAACAAAACTAAAAACAAACTGTAATAATTTTTTATTTTTTTATTTTTTTTTCAAGATTACAAGATGACAAACTGAAAATAACAAAATAAAACTACTAAAGCCATGGATGAAGGATTTTATCACTTAATTCTTCACAACCTGTATTGTCTTGACTTATGAACTTCACTAATTCTCATCTTTTTCTTATTTTTCTTTGCTCTTGTAAAATACTTCTTCAAATGTGTATATAATTCTGCTCTTTGTACTGTATCTTCACTTTGAATTGGAACTTTTTACTTTTCCTTGAATTGTTGCATGTAAACTTCGGACTATTTCAACTTTCTCCATAAATTCTGACGTTGCTCTGCTCGTTGATGATGATGTGTTTCTATGGACCTGTTGATATTGTCGAGTGAGAGAATGGTGCTAACTGCAAATCAAACTACAAGAAGGAGTTTTCATCTGTAGACGTCATCCTCATGATTGACGGAATTAGCACTCAAGAGATCAAAAATAGTGCTGAAAGTGGTGTGAAGTTGGGTAGCTCACCATTCCTACCCGGAATTTACGTACGGTGACACACACTCTAAAGGGACTTTTTATATAGTCACAAAAATTGAAGGTCGGTGCCTCGCTTGATGTAAAAATAGGTAGTCTCCACTAAGGGTGATCACAACTCTACTACCAAATATCTTTGCAGCACCTAACTCGCCCACCGGCATGGTTAAATCCAACTTTAACGCTCAGACAAACATGAAACCCGATTGTGCTCTCTAGTACTTCCAAGTTCAGTTATTTCGGTCAGACTCTCTATGTAAACATAGCTAGAAGCATGCTAGTGACTCTAAGATCTCTAAAATTTGGAGGTTTTATGCAAATTTGGAGTTTTTTTTTTTTTTTTTTTTTTTTTTTTTTGATATGCAAAAGACTAAAAACTCCATATGCAAAATACTCCCCCAAACCTAAATCTAACATTGTCCTCAATGTTTCAAAGTATGATAAGAATTTAAATACAAGCATACCATGAGAACCTTGTTGATCAGAGAAAATGGCAGAGATTACTGGTATGTTGGCGAAAGCAAGATTAGACCTTCATTTTTTTAGGCTAGAATCCAACATTTTTAGCTGAGATCATATTGGATTAGCACAATATATACAAGATAAAAGAAGACTCAACTGACTCAAGATAGAAAATATAACATTACCTACTGGATTATATACAAGAAAATTTCACCGTACACCAACAATCGAAAGAGTTGAGGATCAACCCAAAAGACAGAGTGCAGAAAATTTAACAGCCTCACACAGTTATAACAACACAGAAATGCAAGTGAGACTGCAAAACAAAATGGGCTACCCCCAAACCTAGATTTTTCAACATATATGCTTTTGGACACAAAATATACCAATTTCAGGGGTGCATCATGCACAAGGTCTAGTTCAAAATGAACTGTGTTAGGAACGGGCAGAGAAGCAAGAGCGCATTCCAACTGTGGCTCTTCAAAGGTATCTTATTTAGCCGAAGAATAGTCCAAAAGAACTTGGGAAGCACACAGTTCCAATCCTAGATTAGGTACTCTCAGAATAGTTGGTTTTACAATTTTGTTACAAACCAAATCTAGGTTGGGTGCAAAATTACCAGTTTGTGACATGGGCAAAGAAGTAGGCACATCTAAATTGTTTTCATGTATAAGGCCACTAGTACCATCACACACTTTCCCTAAGCCAGAAACAGGTATATCATGTTCATTTTCATGGAACAATTCATCAAGACCTAGTTCATAATCATCATCATCCAAAACCTTTGTGTCATGCATAAGAGAATCAGATAGAGCAACACACTATGTTCTAGGCAGGGAATCAGATGCATTTAAGTTACATTCATTTTTAGGCTCAAAAATATCACTATGCAGTCTAGTTTTTCCCAATTTAGAAACAAATAGTGCTTTATCATGCTCACAGTTATTGAACAAATCAGCAAACCCCAACTCAGTATCATCAGCATCATTCAAAACTTTAGTTTCATGCATAGAAAAATCAGGTGAAACATCATAATGTGACCTAGGAAGGGATTTAAACACATCAAAGTTATTCTCAGGTATTAGATCATTAGTGTCAACAGATAATTCAACCTTTCCTAAAACATGCTCAGCTTCACAGAATAATTGCACAGGCTCCAGATCAGTATCGTCATCAAATGTATATGTAATACTAGAAGAAACATCATTCATGAAGGTCGAGGCAGAGAAGCCTAATGTCTCTGAACCCAAAGGTTCCACAATATTTTCAGCATAAGCATGTTCTTCCAACATAACATCATCATCATCATCATAACAAAAATGTAATTCCCTATTCACGATCACAGTGTCTCTAGTCCACTTGTTTGCATCTAGATTAGGTTCATGTTCAATATCAGTAGCTTGAGTAGGAATATAGACACTATTTTCAAAATTTACCTCATTAGGAATAACAAACATCTCATTATGAAATTCCTTCCTTTCTTCGCTTTGTAAATGAATCGGGTTCATTTTAAGAATCATATTAAGTTGTTCAATGGAAGTAGAGTCTTCACTAGTGGGTATGCACGTTTCATATGGATATTCAGTACATGGTTGTGCACGAGATTCATTGCTAAATGGATGATCATACAATGCTTACAATTCAAACCTAGCATTATTTTGTTCAATGAGTTTGATGTTTTCCATCACAGACTGCATATAAGGGCTCAGGGGAGTACAGAATTGTTCATCTTCCCACTGTGGTGAATGATACATGTGTGAATGGGCATTATAAAAATGTTCATTTTCATGATGTGGTGGATGATACATGTGTGAATAGTTATTAGGGTCTATGTATTGAGGCTCAGGAGTATGAAAATGTCCATAACAATCCTTATAACTATTGACATCATGGTTTATGGGAGGCTCATAATGTGAAGCATGCCCATAAGCAAGTTCTCTAATGGATTTGTGCTCATCCCCAGTTGCAGACCAAAATCCTGACATGATTTTTTTTTTTTTTTTTTAATGAAACAAAAATGAAACAAATCTATTCTAAATGCTACTAACAAGTCATAAACAGAATGATGCATGCAAATATTATATATAAGCAACTAGGGCTAAACACAACACATAGTACAATATTATACTATCGAAAACTAACAAGAAAAATTAAAAATGAAGTTGATGTGACAATGGCAGGGAGCTGTGACGTCTATCAATCCTGAAATGGGTTTCTATAGGACTATGGCAATAAAAATATAGTCAAACAACGAGAGGCCAACTCGTATTTGTTAACAGGATATATAGCATAATTGTTAAACCCAAATTTAAACCATTCAGGCTAAGCAATTACAAGCAGTCCTAGACGTCATGTTGTTGTAGTGTTAAGAAACTTACCTCCGGTGCGCATCCGGGAGAAGACTACACCAAGCTCACAAGCTGAATATTGCTATTTTCTTTGTAGCTTCTGTAGTAGTTTCTTTATTTCGGTTGGTACAGTACCGAAGTAGGCACAACAACAGTTCGCTTCTCTTCCTTTGCCGCAACTTTATGAGCACCTGATAATGCTCAAGAGAAAACTTCAATACCCAAATGTGTATATACAAAGCAAGGAAACAAATGAGTTACACTAACAATGACTGAAAACAAAAATTCCAATGAAATATATACAAGACTAATCTAAAAATCAGTAAGGTAAAGAAAGAAAACTTCAGTTACACCGCTACCGAGTCCCCGGCAGCGGCGCCAAAAACTTGGTAGGACTTGAAAGAAGCCTACGACTATGTCTAACTGCAAGTGCACAGTGTCGATATGCAACACAGGGCAAGCACAAGTCGATCCACAGATACAAGGTGGGTGTAAGTTGAAGCTACGTTCTTACTAATACTGATTCGAAACAAGAGTAACCAAAAAGGGGGTGTTGTTTGCCGAAACGGCCAGATGATGGTAGTGACTGAAATAGTAAAATAAAATGCAAAGAATAATCTACAAGCAGATAAAAAGGGTGCTAGGGCTGTCGAATCCACCTCTTAACCTACACTAAATCAATTCAGTCTCAATAATGTTCTTGTCCCTTGTATAGACAACGGTGAACTTCTAGGCTCTGCCGACTATCTAGATGGCAGTGAAGATTCTAGTCTGTTGCACATCAAAGGGTGGTTTCAGTAGGAAGGTTTAGTATCACTAAGATAATTATCTAATCCTAGTATTAGCTGCCCTCTCACAAAACAACTAACCGTAGATCAATCACTTAGATGAGTAAACAATCCTGATATAGATATTCTAATCACAACTAAGGTATCTTTCCAAAGCATTAACTGTCTAGTTAAAGCACAACTAATCTAAGGATCAATAACAATTTGCTTAAGCATGAGTTGCAGCATAATCAAGACAGTGGTATTCTAACTACAATGGATACATGGCATACACTGTGAGAGCAAAATGTTGACGTACTTAGATTAAATTTATCCAAAACATTACAGCACAACAAGGAACAATATCAATACTTGAATTAACTGAGCAATGGATTAATGGTTTCATCTAAACCTTAACTATGAAATAAGAACATCATGGAGATAATAAAATCAAACATGAACTACTGCTTGGTGCACCGGCTAATCCGGGGATGAATTTTACACATAACTCTCATCCCTATTTATACACAGTTTCACTCAATCCCTTAAATTTGATAAATTAGAGAACCACCACTTACTAAAAACGTGTTTTCCGACAAACCCCCTCTGCAATTCTACCTGCAACTCTTGATTTGATGTTTGCTTTTAGCTATTGAAGATAACCCTAGCCTTATCTCTCTCAACCATATCTTCTAGGGTTACTGTTTGGGAGAAGAAGCTAAGGTGGAGATAGATAGAGACTAAGAGTTGATTGATGACTATTGAGAAGGTGGCTGATGGGGCAGCTCAGCTTAGAGGTGGTCGGGGATGATTGATGGAGGGATGGAGAGGTGAAGTTTCTACAGAGCTTGTAGAGAAGATGAAACTGACGTGAAGGAGTGTTTGGCTTTTGTTCGTACAAGGGGAAGAGATATGAGGCGCTTGGGTGATAGGCAGTTGCATCAAACATTGATGCACCGGGTTTGGATATGGGTTAGGGTTCTTTCACTCCCTCAGGCCCAATGCTTCTTCACAGCTAATATTTCAAGCCCATACCCATTTTTGGGTCTTGCAAACAAGATTCTTCACTTGCGGAGGAGGTGCAAACGATATTCTTCACTCGCTGCTAAGGTGCAGAAAATATTCTTCACTACTTTCCAGCGGGATCCTTTGTTGTCTCTCTTCCACTGTCGCCAATTCTTTGCTCTTTTGGCTTCTTAATTCTTCCAAGCTTTATTTAGTACCTAAAAACACAGAATTAATTAGTATAAGTATTTATTCTTGAAAACAATGAAAATACATAATTTGGGATAATATATGATTTTAAAGCGCAAAAGATGAGTTAATTGCCAAATAAAGGTATAGAAATATGCAATATTTGGCACTCATCATGAGTGTTGAGGAATTTGCACGTCTCAACACTAAGATAAAGGATGTGTTGTGGCAGCATGCCTGGCAACACAATAGTGGTGTTGAGGAATTTGCACGTCTCAACACCAAGAAGAGGGTGTGTTGAGGAAGCATGCCTAGCAACACAGTGGTGAGTGTTGATAAATTTGCACGTCTCAACACTAAGAGAAAGGATGTGTTGAGGCAGCATGCCTGGCAACACAATAGTGGTGTTGAGGAATTTGCACGTCTCAACACCAAGAAGAGGGCGTTTTGAGGAAGCATGCCTAGCAACACAGTGGTGAGTGTTGAGGAATTTGCACGTCTCAACACTAAGAGAAAGTATGTGTTGAGGCAGCATGCCTGGCAACACAATAGTGGTGTTGAGGAATTTGCACGTCTCAACACCAAGAAGAGGGTGTGTTGAGGAAGCATGCCTAGCAACACAATGGTGAGTGTTGGGGAATTTGCACGTCTCAACACTAAGAGAAAGGATGTGTTGAGGCAGCATGCCTTGCAACACAATATTGGTGTTGAGGAATTTGCACGTCTCAACACCAAGAAGAGGGTGTGTTGAGGAAGCATGCCTAGCAACACAGTGGTGAGTGTTGGTGAATTTGCACGTCTCAACACTAAGAGAAAGGATGTGTTGAGGTAGCATGCCTGGCAACACAATAGTGGTGTTGAGGAATTTGCACGTCTCAACACCAAGAAGAGGGTGTGTTGAGGAAGCATGCCTAGCAACACAGTGGTGAGTGTTGAGGAATTTGCACGTCTCAACACTAAGAGAAAGGATATGTTGAGGCAGCATGCCTGGCAACACAATAGTGGTGTTGAGGAATTTGCACGTCTCAACACCAAGAAGAGGGTGTGTTGAGGAAGCATGCCTAGCAACACAGTGGTGAGTGTTGAGGAATTTGCACGTCTCAACACTAAGATATTTAAAATTTATTGAATATACCTAATAGACATAAGACGTTTAGTTTAAGGATAGTTACTTAGCTCTGTCTCCGCTAGGAAAGTCCTTCGCGCATGAGTGGGCTTTGGGTATTTTAGGCTCCCCCATGAGTGAGCATCATCAGGCGTCAGTGATGACATCAGGATGACGACAGGTTGATAGACGGACAAAAGTCTCCATGTCATTGATAGGATGAAACAAAAGGTGGCCACAACTATGAACCTTGGCTGGCTGCGATCACGATCCTTGATAGGGAGGAGTGTGGTGACTACGGGCACGAACCTTGGAAGGAAGGAGTGTTGAAGCGGTTTCAGCTCCTGGAGAGGACGTTGAAGCTTATGGAGCAGAACGCCGAAGCTTCGGCTTCGGATCTGGGAGAGGATGTTGAGGCTTCGACTTCGGCTATGGATCCTAGAGAAGCTTATGGAGAGAACGTTGAAGCGGAGCGGCTGCTAGAGCGAACGTTGAAGCGGAGCGACTTCTAGAGAGACCGTTGAAGCGGAGCGACTTCTGGAGAGAACGTTGAAGCGGCTCCTGGAGAGAATTCCAGTGAAAGCGCCATTAACCCTTAATTTCGAAAAACAAGTTGATATGTGTTTATGGCATATGGGAAGACGGCACACAAATAGTGTTGGTCGGCAAGTCGTGTTTTTCTCCTCGTGGGAAAGAATACGCTTCTTCTGTTTGATTTTCCCTTGAAACTCTCAAAGTCTTGACGGTTACAATGTTAAAGTTGGAGACCGCATCAATCAGCGTGTTGTCAAACTCGACATACTTCAAGTGAACAGTGGTTAGGAATCCCCAATTCCATCTATCAATCATGCTTTCCAGGAGTGGTTGGGGTTTGGGAACGACTTCGCTGGCTGGAGACAGCTGCTTTCCTGATACAATGCGGTTGAGGGCTGCAGATATGTCTTGACGCTACACCTTGGAGAAATACAGAATCTCACATAAATGTTTCATCATAGACTGCACGATTTTGTGGACGGAGTCCCCAGAAATCATGCAGCTCCTGACGGGAAGAGGGTTTATGTGAACTCAGGAGGGTTGCTGTCTTTGCCTCGATTTTGGAGAAGTCATTCCTGATCTTCACGTGTGATGAAATTGGATTGCTGATTCTTTTCTACTGGGCGTTCAGGAGCAACACGAGCCCCTTCATCTATATAGGCGCGTCCTACTGAAGTGCTTGCACCGGATGTTAAAAGTATTCTTTGCCAGCTCCATTTGGGGTTGACGTGACTCTTGTGGTAGCCGCTCCATTAGTGTGTTGATGAAGATAGGTATCTCTTTCTGAGTTGTATCCATGTCTTTCTGAGCCTTATTGTTTATGGGTGAAAACTTTTTCTGCTGGTTTTGGTAAATTTCGGGTGTGTGTGAATGAGAAACGAATCTTTTAGATTCGAGAGATCAATCTGTACAATTCTGGCCTAAACCAAGAAATGACCGTTCCAGACTTGCTTCGGTCACAAAGTAAAGGAGATGGGGTTGATCTTAGGGAGGGAAGCGAAGAAGGTGTTGAGATTATGAAGGTGTTGGTTGTTTATGACTTGTATCAGAATGTTGAACTGGCTTGCATAATGTAAGCTATCAGTTCTGGGTGTTTTCTGGATACTATGATACAACACTTGGTTTCTCGTCTTGTTTGGAAATAGGTTGGAGAACCTATTTATACAAGTCATTTTGAGCGCAACCTTCATCTCGTAGGAAGTGAAGACAGTTAAGTGGTGGAGTTGTGTAAGAGGTGGTGAACATTGCGTGATCACACCTTCACCCACTACTCCATCATTGTTAACCATCCATCTTTTCCTAACACGTTCTTGTAATGGGCGTGTTGCACGTTGTACGTTGTAAACCGCCAGACCAATACCCCAGTTTGTGACATGTTTGATGTCTCGAATAAGTGGGTCAAGTCGTGGGACCCGCCACGGAGAATAGTATGGTGCTATTAGGTGAAACAACTAAGTTGTTTATGAGGCCAAAATAAAATATGTATGTATTCGACGCATGTAAAGCTGATTAAATTAATCGATGTGTATGAAGCATCATTGTTTTTGAGCTTGATTGAATAAGTTGCGAATAAGCATCTTAAAAAGTGGAAGCGTGATCGACCACCTTTGGGTGATCGTTTGGTGGCTCTAGGGGCCCGCCATTACTTGGCCGATCGCCTCATGTGGAAGAAGGATGGTCGGTCTTCACAATGTTGCTTTGCTTGTTTTCTAAAAATAGATCTATACCATCCAATTAGGCAGGCGAAGTTGGATGGTTGTGATTGATTTGCGGCAGTTGTGTAATGCCGTCGACCAACTCCCTTTTGAGCGGGCGATTCAAGGCGCCGCATGCGCGTTTTGGGTAGGTCGATCGACTATGTATGAATGTGGGTTGCCGGCGAGCATGTTGACATCCCTTGGGCCTCCTAAAATTAAATCTAAGCCACTCAATTCGGCTGGCGAAGTCAGATGGTCGTGATCGATTTGCGGCAGTTGTTCAATGCCGCAAACGTACTTTAGGTTTTTTCAAAGTAGCGCGTTCAAGCTACTTTGGGTAAACGATTTGGTGTGCTTTGGACTTGCTATGAGCAAGTCGATCGGTCATGCGTGGAGTTGGTTCGATGGTGAACACGTTAGCATATCCTTGATTGTTTGAAACACGATCTAAGCCGTCCAACTAAGCTGGCGAAGTTGGACGGATACGATTAATTAGCGGCAGTTGTGCAACGCTGCTTATTCAATTTAGGGTTTAAAAGGCTGCGCGATCACCCTCCTTGGGGCTAGCGTTTTAACATGCTTTGGTCATGTTGGGGACAGGTTGATCGACCAAGGGAGAGCTTGGGCCGATGGTGAACACATCGGCATCTCTTTGATCGCTCGAAATGCGATCCAAGCCGTCCAACTAGGCCGGCTAAGTTGGACGGACGTGATGCGTTTTGAGACCGTTTTTGCCGGTCTCAATTCGTTTGAGTTATGCACAGTGAACGCCCATGTTTGGGTCTATGTTCGAAGCATTTGTGAACGAGCTATATAGGGCTCAATCAACTAGGGTGTTAGTGGGCTCTTCGGTGGTCATTAAGGTGATTTCCTAGTTCTGCTAGGAGTAATCCAAGCTCGTTAAATTGCACGGCCAAATTGTGTGGCCGTGATCGTTTTCTGAGACCGACATTAACAGTCCAGATTTTCTTTAAGGAGTAAATATGTGTTCGATCATGCTAACTTTAATTAAAAAAGTGTGCGAACGTGCTGATCTCTTTGTCAGAGGGTGGTGTAGCCTATGTGAGTGTTTTTTATGCATGTCTCAATACTGACACTTCGGGAGATTCATGTTACTCCATTGCGAGCGAACATTTAATCGTCATGTCATGCCAATATTGAGAGTTCGCTGGGGAACATAGCATAGGAAAACACTAGGCAGGTCATGCATTAGTGAATAATGCTGATAGAACTCACAGAATATTTGGGATTGTTGTTGCACGCACCATTCTGAGTGAATTTCATGAATTATATTGAATTGCTTCAAATAAAGCGAAGAGGTTTTCTGCACTCGTCACTTCTTAAACGGCTCTTCCTTTTGCAGGGTAACAGCGAATTAAATATTGGTTTTACAATTTTAGCCCTGAACAAAAATCCACCATCAACACTTATGAGAACCTTTTGTCTTTCCATCAAATCAATAGTGGTAAGAGGAGGTTGGATTCCTCTGGCTCCTTCAGTCTCTTGTCCCGGTGGTGGAGTGGCGGCGGCTTTGGTGACAACTGGCGGTGTCACGCTTGAAGAAATATTGGGAGTAGCGGCGGCTCTGGCTCTGGTTATAGGAGGTGTCACGCCAGAGGGGATGCTTCCGGTGTTGCTGGTGTTGGCGCTAGAGGGTGTAACGCCATGGGATGTGTTGACTTCGCTTGCAGAGGATACATTGGTGTCGGTCATTCCCTCTTGCTCTCGTTGGATACGTCCACATACTATGTCTTCATCGTCGTTGGCGGGGGCACAGACTTCAGACAAGGATTCAACATTTTGTGCCATCTCTGAAATTGGTGGCATTCTCCGAGCGAATGTTTGCTGGATCTTGCTACAGCCGGTTCTCCATACTCTTTGAAAGACAAAACATCTCATTTTGTGGCTTGACAATATCAGCTCGATTTGTGGCAACATCTTCTAATATTTTTGCCATGCCTTCCATGGTGATTGGATTTCGAACATCGCGGCTTTGGAAGTGCTTCGGATGGCCGGTGTAACTCCTGAAGCGGAAGGTTGGGATTGGTGATTGAAGTGAATTCTGGTTAATAATTGAATTTATACCTAAGACCCACCATCTTGAGTTTGGGAAGATTTGAATGAAAATCGAGAAATTGGCTTCGCAACCGAGAGATTAATCTCCCACTGTGGTCGCCAATTGTTTGTGTGTGAAAACTGTTTCTGCTGATTTTGGTAATTTCGTGTGTGTGGGTGAGAAACAAATCTAAACCCTAAACAATACACTGCATGGGAGTACTTTTGATTCGAGAGATCAATCTGTACAATCCTGGCCTAAACCAAGAAATGGTCGTTCCAGGCTTGCTTCGGTCACAAAGTGAAGGAGAAGGGTTGGTCTTATGGAGGGAAGCGAAGAGAGTGTTGAGACCAGAATCGTTGATTCTGAAGGTGTGGTTTGTTTTATAACTTGTATCATAAGTAGAACTGGTTAGCAGAATGGAAAGCTACCAGGTGATTTCTAGATAATGTATTGTTGCCGACCAAAACTTGTTCTTTGGTGAAAATAGGTGAAGCCTATTTATACAAGTCATATTGAAATGTACCATGGTCTCGTAGGAAGTGGAAATGATTGAGTGGTGGAAGAATAGAGTAACGTGTAACCGTCAGACGTTATGCTTCCATGATGAGGGAAGTGAATTCGTGTAATCACAACATTACGCTTCCATGATGAAGGAAATGAATTGTTTACACCATTACTTTTCACCACCACTAATTTTCCTACTTCATGACACTTTCTTGTAACGGGCGCATTGCACGCCGCACGCTGTAAACCGCCAGACCAATACCCTGATGAGTATCCCCCAGTTTGTGACATGTTTGATGTCTCGAGTGTTTTCGTGGAAAACGTGTAGCAGGTTGCTATGTGTGGCAAGTCAAAGTCAAGAGACTTTGCCATAGGAAAATAGCATGTGATGCTATTAGGCTTGCCTTGGTCGGCCGCCTAAAACTTTCCACAAGTCCTTAGGTTTGGTGGCGAACTTGAATGGTTGAGATTACATCTCATGAGGAAGGGTAGCCATTGATTATGGCCACATCTTTGTTGTGTAACAAAGTGGTGCCATTAGCATAGTGGCGCCTGGCGTAGTCGTGGCGTAGCGAGTTGCCTGGGACTTGCCGCAAGTTCGTCAGTTCAGTGGCGAACTTGGATGGCTGAGATTGCATCTCATGAGGAAGAGTGGCCATCGATTATGGCCGCATCTTGTTGTATAGCGAAGTAGTGCCATTGGCATAGTAGCGCCTGGTGGAGCCATGGCATAGCGGCATGCTAGTGGCATAGCGTCATGCTAATTGTGTAGCCGTGGCATAGCGACGTGCCAGTGGCGTGGCATAGCGGCATACTAGTAGCCGTGGCATGGCGGCATGCCAGTGGCGTTGTGGCATGGCCACGCCTGTGGCGTTGTAGCATGGCCAAAGCTAGGATTTGGCGCCATGGTAAGAATTAGGGCTTGGCGGCATGGCCAAGGCTAGGATTTGGCGTCGTGGTAAGAATTAGGGCTTGGCGGCGTGGCCAAGGCTAGGTTTTGGCGTCGTGGTAAGAATTAGGGCTTGGCGGCGTGGCCAAGGCTGGGTTTTGGCGTCGTGGTAAGAATTAGGGCTTGGCGGTGTGGCCAAGGATAGGTTTTGGCGCCGTGGTAAGAATTAGGGCTTGGCGGTGTGGCCAAGGCTAGGTTTTGGCGCCGTGGTAAGAATTAGGGCTTGGCGACGTTGCCAAAGCTAGGTTTTGGCGTCGTGGTAAGAATTAGGGCTTGGCACCGTGGTAAGAATTAGGGCTAAAGTGGCATGCTACCGCGACAGAGTGGCATGTTGGCATGCCGATCAATATGTTGTTGTGGTAAGGCGCCTTTGGCTTGCCAGTTAGTGGCGCGACAGGGTGCGTTTGGCCTTTAATGTATGGTGGCACGTTTGGAGCGACTTGATTGGCCGAGGAAAGGGGCCGGCCAAACATAAGGCGCGGCTACACTTCTGGTGAAAGTGTAACGGCTTTAGAGCGACCTGATTGGTCGATTAAAAGAGTGTCGGCCAAGCATGGGCGTGGCTAAACTTCTGGTGAGAGTGTGGCGGCTTTAGAGCGACCTGATTGGTCGATGGGAAGTGGGGCCGGCGAGTATGGGCCCAGCCACAACTTATGTGCGTGTGGCTAATATGAGGCGACACGATTGGTCGAGATAAATAGGGCCGGTTTAGGAAGGGGTGTGGCCAATGGCAATTGGCGCCAGTTGGCCTAAGGCATGGCCATGCCTCCCTTTGCTGCTGCGGCTCCCTGTTTTCTAATTCTGGGCAAGGTTTTGCACCTATTAATCCATGGAGGATTGATTACCTAGTTCGCCTAGGCTTAATTTCGACAAGCAAGGTCTGATATACTGCGCGAGGCGCAAAACCCTGACTTTTGCAAGTTAGTCAGGGCAATTGATTGAACTCTATGTGTTGACACGGAGTTCTTTTAAGTTCATTGCCAGAGAGCAGCATGCTTTTCTGATTGAATACCTTATGCAAAGACCTTATCCTTGCTATTTAGAAATCCGTGTTACTCTGCTGAGAGCGAACACAAATCGTCATGCCATATCAACATTAAGGGTTCAGCCGGAGAACATAGCATAGAAGGCATTCAAATGAACTTATATCAAGTGAATATAGGTGAGGCGCCGAAATTTACAGAACATCTGGGATGGTTGCTACATTCGCCAGTCTAGATAAATTTCATGTAAGTATATTGAACGGCTCAATAAATATTCTGGTGGAGAGGTTAGCACTCACGGCACCGTTTCCTTACAGAGTGACGTCACATGCAAGGTTTTACGATTTCAACCCTAAGCTAAAAACCACCATCACAACTTCGTATTGTATTCCTTAATACTACGTCTAACTAGAGTATAATCATTCATAGCTTCGCAGTTATGTTTTCAATATGCACGACTTGAAAGATACGTTAGGGAATGAAACAGTTCAAGTCAAATATTACTAACCTCAAGTGGAAGGATGATGTCGTCGTTGTAGCTCCTTACTTATTCAAGTCTTCACGTAATACTTGGAATGTCTCATATCCTAATACTTTCAAGCTAACCTATACGAAGTTGACTCTAGTACATAATCAAGCGACTCTTTAAACAAGCTTTGGTTCACTAAAATATGACAACCAAACTTGACATACCGAAGCTTGGTGGGTTCAACCGAGCTATGCTCTAACATGTATAATCGACAACTATATAGTAATACGACTTTTGTCTCAATATAGGAGATAGAGTAAAAATAGACTTTCCAAGTGATAGATGAGTTTTAGTCTCCACATACCTTTTGTTGATGAAGTTCCACAAGCTCTCCTTAGTAGTTCTTCGTCTTCAATTGATGAACGCCGCGAAGTTTAATGCTCAACTACATAATCTATCCTAGTCCGAGACATTAATATAAGTAGACTAGAAATCAAGACTTATAGTTTTGATCACTAACATTGACAAACAAGCTTGAGATAGAAACGCTTGCGAGTTCGACCGAGCAGTGCTCTAACACAAAGTGTCTGAAATTTTTAATGCATCTTTTGCATTGGGTAAGACTATTCCTAAAAAGGACATTGTGATGAAAATTCTCTGATCATTTCCACCTAGATATGATTCTCAGAAACATGCCATCGTTGAAGGAAATAACCTTGATACACTTTCCAGAAATACTCTTGTTGGGAAGTTAAAGATCTTTGATCCTGAGCATACATCCAAATCTGGAAAGGATATTGCTTTCAAAGCAAAAAAGAATACTAAATTACTTGACAAGAGTAAAAGTGTTGGCAACTTTGTAATTGATCCTATTAAGACTGATTCATCAGATGAAGATCTGGACAACTCAGTCTCACTGATCACAAGACAGTTTAGAGATCTTCTTTTGAAAAGAAGTAAACGGTTCATCAGAGATAAACCCAGATCACACCTCATGATCGTGTTCCTCCTAAAAACAGTGACACTATCGACACTGATGATGAGGATACGCCATAGCGCTTCAAGTGTAAAGGT